>LR990344.1:7800000-8301787 GCA_905147345.3 Mythimna impura
AACAAACGCTAATAACTCTGCTGTTTATGAATATTATTTATTGAGACTTTACTTAACTAATAAAAAGACCTTTTCTAATAAGCCCTTTAAATATTTATACTAATTAAAATATAGTGGTGTACAGGTACCAATATAGATTTGGACCGGTTGTTTTGGCGACACTTGGGGAGGCGTATGTCCAACCGTGGACGTCTTTCGGCTGAAATGATGATAAAGCTTGGACCCCAAAAAAGGACATAAGCTACAGCTACTTTTTATCTGGCTTCGACATTACGTCTGCAATAACCGATAATGTTTCCTTTATTTCGTAACACATACATACGTTATACCAACACGTAGGTACATTTCGCTTTGGATATAACTATAAACAAAGGTGGGAATGTTTTTTTTTATCTTTATTTAATGAGTTTTTTTGCTAGTACGAATATGTCACTCTGTTGGTATACAAATTTAACAGTTAAAAAAAATACAGTTAGGTTTTGGGTCGGTTTTTCCCATTTAACCATATTAATGATACGTTATCAGTATCACAAACAATTCTCGCTGTTACCGCAGAGCATTAAGGCAATAACACGACCTTAAGTGCGGTCTCTGAAATGCACGAAAGTGCAATAATCAACCATACAATGTTCCAACTATCTATCTAAGGAGTATTTTGTTACCCAGTAACTGGGTTGTGAAGATCTGATAGACAATCGCTCCAATGTTCGCATCTGGTGAGACTGGAAGCCGACCCTTAGCAAGTTGAGAAAAAGGTTAGAGAGATGATGATAATGTTCCCACTGCTGGGACTCAGGCCTCCTCTCTAGGATAGAGTACGGGCCGTAATCCACCATGCGGTCCCTATGCGGGTTGATGTCATATATCTGCGAATTTTTGGTTCTAGGACATGTCGGTTTTCTCACGATGTTTTTCCTACACCGTTTTGACAGTAGCGGTGAAGATATAAACTAACTTGGCTGGGTTTGAACCAGCAGCTCACAATTTATTACAAAATATGAAGCATTTTATCGATTTACTAAATTTGTTAAGTTTTTCTAATTCTAAAAAGTAATACGGGGTTTATTATTTATATATTTATTTAACCATTTATATAACATTTATAGAATATCAAAATAGGTAACTTTGGCAAACATCTCTATCAAGTATGTTTTTTATTAAACATATTTCAGAAACAACCAAGTTCTCAGAAATATTATTAAGTCTTAAATATTTTTTCCGCAGCCTCAAATTAAATAGGCTGCCACCCACTTATGCCTCTAATCTGGCATGGAATGTTTTCGTTTTGATACGGTTTGGGTTGGCCAAACGAGCCCCCCGGTTATTTGGATAATACTAGTCTACTAGTAAATACGTGTTTGGATTAGTTCTAACATGTTATGTAAAAATAATCTTGTAAGTAAACGGAACGATTTTGTTAAGTAAATATTAGAAATCAGAAATCAGAAATCAGAAACGTTTATTTCAAATAGACCAATTACAGGCACTTTTGAATTGTCAAAATGTCAGTCAGTCAAAAAAAAAACAAGTGAAGCTAAATTGCACGTTCCAAAGCGTAGATCTCTATGGAGAAGAACGTGCAAGAAACTCCATGGACACTCTTTTAAATCATGTTATGAGTTACATAAATCTTGGTTACATATTTCTTGTCGCTTCTAATATGTGAGCACAATGTAGATAAGTAATAATAATTAAAATAAAAAAATATACTTAAAAAAGACTAATTAAAAAAAAAATAGAAATTGAATTAAGTCACTGGCAGCTAAGAGATGACCAGTTTCAACTGACGGCACCCGTTCACGAGCATGACGCGTGCATCAGCCCCACTCAGCTCAACCATTTTTAAGGGAACTGAATGACCCAATAACACGTGCCACCATCAGCGAGACATTTGAGTGAGCATGACAAACTCTCAACTGCCATGCTCGTAATGTCAAAGCCTGTGTTTTATGTGAATTATGTGTTTAGTTCCCAAGGTTGATGTTTGATTACTTATTTTTATTATTTTGGAGGATGTAGAGGTATTTGGTTACAGATTAAAAATTTATATATGTATTTAAAAAGAGAAGGCCTGACACTGACTCATTCTCTCTTGTCTCCTAAGATACTCTGGAATTATGAGAAATTATTACTATGGTCAACCGTCAAGATGACATATCAAAATTTTCCGTATTTTTCAATTTAAATCAATTTTCTTTGTAATAAAGAGGTTTAAAGAGATACAATAGAGCGGCTATCAAAAAAAAACGTCTTACAAAAACTGTCATCCTATGCCTCAGTGACGCCATCTGGCTTTGAATAGCAAACACGCCAATTAAATATGTCAAAATTTATAATTATTTAACTATCGCTCGGTAGGTGGCCAGGAGCCTTATAATGATGTGCCTTGTACCATGATAATGTTAAAATGTCAGTCGTACGAGCGTAAAAGAGCTGAGCTTTTCAGCAATAGATGGCGTTATCACAAAATCAGCAAATGTTCTGGAACTATTTATAAAAATTATTGAATTCTAATTAATTACTTTGTAAATACCAAAATTATTTACGAAAATAAACTGAAGTTAGTTTCAGTCATTTTACCATAACAAGATTTTCAATAGCGTAATGCGCGCAGAAAATGATTTTTTTTTAGTGCATAGAGCGGATACAAATACGACTTGACGTGTAGGGGTGTCATACTAGACTGAGCGACTTATGACCACTAGGTAATAAGTATCGGATCACGATTTTGTTCGCTATGTCCTGTCTATTGGTAGTATATATTTAATGTCTTTGCTTTGTAAAAACTCATCGAAAGAGCTTTGACATTTCAAAATGTGTTCGATATGGGATGATGCATATGGAATCCTGGAAGAGCGATTGCCTGATGCTGCGTAAGCGAGCGACGCGACCCTCCGCCGCGCCTCTCCTTTGATGACTACCATTCCACTGCGCACACGATGTTGGAAAGTAGCAGATTCTGGATTAATTGTGCTCCATTGGTGTAATTGCTGCAAGGCGTTCCGATGTGAGGATAAAAATAAATAAATAATAAATAAATTAACGCCTAGCCTAAACCCTTGGAGCTCGATAGCAGATTGTTTTCACAGTTGTTGTTTTTAAGACAGACGAGGAATAAAAGCGTTATTTTCAAAATTTTTAAGGGATGAAAAGAGGTTTCATGCAAGCAAAATCGCGGGTATAAGCTAATATTTGGATAAAAACGGTCAGTTAAAACATGTGAGCAAATAATTGAGTTAGTCGGGCCCAAAGCCTTTGGCAAAATAAGGTTGTAAGTTGTAACAGCGGTAACAAAAATTTAATTCATGGTATTGCTACGAAAAATGTTACATAATCAACCCCAAACTTTTGGCAATAGTAATCTATACTTTTTTACTATCTACACTTAATATTATAAAGAGGTAAAGTTTGCGGGCTTGCGGACGGCGAGCAATGGGTAGCTCGCCGTCCGACCGTCCGGACCAAGACCAAGTCGTCGACGGCGCGTACTATTCCACGCGCGCCTCAGGGAGATGTCAGCAAATCGTAGGGGCCCAGCAGGGTCGAAACCTACTGGGGCCATGGGTAGTGTGAAAACGAAACCCGGGGCCCTAGGACGAAGGCTACGAAGGAACAGGAGTGGGTTTTTAGTCAGTAAAAATCTGACACTATCTCCCGCTTCGCCCCAGATTTGTCATTAGATGATTTTTCCAACTAAAAAAAAAAGATAAAGTTTGTTTTTTTATTTTTTTATTTGTAGGAGGTAATCTCTTAAAGTACTGGTCCGATTGCAAAATTTTTTTAATCGTTAGAAAGCTGCTGTATTCCTGAGTGACATAGGCTATATTTTATGTATGCGGGCAAAACTGCGGGCAAAAGCTAGTATTATAATATACTAGCAGTCTCACCAAACGTTGTCCTGATAGAATAGAATAGAATAGAATAAAACATAAACCTTTAAACCTGATCAAAGATTTTTAGTCGGAAAAAAAATTGAGACCCCGATTGCAGCCCCACCTGTTCACCGCCATGCCGGTTCCAAATGTATTTTCAAACCATCTACGAACCCACTCAAATATACACAAAGTTTAATCCAAATCTGTCAAGACGTTTAGAAGGAGTTAGTTGCCAAACACACGTACGGAATAATTAAGTATATATAGATAATATAATAATATTATTAAGAAGGGGAAAGATTTGTATGTTTATATTTTTGTTTGTAATGAATAAATTAAAAAACTACTGGACCAATTTTAAAAACTCTTTCAACAGTAGAATGCTACTTTATCACTGAGCGATATAAGCTTATTTTATTATATTGTCGCACTCTGCGACGGTAATGAGAGGTTCGGGGTCTTCAATGAAATGCTTTTGCAGTTTTATACTTCTATTATACTTTTCTTCAATTTTCAATATTAGTACATCGCACTACAATGGTTATGTCCGAACTGAAAAAACTAGACATTTCTTTGTTCAAACCACCATTTCACCATTTCTTTGTTCTTTGTTCATTTGTTTGTTTGTTTTTTCTTTGCTCATTTTCAAACCTATTCTAGAACAAACAAATCCTTAAAAGTATATTTTACATGCCAGTTCGTTAACCTAACTCATGCGATCTCCTTTCGATATCACAATATTATACTTCCACGCAAGCGAAGCCGCCGGCAGAAGTTAGTCACTGATAAAATTTCAAATTGTGTAGAACGCTTGACCTTATAGAAACTTCGACAAATATTTCAGAATGTTTCATTTACTACTTTTAAGATACACAATTACGCGCGAGAGAACGGCCCTTGCGCCCCCGGGATTCCGATCCTGATTTCCAGCCACCGTAGGCGCTGGCTTGCGGACAGCGAGCAATGGGTAGCTCGCCGTCTGACCGTCCGGCAACCGTCCGGACCGAGCCCAAGTTTTCGACGGCGCGTAGTGTTATCGTGTGTTACCGGTGTGTTACCGTAGGGGCCCAGCAGGGTCGAAGCCTACTGGGGCCATGCCATGGGTGATGCGAAAGAGAACCCCGGGGCCCTGGAACGAAGACAAAGAAGGAACAGGCGTGGCTTTTTAGTCAGTAAAAGTCTGACACTATCTCACTCTCCGCCCAAGAGCGAGGGATGTCATTGGATGATTTTCCCAACGAAAAAAAAAGATACACAATTAGTCATTCATTAAATTCATTACTTCCCAGGACACTTAAAATTCCCCGAGGTAATCCCAATACTTAATGTAAGTATGTCTATAATATTGTTTTACGAGGTATTTCCAATATCCGTAGAACCAAACCGTAACGAGCAACATGAGTCACCAAAACAGAAATTATTAATAACATTGAATGTCAACTTGCGGTACAGTAATGCAAATAAGAACATTTATTCTAAGAAAATAAAAACATGGTTTTCCAACTTTTGAAACAGTCAACAAAACACGGAAATAATTTCCGGGAATAAAATAAAATCTGTTCTTGACGTAAACAATTAAATGTTCCTTTATATTTGAAGACTTTACTTGTCCTCGAATGAACTGTTGACGTTTTTCGTTTATCTAATTACTGATATTTTGTTTGCGTTAAATGGAAGAATAGTCTACCAAAATTATCATTTTCTTTGCCCTTACATAACATACATAATATAATCCTGAGAACTAAGACTCCCTCCCCTCTGCGTCCTCACTTTTCGCTTGACACAGGTCTTCTCCAGACATGTGTGCTTCGAGAGGTACTTATTTCCGATTCGGCGGGAAAAAAACGCCAGGGCGATCCTCGTAATAATAGTGACAAGGTAGAGCATTGGTGTCTGCCCCGTTTGGGCGGAGCACCGCAGCACCATCTTATCTCGTCATAGAGCAATAGGTAGCTCGCTGTTCGGTCGTCCGGTAATGGCCCAGTCGGTGTCAATGGCTTTGATGATATCACAATGCAAGAAAAAATGTTTCCTCCCTAGGAGAGGAAATAGATCGTTATCAACCCACTGGCTCAGTGCGGGTTGGTGGAAGTTATTTTTATATTTGATTTCAGAACATGCTGTTTTGTCATGATATTTTCCTTCACCATCTTGAGAGCTATGCTGGTGAAATAAATGTACATAAAGTAATGCTGCGTTTGAATCCACACATCTTTTTTTTTCGCATTCGGATCCTTTACTACTGGACCACCTTTGCTCTCCTGTTTACCCTTATTCCAATAAGTTTTTGTGACCAGCGAAAATATTTTTTTTTTTCATTATTTGTTTCTTTTTCCTTTTTTTCTTTTTGTGCTGTCTTTTTTCTTTTCGTTTTTTTTTTTTCATTCTTTGCATGATTTTGTTTGCAATATTTTTTTGGTAGTTGTCATCTCAATAATCACCTCTTTTCTTGCTAAATATATCATTTTCATAATCCCAAATATGCATTTTCTTATTTGTATTTAGCGTATATTTTCCCACTGCCTGTATATTGTATAGGTCACACTTCGGACCAGCACTTTCGGTAGACGTCCTTCCAGGTCAGCCTCGGTAGCATCGTCCATCTTCAGGCACCCAGTTTCTAGAGACTCTTGCCCAGCAGTCTATGTGCATGAGGTTGACGTGTGCCACACAATTCCATTTTAGCCTGGCCGCCTTTTTCCTACTTATATGATCCCTGTTTTTGTGCAGTGTGGTGTTTCTTTTTCTGTCAATCACTAAATGGCATTTCTATTTTAGAAGCCTCAATGTAAGCTGTATTGTCTGTGGCCACAAAGCAAACATCTTAATATTTAAAGGTGTTGAATGTGTCTGTGGCATCATAGTGGACCCTAACAGAATACCAGTGCTACGTTATTTATCGTTTTAAATATCGCAACATGCTGAGTTAGGCGATAGGATTTTAATTTTATTTTTCGTACATAGGTATAATTCTGTAAAAATATGAATTAGGTATCTACTGTTCGGAGGATATATTTGGCCAAAACCTGCCGAAATTTTTAAAAGCAGCTCAAATAATTATTGAGAAAGGTCCTAATTAATTTAAGAATACCATAACTATGTACATAATATTATATTAAGTGTTAGTTATAACATCGCCTTGGACTAGGTCTGTAAAGGTGTTATAATGTAATAAAGAAATAAATAAATAAAAAAATAAAAAATGTTTATTTCTCCTAGGTTTGCCAAATGATGACGATGTTTTTTCTCAGACACAAGTGACTCAGATGACACACAATTATTTAATGTCAAATTCAAATAACTTCAAAGAATTTAGCGTGGACCTCTAGACTTGACACAAATATTTTGAAGGCCGGGCAAATATTTTTGTACGAACTTACCATCGTAATACTCAGACATGTCTTTATATACAGTTTAAAAAAAAACTTGCGTATTTACCTACTGTTTTTTTTTTAAAACTTGCAGCTTTGATAGAAACCTTCAATCAAAGGACTATTGGTTAAAGGTTGGAGTTTTGGTAACCAACACACGATGAAACTTATAACTATTTCGTTTTTTTTTAGGAATGGACAATCATTAAATACGTAAAAAAAAATTATTGGTACTAAAAATAATCTTTTACAATATAATAAGTCCAGGAAAAAAATAGGGACAGTAATTGCAGAAGTTACAGATACTGGTTCCCAAACAAAGCTATCGCTTGTGTTTTGGGACTTAATGTTCAGCCGATATTGGTATTGTTACAATTTGGTTTCTGTAAGGTACAAGTGTTGTGAATGTGAACACCTTATATTATAAAACTTTTTCTATTCTAGGCGAGACGAGAGGAATTGCCAGACTTTTACTGACTAAAACCCAACAAGGCAAAACGCCAACAGATTTTGTACTAGTGCCTTACTTGAAGCCCTCGCCGTTATCAGCATTTTAGCCGAGAGACGCCTATGGCTGAAATAGAAATCTTTCGGCTAAAATAATAATAATATTCCACAACTATCACACAACGCCGTCTAGTCCCAAGCTAAGCACATCTTGTGTTATGAGTACTAGACAACTGATAAACACACTTATATATTTCTAAATACATACATATTATAGAAAAATTACACCCAAACACAGAACAAATAATCGTGCTCATCACAGAAACATTTGTCCTGGGTGGGAATCGAACCCACGACCTCCGGCATAGCAGTCAGGGCCACTAACTACTAGACCATCAGGCCAGTCTAAATGCTGGTATTGATGAAAAAACACAACATAGGACTTATTTTAATAGTATTAATTTATATTGTTCATTGAATAATACCCTCGAATATGTCATTTTCTCAATCATTCAAAGATTCGCTGGGAGAAAATTCATCGACGAGTTGTTGAGCTCGCCTTTGTACATTAATTGTTTCATAACTGTGTATAGATAGCGGCACGAATCTTGAGCGCTCGGCGAAAGAGCGGAGATTGTTTTGCGCATCGTACAATATCGGCGAGCCAATCACTGTACAAGGATTTCACTCCCCGCCCCCGCATCTCTCTTCATACCACTAAAGAGACCCGATATTTCACTTCTGCGTGCTTCTGCGCAAGTAGAACTGTAGAAGTCAGCGCTCAAGGTCCGTTCCGGTATCTATACTATGTTAAGTTTTGGTGTAAAATAAATAATTTAGAATACTGGATTCAACAGACACCAAGTGCAAATTAAATAAGGTTAGCAAAACAAAAGCAAGAAAAAGTTTCAAACAAAAGGTTTGCTCTGTAAGAAAACATTTTAAAGAAAATAACTGCGTCTTTTAAAATCTTATTTATTAAAGTCAAAGAAAACAAAAAGCATTATTGGATTTAGATGGAAAATTCACGGTAGAAGTAACATTGAGATTAAAATAATATGTATCGAATATTTAAACTCATTGTGTGGACCGCCCGGAGGACACGGTGGAGCATACGGTGGAGGTGTGCCCAGCTTAGGCGGAGCACCGCCGTATCCTCGTGGGCGCGATCGGAGACAGCGACCTCTCGCGCCGGGCTCTGGTACAAGCCATAGTCCGGGGCGAGGAGGAGGCAGCCAGGTCGCCTCCTTCTGCGAAGCAGGAGGGAGCGGACTTCCTCACGCCCCAGCTGCCGGAATCTCGATCCCGATTCACAGTCACCGTAAACGTGGGCATGTGGATGGCAAGCAATGGGTAGCTCGCTGTCCGGTCGTCCGGTTACCATCCGGACCGAGCCCGGGTCATCGAAGGCGCATAGTATTCCACGCACACCTCAAAGAGATGTCAGCAAACCGAATAAATAAAAGGCTCTTGAGCGAGTATCCGTGGTGGCCGCGGATTTTTTATTCTAATGTAATGAATCTTATCTTCGTCAACCCAAATAAAACATACGAACCTACCCTTACCGTTGACGCATTTCTACTATACTTGTCCCAAACAAACTACCTCAACACAACCTAAATTATGGTAGCAAGAGATTCATGGAAGGTCGACAACGTTGTGTCACTTCCGAACTGTCGCTATGTTTCTTTGCCAAAAAAATTAACAAATAAGGTCGTATATATACGAGTAGGCTTGTAATAATCTAATTTAAGGCTGTCTTTACGCAATTTGTTATAAACGTAAACAAAGGGTCAAGTAACCTTGATTCATTTTGAAACTGCTTCTAATAAACGTTTTGCTTCTAGTATTATATACTAAAACAAAAAAAAAGGCTATGAATAATTAAAAAGAACTAAAAACAATATAAAATATGGCGTCGAAAAACTCCTCCTCATCGCTGTCGTGCCCAAAAGACTGGCGGCATTGCCATGTTGTATGACAATGTGTATTCTCTATCTAATATGAAAGCCAGTTCTTGTTGTCAACTAGTCGAACAGTTGTTAGTAACAATTTAAAAAAAGTTTACTTCAGATAGACTAGTAGCAAAGTAATACGCTTGCCGAAGTTGGTTCGTAGATATAGGTGATCATCCAGACTTGGTAATATTCCCCAGAAATTAACAGCAAATTCTATCACTAGTTGTTATGTTTCTTTGACAATACGAGTCGGTTAGAACTAGAGAGTTTTTACCCAGTCCCAGAACCCTTCAACCAGTGTATTCATTTGTTTTTTTAGGACTGATTTTTCAACAGTCACATATTTTTACTGAGGAATAAATGTATATTCCTAAAATGAACCTGAGAACTAAAAAATCGGCCTTTATTCAACAGTGTTTTTCTTCATCAACAGAACTGATTCATCAACAGTGCTTAGGAGTGAGATTTCCTGCCGGAGTTTGTCTTTCCTGTCCGATAAGTTAGCAATCCGACACACCTGGAGAGAAATTAGGTGCAATACCAACGGCTTAACGTGATTTCCGAGGTACGGGGTGTCATATCACCAACTTCCAAACTCCGGACTACTACAGAGTAATTTTAAGAGGGTCCTTTTCCACTCGCCTATCGTCAACGTCGAGCTTAGTTTAAAAGCTTGTTGCTTCATCTAACGCAATCCAACGCGATGTTTGATGATGAGGCAATGCAAAAAAAAGAGGGATAACTCCTGAAAACTTTGTTGGCATACGGTAATTCCGTGATTTACTCGAATATTTCACAAAACTTGTTCCAGGAAATATGTGATTTTTTTTTAACCCTTAAATGTTTTTCAGAAAACATCGTCATTCAGAATCTCGATTAAATGTGCAAGGCTTCTATTGATGTACTTTTTTATATTTTTAATATATGTATGAGTACATTATGGAGGGCCAAATTTCACGTAAAATACCAGATTTTCAGATGTCTTTACTAGATTACACTTTTTATTATTAGATTAGTTTTACACAAATTTATGTTTTGATTTCTATAGAAGTCTAGATGATATCCACAAGTTAGCTTTGTATCCAAAATATCTAGAGAAAGATGTGTAATAACATCATAATCACGTAAGAGCGGTTGTATTAAAATGTACCTTAAAAAGGACGCTCTTAAGAGGATTGCAGGAGCTAATCGAAAGTTTTAGAAAGATTTTTTTTTTAATAATTTTATAATGCTCAAAAGTATATGATCCACGCGGTAAACAAACTCAGAAATATATGTGCTATTCTTAAGGATAAATGTTGAATAGGATAGTGTGTTCAAAACATAATACAGCTAATTTAGAACGATAAAAAAATCGCAAAAATCCCTCTAAAAATTACTTTTATCGATGAAATACATGCAATCTTTCTGATTGTTTGTCAAATTATTATTCTACAAGCAACGTTTTACCATTATTGCGTTTTAATTTTATAATCAAATCTAGTTATAGATTTTTAGTAAATCGCTAAAATGCTATATTGGCAAGCATTGTGTGTTTTTTGTATGCAGTTCGAGAGCGACAGACCGACCGCGCTTTAGGTCGTATAGTCCTCTTAATAGAAAAACACACCAAAGCACTTTTTTTTTAAAAACAAGCCTATCGATTTCATGAAAAATTAACTAGTGAGTCATGCGATCTATACCGGATGTTTTGACCATTAGAAAATTAATACCCAGACTAATTGGGTCAATCGATTCATCATCATTATCTTAGCAAACTTGAAAGACAACAACATCCCATTATGATACTCCTAAATTCATAATGATGATTGTATGTTCTTGATGATGACGTTGTTAGGGAAATCAAATAGGTGATTACGTAATTTAGGATCCTGTTGTAAACAATGACGTGTGACGATAAATAATTATTAACTTTCTAAAGTACCTTTTTTGAAGGTGGTAAATTATCCAACAACTTCTTTCATGGTCGAGCAAAAGAGAATGTCAGATTTTTACTAACTAAAAACCCCTCGTGTTTTTTCAGTGGTTCTTTGCGTTTCAGGGCCGCCTCTCTTTCAAACGATTCCATAGCTCTAGTTGGTTTGTAAAGTGCCTATAATATTTGTTTGTGTCTATAATATTTGAGTGTTTCTATAATATTTTTGTCTCTTCGTTATTTAACACAGCCTTCCGAAATTAAAGTTATTTTGCACTTTTCAGGGTTTTTTTACATTGAAGTCGGTTGTATTTTTTTTGTAAAAAGTTTTTTATTTGACTACTGGAAACGGTAGTCGAAGATCGTACAATTGATAGCCGGTATCAACCGGTTAACTGCTATTAAAGTTGAAGAACGGCCAATACGGTTGTTATTATTTACTTGATTACGTGCTCTGCAAAATTCGGACCTTACTATTTAAAGTCCTCTCAAACTTAATTTGGTCTTCATCATAATTACTATACTTTGAGTCGTCCTCATGGTACGCGTCTAGGTCATCTCGCCCTTTTTTCTAGGCCAGCCTCGAAGGCTCTTTCCCTCTGTAGGAATCCACGACGTGGTGACGATTGCTCAGCGGTCTGTGTGCATGCGCCAGTAAAATGTAATAAAACATATTTATTATATACCACTGTCGGTTCCATCGGGAATATGTTATCCCAACGACCGGGTACAAATGCAGACTAGGCCAGGGCTGCTATTGAGGAATTCAAGATGGAAAACACAAAGGCACTTTTCCTAACCTGGGTATCCAACCCAAGAGTTAATGTTCAGTAATAGATCTTGCGATCCGTGCAACAAGTTGTGCCAATCATTCAGCGAAAAACCTTCTTGAAAACAAAATGAAATCACAAAATCTATTAAAATTTGAGTGTTAACCGGAACCTCATTTGGAGATAAAACAAAATTGGCCGTTGGTTCAAGCTAGCGCGTATGAAAACTTTCAAAGAACATACTAACACTACTCAATACCACACGTTTTGTTAATAAGTAATTTTAAGTGGGTCTAAAATCTTAGACTATAATTTTTTTTGAGTCGAGTGGACATTACTAAGAATATAGGCACATGTTTCATGAAATAGGGGACAAGCCTGATGCCATCAATTATGCACAAATACAGACTTACGAAGATATTACTTAGGCACTTTACAAACCAACTAGAGCTATGGAATCGTTTGAAAGAGAGGCGGCCCTGAAACGCAAAGAACCACTGAAAAAACACGAGGGGTTTTTAGTTAGTAAAAATCTGACATTCTCTTTTGCTCGACCATGAAAGAAGTTGTTGGATAATTTACCACCTTCAAAAAAGGTACTTTAGAAAGTTAATAATTATTTATCGTCACACGTCATTGTTTACAACAGGATCCTAAATTACGTAATCACCTATTTGATTTCCCTAACAACGTCATCATCAAGAACATACAATCATCATTATGAATTTAGGAGTATCATAATGGGATGTTGTTGTCTTTCAAGTTTGCTAAGATAATGATGATGAATCGATTGACCCAATTAGTCTGGGTATTAATTTTCTAATGGTCAAAACATCCGGTATAGATCGCATGACTCACTAGTTAATTTTTCATGAAATCGATAGGCTTGTTTTTAAAAAAAAAAGTGCTTTGGTGTGTTTTTCTATTAAGAGGACTATACGACCTAAAGCGCGGTCGGTCTGTCGCTCTCGAACTGCATACAAAAAACACACAATGCTTGCCAATATAGCATTTTAGCGATTTACTAAAAATCTATAACTAGATTTGATTATAAAATTAAAACGCAATAATGGTAAAACGTTGCTTGTAGAATAATAATTTGACAAACAATCAGAAAGATTGCATGTATTTCATCGATAAAAGTAATTTTTAGAGGGATTTTTGCGATTTTTTTATCGTTCTAAATTAGCTGTATTATGTTTTGAACACACTATCCTATTCAACATTTATCCTTAAGAATAGCACATATATTTCTGAGTTTGTTTACCGCGTGGATCATATACTTTTGAGCATTGTAAAATTATTTAAAAAAAAAACTTTCTAAAACTTTCGATTAGCTCCTGCAATCCTCTTAAGAGCGTCCTTTTTGAGGTACATTTTCATACAACCGCTCTTACGTGATTATGATGTTATTATTACACATCTTTCTCTAGATATTTTGGATACACAGCTATTTTGTAGATATTATCTAGACTTCTATAGAAATCAAAACATAAATTTGTGTAAAACTAATCTAGTAAAGACCTCTGAAAATCTGCTATTTTACGTAAACTTTGGCCCTCCATAATGTACTCATATATTAAAAATATAAAAAAGTACATCAATAGAAGCCTTGCAAATTTAATAGAAATTCTGAACGACGAAATTTTAATTAATTTAAAAAAATACAACCGACTTCAATGTAAAAAAAACACTGAAAAGTGTAAAATGACTTTAATTTCGGAAGTCAGTGTTTCTATAATATTTTTGCCTTCCGAAATTAAAGTTATTTTGCACTTTTCAGGGTTTTTTTACATTGAAGTCGGTTGTATTTTTTTTGTAAAAAGTTTTTTTATTTTACACTTTTTAGTTATGGTACCACCACTAAAAAGTACCCCTCAGACAAACTTAAATACCTTATAGCCAGATTGCATCTCATGACAATTCTAATAATCCCAAACACGGTTAGATTACCTATATTAATTTATTACAGAGTTCCGGTGCTTACTTCAGGCTTCATCATCAGATCAGTTCGATATATTCCCCCTATTTTTTCAGTCAATCATCGACTACGCGTATATTTAAGGCAATTTCACTTGTTACGACAGTTCTGCTGTGATCCTATGAGGAGTTTTCCATATCTTCGAAGTTTATGATCTGATCATAACAATATTTCTATGGGACCAATTTGGAAGCATAACCTTTCAATCAAAAAAAAATAATTTCAAAATCGGTCGACAATTGACCGAGAAATCGGTAAACATACATAAAAAAAGTCGGTTAAAAACAGATAATTTGACACTGTGATTACTCAAAAATTATAAATATTTTTATAAATCTAATTCTGTCACTAATGCGCACAAATCAAAAGCTACCCATGTATTTTTATTATAGTACAGCCGCACCTACAATGGTTTTAGAGATACACGATTCTGCAAAACGTTACTCCAGCTGGAAATGCAATATCTCGAAAACCTGAAAACGCACCAATTATATTTTCGGGGCACATTTTTGCACAAGTATAAGCTCTCCGCTCATATACAATATTTCTTTCTCCGATTAGTCGTTAATTTTTTCTTGCTGGGGTAACGTTACTCCAGCAGAAATCGTTTTTTAGGGTTCCGTACCTCAAAAGAAAAAAACGGAACTCTTATAGTTTCACTTTTTTGTCCGACTATTTCTCTTTCTGTCACGAGCTTTTATTTCGGGAACGCGTGGAGGTATCGAGTTGAAATTAAAAGCAGATACTTAGGTCTCCGATCCCTTGAAGCTGTGAAAAAATCAAACTTCTAAGTTAACGAAAAAAAGATACGCTCGTTTATGTCGTAAAAAACGTATATTTCGACACTCTTAAGAGAATCAATATTCATAGGGTACTTTCCGTTGATCCAGAATCCTGAAATTTGGTATGAAGCAAGGTCTTATAGCACAGATATAGGAATAAATCTGAAAACAGTAAATTTGTTGTTGCGTCACAAAAAAACTATGCAATTCGGAAAAATCTTCGAGACTCCATTCGGGAATTGAACTAATTAAATAAGTTTGTACGACACCCTCAGTGCGCGAGTCCGACTCGCACTTGCCCAGTTTTTTCCAAAACGACAACACGCTCTAATTATATATGCGGCGCACATTTACAGCAGATTACGCACTAATTATACGTTCCTATCATATCGCTCATGTGCGTCTCGCATCCTTTGGATTCCCGCGACCCTCACCAGGTCATCGGTCCACCTTGTGGGAGGCCTTCCAACGCTGCGTCTTCCGGCACGTGGTCGCCATGATCCTGAATATTTGATATTAATTTCAGCCTCATACCTCCACGCGTTCCTGAGACAAAGGGTCTTAACAAACGGATAAAGTGATCCTATAAGAGTTCCGTTGACAAATCAGGTACGGTACGTGGTCGCCATTCCAGAACCTTTCGTCCCCATCGACCATCTGTTCTGCGAGCAATGTGCCCTGCCCACTGCCACTTAAGCTGGACCGGTCATTGTGGCGACATTTGGGGGAGGTCTATGTCCAACAGTGGACGTCTTTCAGCTGAAATGATGATGATGATGATCATATCGCTCTACGTGCAACTTTCCTGTTGGGATAACGTACACCTTTCTCGTCACCCCACACATCCATCTCATCATTCTCATCTCCATTGCAGGCAATCTTTTTTCTTTAATTTTTTTCACAACCCAATATTCATATCCATAATATAGGTATTACAGGTCTTATTACGGATTTGTAGATTTGAATAAAACTAGTAGCACGATAATTCAATTCATTTTTACAGCCAGAACTAAAATTAAAATAAACAATTCTAATCTGAGATATAACAAAAATTAAAATAAACAATTCTAATCTAAGATCAACTCTAAATTGTCTGTCTAAATGTCATTAAAATATCTGGGAAACACGAAAACCTCATGAAATTATTAGGCATACCGCATGGCTAGGAACGTGACGCGCGTGGTAGTCACGTTGAAAGTCATGCAGTTCGCGAAGATCTTAGTAAACGTGATCACGTTTAGTCTATTAGTAAAAACAAGCTTCAAAATTCAGTAATTATTTTAAACCTGTTTCAAAGGTGATCCCAGGAATTTGTTCATTACCGTTAGGAGATTTTTAAAATCGTTTTTTAAATTTCAAATTATATTGGCTGTATACTCGGAATGTAAGGTTTCATTTATAACTTGATCTTTGACGTCAACTGCTTTGGTAGACTAGTTTTTGGCTGCTGTTTAAGCATCCGGCTTATTAGAAATTCTGTTGGAGTGTGAGCGATTTATTTAACCGTCAATAAGCTGCACGTCGGAAAACTTGTAATATCGGAGTAGTGTTCTATTGAAACTAAGTACATCGATAACATGCGCTTGACTGTGCTTATCTTTCTGCTCATCCTAAAATTAATGTTGTATTAGAGATCATTTTTCAATTGTTTCTTATTTTTTCAAGTCCTTGTTTCGTGAAATTCAGTGTGGCTACAGCCACACACACAGTGCTTGTGTATGTGTGTGTGTTCTGTGTGTGTGGTGTGGAAAACCTACTACGTGGATCGTGCACCATAAACACAATTTACATCAACGTCTTCATTTTGTCGATGCAATATCTTCAAACCTTTGAAAGTGGCATACAAACAATAAGTTAAATCTTAAAAATAAACACATTAATAAAATGGATCCCATTGAGACTTTTTATTTATTTAGTTTTTGTGAATGAGAAAAGAGGAGGGTTAGCCGCGAACGACGTCAAATACCTGTCAAAACCTTGGTAATACCAACATCCAGGCGGCTTTAAAAAGACGTCAACGCCGAGTAAGGGCGGCGACTTAGCTGTGTCGTGTAGTGTTGTGTCTGGTTGGAGTATGAGAACTTCTTATGCACTGATCGGTGGCTGCACGATGCGACTCAGCTATCAAATTAACCCTACCAGGCTACCGTGAGCCCTGAGGCTTAAATAACCTCAAAAAAAACGGATGCAAGTACATGGGAAATACTTGCCATCAGTGTCCCGATACAACCATGTCAGCAGAACAAAAAATAGAATTACCCCAGGAGGGTACCGGCCGTGCCGGAGAATCCCTCCCTGAGCTTAGCTCAGGCTGCTCCACGTATTCTGGGGGGAGCAATGTGCTGCATCATATGGATCTTACGACTCCGAATACAAGCAAAAAAAAAATTTGTTCAACAAGCTTTTCATCCAAGTCTATTCGTCTCCAGGCCCAGGAGTTTATCACTAAGCTCCACAACAGATACTGCTAAGCAAGTCGAGACTGGCCAGACCTTCACTCGAAACACGGATACCCTTACAGCTGAAATATTGAGCTCCACAGCAGACACCACGCCTCCAACATGGCAAAGAGCACCAGTATTAAGAAACGCCAAAAGGAAAAAAGTATCATCTCCATCCCCTGAAAGGTTAATTACCAATAACCAATTTAGTGGACTACCTGTTGATGAAAATGAAGACCACACCACTCAAAATAATGCGACAAAAAAAATCTCCAAACCTCCACCAATAATTCTCTATGGCATCGAGGATATCAACAAACTCTCCGAACTCCTCGAAAGAGTTGTAGACAGAGTAGATTTTATTTACAAGATAACAAACAAAAATCAAGTAAGGATAAATTGCGCAACAGTAGATGCATATAAAAATATCATAGAGATTGTAAGACAAAAAGGATTAATTGGACACACTTTCAATAGTAAAGACAAACGACCTTACAGGATTGTAATTAGAAATATTCACCCTACCACACCAATCAGTGAAATAAAGAATGCAATAGAAGAGACAGGCAACACAGTTATCGGGGAAATAATAAACGCCAAGTATGGACCCAATAAGAAACCAACTTCTACATTTTTTGTCAACATACAACAAGGGCCCAACAACAAAGCTGTGAAAAATATTAAATATGTTTATCACCAATCGGTCACTATAGAAGAACCACGAAAACGGAAAATAGTTGTACAATGCCAGAGGTGCCAGCAATATGGTCACTCTAAAAACTTTTGCATGAGACCATTTCGGTGCGTGAAGTGTGCAGAATCCCATAGAACATCTGAATGTCCAAAGACTGACCGCAATACTCCAGCAACATGCGCTCTCTGTCTCGGTGCCCACCCGGCAAACTTCAAGGGCTGCGAAGTTTACAGAGAAATTTATGCCAGAAAATTCAATGCAAGACCACGCTTAAACACCAAGGATAAAAAGTCGAAAATTGATGAACCAATTTCTACCAGTTCTAGCCTACTTCCACCAAAGCCTAACATAGAAAAAGTTAAATCGAAGATATACTCCAATAAAACGGAAAGCTATGCCGAGGTTTTAAAATCTAACGTAACTTGCAAAGGTGCAGAAACCCCTTCATCAAACCATATAATTGAGCAGATGTTCTTAAAACAAGCAGAAAAACTAGATATCATCCTTCAACAAATGAGTACCCTAATCAGTCTCATAACAACATTAGTGTCCAGAGATTCAAAATGACTTCCCTCAAGATTGCAGCCTGGAACCTTGATGGATTATCTCCAAACAAGGAGGAAGTTCAAATTTTATTACAATCGTATAACATAGACGTACTTCTAGTGTCTGAAACTCATTTTACTGAAAACAGTAGTATTAGAATACAGAATTATAATATCTACGCTACTAATCACCCAGATGGCACTGCACATGCTGGATCGGCCATTATTGTTAGATCTAGCATTAAACATTATGAACTACCACCGTTTAAAAAAGCCCACATGCAAGCAACAACTATTGCAATAGAAGACCGGAATGGAGCTTTCAATGTCTCAGCTATATACAGCCCTCCGAAACACAAAATAACAGAGGAGCAATACAACGAGTTCTTCAATACCCTAGGCCCGCGCTTTATAGTTGGAGGAGATTGGAATGCAAAGCATGTGCATTGGGCCTCTCGACTAACAAACACAAGGGGCAGAGAACTAAAGAAAAGCCTAGATAGAAACAAACTTGTTACAATCTCAACGGCGGAACCCACAAACTGGCCGACGGACCCAACAAGACTACCAGACGTCATAGACTTCTTTGTCACCAAGGGTTTATCTAGGTTATACTACCACATTAAAACATGCCTAGACACTGACACAAACCATGTTCCGGTAATACTGTCTATTGGTACTACAGTTCTTAATATTGAAAGGAATTTGAAATTATACAACAAACGCACGGATTGGAATAACTTTCGTGAGTTAATTGACGAGAGACTAGAACTTAAAATAGCCCTAAAAACTAAGGACGACATTGACGCAGCTACTGAAATGATAACCACTACCATCCAAAAATGTTGCTGGCTCTGCACACCAGAAGCTAACGAGCATCCACAACAACGTAAAGTCTATTCCGAAAGCATACGATTACATATACAGGAAAAAAGAAGACTTCGACGAATCTGGCACACGAGCAGACATCCAAGTGACAAGAGAGCGCTCAACAAAGCGACCAGGGAGCTGAAAACGCTAATATCTGAGGCTAATGCTGTCGCCCTAGAGACGTACTTAGAAGGTCTCTCGCCTACTAAAGCCACGAACTATTCCCTGTGGAAGGCATGTAAAAATTTTGATCGACCCCTATACCACAAACCTCCACTCAGGACACGAGAAGGAAACTGGGCTAAAACCGCACAGGAAAAGGCTGACGCATTTGCACATCATCTTAGCCAAGTTTTTAGACCAAATGATGCAAACCCAAACATAGACGAATCTGATATAGACTCTATCATCGACCAGGACCTTCAACTTGATTTACCACTGAAACCAGTGACACCCAAAGAAGTCGCTAGAAATATCAGATCTATGGATAATAACAAAGCCCCAGGGTTTGATCTCATTGACAAAAAGGTTCTGGAAGAGTTACCGCGTAAGGCAATAGTCTATCTTACCACCCTATGTAACGCCATTCTCCGTGTGGGATACTTTCCAGATTTGTGGAAAGTCTCCCAGGTCATAATGGTGCACAAACCTGGCAAACCAAGCCACGAAGTGACTTCATACCGACCCATTAGCTTACTACCAGTTATGTCCAAGCTATTTGAGAAAATACTGCTGCATAGACTTACCAATGACCTTAAAGAAAAGTCTATCATTCCCGACCATCAATTCGGCTTTCGGAAAGAACATGCAACTACTGAACAGGTTCATAGAGTATGCAGAGCCATTAGAAAATCATTTGAAAAAAAAGAATATTGCTCATCAGCCTTCCTTGACATACAGCAGGCTTTTGACAGGGTTTGGCATGAGGGGCTGTTATGTAAGGTTAAATCACTTCTGCCACATACATATTTTGGAATTCTAAAATCATATATGTCCAACAGGCTATTTCAAGTCAAAGAAAACAACTGCACATCAGATTTCCATGATATCACCGCAGGAGTGCCACAAGGGTCTGTTCTAGGGCCAGTCTTGTACACCCTTTATACGTCTGACCTACCACAAAGCCCAGATATCACAGTTGCGACCTTTGCAGATGATACGGCCTTACTAGCTTCAAGCCCATGTCCCGTTCGGGCTTCAGAGCTCTTGCAAAGTGGATTGCATAAAATGGAAAAATGGTTGAGTAAATGGAGAATCGCAGCCAATGTGTTGAAGTCAGTGCACATTACTTTTACACTTCGCAAAGAGGACTGTGCTCCAGTTACTCTTAACGGTACCCAACTTCCGCATCAAAATACAGTCAAGTATTTGGGATTACACCTGGACCGCAGACTCACCTGGAAAAAACATATTCAAACAAAAAGAGATGAGGTGAACTTAAAATATAGGGGTCTCTACTGGTTGTTGGGTAGAAACTCAAAACTAGGAATCGATAACAAGATTCTCATTTATAAAACTGTGCTGAAGCCAATCTGGACCTATGGCATTGAACTCTGGGGTTCGGCATGCGACTCCAATACTATGATTATACAAAGGGCACAAAACCACATTCTCAAGCAGATATCTAATGCGCCCTGGTTCATCAAAACAGAGGAGATCCATGAAATCTTGAATGTGCCAATGGTAAAAGAAGTGATTAACTGCCATGGTGCCAATTACAAATCACGTCTCCAAAAACACCCAAACCAGCTAGCAGGACAGCTTACTATTCCTGAAAGTATTCGCCGACTGAAGAAGCGGCGTGATATCTTTGACTAAAAGTCACCTATACATGTGACTACTTTCAAGGAAGGGCAGGCCCCACAGGGGGCAGCACCCTACAAACCATCCAGACTACATCCCATCTGTTTATAGTCTACATGACTGATTACATGATAAGAATTATGTATAAAAAAAAAAAAGTTTTTGTGAATATAACTTTAGAACGTTAATTTACTTTTTTCACTGTATGCCATTAAATACTTTATAGTTTTTGTAAACCGCCGCATGCATTTCATTAATCTTGATCTTAACAGAGTGTCTTTATTTATTTAAAGACTTCAAGTCGAAAAAATCCGTTCCATAATTCAATTTAGTTGACACAAGTGACTTTTGTGGTTAAATAAACTTTAGTCACTCCAAAAGAATAATATGTTCACTTCTATGAGGGAAACAAAAATAAATAAAGGATTAAGTTAAGAGCATTCATCCGTTAAAACCACGCAGAAGCCAAAATGAATGATTTCCGACGGAAAATATGTTCACTACAATACAATTAATTATTTAGTTTCACTGTAGAATAGAAAGACTACAAATCTGAAAGACCTCGGCCGGTACAAAGCGCTGACGCGATTTCGCGTCTATTATATAGTGATATTAAATAATTAATTGTAGTTAATTAATTGTAGTGTAAACAAATAAGTTATTAAAAAAAATATTGTACCATGTCATAGATCGTAAATGCGTTCAATTAATAAGTCTAAAAAAAAACAAAAATGCCTCATATATTATCCTAAACTAACACGTTTAATATCTCCAAAAACGGCTAAAAATGACAGTTTTGAGATTACTTTTCTTGAATGAAAACTAACAGCAATCGTGTTTTTTTTTGGGCCATGCACTAGTCAATGTTATCATTTTTTTTTTTAAGTAAAATGTTGTAAGTTTACCATACACGGTTTAACTACTATCTCGCATCTGCGTAGACCGTCGACCGCTAGTTTTAAAAACGGCTTGGATAAGAACTGTTCTAATGGGAAAACTAGACGATTATTTGAAAATGTTTTTGGATTTTACACTAGATTATGAAATTCCCAATAATATGACGTCAATATCTTATCTAGAAATTAAACACATTATTGTTATATTGTCCGTCGGAAATCATTGATTTTGGCTTCTGCGTAGTTTTAACGGATGAATGCTCTTAAGAGACGGTATAGCAGAAAAAGAAACTAAAGTAATATTAGTGTAAAATTAACATTGAGTAACTTATAAAATTTTATAGCCTTTTAAAAGTTGGAAGAGATTTCGATTCCTTTATGTCTTTAGTTATTTGATTATAAAGTTCAGCTCGCTCATACACGATAGTCTTTCTAGCGTCATTTGTTCTCGATGCTAAAATTATATGATTAGCCTGCCAAGTAATGCACCTTAGTACTTGTATTCTCTTTGTAAATGTTATTTGTGTACGTAGAGTCAGGGGTCAAAAGTGCAGTTCCACCTTACCAATGCTAAAATGTCTATAATTTCTTTGTAAAAGAGGGTCAATGGTTCATGACTGATTTAATTGGTAGCATAGGATCTAAAGTATTGAATAAACTTCACCTTCCGCCTTCAGCTCTTGGGAGTTGAAATCTCCTCAGACCTCAATTTTGGGCGGTTCATTGAGTCCAAAGCCAAGGTAGCTGCTAGAAAACTAGGCGTTCTTGCAAAGGTCCGACGGTACTTCACACCGGGACAGCTTCTAATGTTATACAAAGCACAGGTTCGATCGTGTGTGGAGTACTGCAGTCACATATGGGCTGGTGCTGCAAAATGCCATCTAGCAGCTTTGGACTCAATGGAAAGGCGTGCGAAAAGGCTAATTGGGGATCCTGATTTGGTTAAGTCCAGTCTACAAAGCCTCGAGCACAGGCGCAGGGTAGCCAGCCTATCGGTATTTTACAGGTTGCATTTTGGAGAGTGTGCGCAGGAATTGCATGACTTGATTCCGCCATCTCCTTTCTATCATCGGACAACCCGACGTACGGCGAGTATCCACCCTTACGTTGTTGAAACTTCAACGGTCCGGACTAAGCGTTTCGCTTCGTCGTTTTTACCGCGTACATCGAAGGACTGGAACAATTTGCCTGCTGCGATCTTCCCGTCCAACTATAATTTAGGTGTCTTCAAGGCTAGAGTGAATAGGCTCTTGATAAACTAGTGCGCCTCACCATCAATGATTGCATCACTGCTTACCATCAGGTGGGATCGCAGTCAAGCGCTGGCTTATATCAATTAAAAAAAAAAAAAAAAAAAAACTAGCTGTGGATTATTGAACTTCTACAACAAATAAATTTTAGACACTTTAGTATTGGTAGAGTGGAACTGCAATTTTGATCCCTGACTGTATTGTAATTAAATAAAACCAAATAAAACTTATTTTGAGATGTTTTTAGTTTTTTTAAGTTTATTTTTAGCAGCATTTCCCCATATCTCTATTAGATAATCTAAACATTGTTTAACCAAAGATTTTGCAATTATATATTACTTGTAATGGTATATAGGCATCGACCTATTCCTCTAAGTCTCTTGCTCTACACAGAGCAGGAAAAATTAGGTATTCGATAATGTCCTAAACTTTCCACAATACAGGCATATTTGATATTGAGACCGAAGGGCAATTTCACTTTGTTTATGTATAAGTGTTAATCAAGTGCGATTTCTATCAAACCGGATAAAAACTAGGCTACTATAACAGGTATCTCTTTTATTCGTCTCAAAAATATGCGAGGTACCGTTGACCTCATAAATTAATTTATCTGAACGTCAGGTTTTTGGGTTGACCATCCACTATCTTGGGTCTCCCACAGGGGTCATAAAGGTCCCGAAAATCCGAGGTACCTAATCCACGTTTACTGTAAGATAACTTTTCATTAAGTTCGCCTGAAATGTGTGAATCTAAGAAAGTTTTATCTTCGAGGTCAAGCTAGAAATGGTTAGATGACCTGTGGACGAGGGTTAAGTAATCCAAGTTTGGGTAGCCATATATTTGCAATGGTTGTACGTGCGTTATCGAAGGCCTGAATAAGAGACATGAAATTTTAAAGGGTTTATTCAAACTCCATTAGCGAGGTATTGCCTTTTATCACTCTCGTCCTGCAAACAGGGTTCAATGTTTGTTTTATGTTTTATTTGATAAATTGCTGAAGTGTGTTGATGTATGGCGAACGATCATTGCGCGTTTTAGGGAACCATTTCTGTTTTAAAAAATAAATAATATTGCCCGGATATGATGATGGATATCGCTGCCTAGATTGATGGTCAATTAAAAAAATTTAAAGTTACGTACTACACATGTGAAACCTTTTTTAGTATAATAATATCTAATCCCCGCTAAAAGGTAGCTGCTAGCTTAGATGATACGTCGCGTGACCCAAAGGCTGGCTTTTCCTCTGCCAGAGATAAAGCATTGCCATACAACGTGGCAATGCCGCCTGTCTTAAGGCATGCTTCAAAAGCTATGCGGAGATTTTTTTTGAAACCATACTTTAAAATATTTTGTTAAAAGTATTTGTTTTAAGTAGATATATAATATTGATACTATTTTTATGTAATTCAACTATACACGTCAACTATCTTGTTGGTCTCGTAGTTGCAAGTTTGGTTGTTTTGCGATTGTTGGGTTCTGGATTCAATTCCCGTGTCGGGTAAAAAGTGTTATTAGGTTTCTTCTATTAAAATTAGAAGCCCAAAGTAGGTAGTGTGATACCTCTGTGCCTCGGAAAGCAAGTGAAACCGTTAATTCTACGCCCGATCTCTCTCCGGTTGTGTCGGATTGCCGTCCCATCGGCCTATTCATCATCATCATCATCATCATTTCAGCCGAAAGACGTCCACTGTTGGACATAGGCCTCCCCCTAGCGCCGCCACAGCGACCGATCCTGTGCGTCTCGCATCCACCGCACTCCCGCGACTCTCACCAGGTCGTCAGTCCACCTTGTGGGTGGCCTTCCAACGCGGCGTTTATAGTATAGTATAGGAATAGAAAGCGCATCTGTGTTTTACGCAAACACTTGTGTACTATAATATCTCCTACGTACTTGAGTAATCTCTGTTGACGATAAAATCAGAAATCAGAAACGTTTATTTCAAATAGACAAATTACAGGCACTTTTGAATTGTCAAAATGTCGGTCAGTTAAAAAAAGTGAAACTAAATTTCTCGTTCCAAAGCGTAGATCTCTATGGAGAAGAACGCGCAAGAAACTCTATGGACACCCTTTTAAACCATTTATTATGAGTTACATAAATCTTGGTTACATATTTCTGGTCGCTTCTAATAATATGTGAGCACATTGTAGATAAGTAATAATAAAAAATAAAAAAAAACTAATTAAAAAATAGAAATTTAATCAAGCCACTGGCAGCTAAGAGATGAACAGTCTCAACTGACGGCACCCGTTCACGAGCATGACGCGTGCATCAGCCCCACTCAGCTCAACCATTTTGAAGGGAACTGAATGACCCAATAACACGTGCCACCATCAGCGAGACATTTGAGTGAGCATGACAAATTCTCAACTCTCAATGGCCACCGTGATCGACATTTGGTCGGGAAAATTATTATTATGTTAAGTGTTTTAATAATGTGTAGGTATATTTTTCTGTATTTAATAGATATCTCTACACCTACATCTCATACTCGTTATCAATTGACTATATTTGTTTATTCACTTACACACATAACAAAACGTTTATTTTCCCCAAAGGGCTTAGGCGAATATTGAACACACAAAGGGTAATAAGTAAATCAATTAATTATAGTCGAACCAGTTGTTAGTTGACTCATGATCATCGTTTTAGCCGAAATACGTCCACTGCTGAGCATAAGCCTCCCCCAACTGTCGCCTCAGCGACCGGTTCTGTAAGTCTCGCATCCATCAAAATTGTACGTCGTACGTCTATCGGTACGCGATCGCCACTCCAGAACCTTTCGGCTCTATAGATTATTTGTTCTGCGAGCAATATGCCCTGCCCACCGCCACTTAAGTTAGGCAATTCATTGGGTTACATAACCAACGACAACCTTGATTCTCCTGCAAATTTCTTCATTTCTGATTCGAACTCGCAAGAAAACTCTGAGTGTAACCATTTCCATTGCCCTGTGGGTGGCTTTAAGCCTTCTGATGAGGCCCATTGAGAGTGGTCACGTTTTAGAGCTATATATGTCTATTACTGGCAATACGCATTGGTTAAGACAATCGTCTTGAGATGAACGATAGAATACTGCGCAGCTTCCTGAACGCTGCCCAGCTGAGTTGATTTCAACGATTAAACTCTTTCTCGAAATTATACCTAACTGAACCGTTGGTCCCAGGTAAACGTAATCGTCTACAACTTCGAGTTTAGAGTCACCGATCTTGATAAAAGTTGGTGCTTTATAGGGGTATACCACAAACTTGGTTTTATCCATGATCATTTCGAGACCCACTCTTTCGGAAGCCTGTCTTCACGGGAAGCAGTTGACTTAATTTTTAAATCATTTGTATAAAAAATAACTTTATCAAAACTTACAAATGGAAAGAATTTTTCAAATTCATCCAATATTAAGTAATTTACAAATATTTCAAATCAGGTGGAAGGACAAACTGTCAAAAGTAACAGAATAAGGATGCAGACACTGGTTTAATTATAATATTCCACAAAGTTTTAAATTGGTTGCCTGTGTTAATTTTTATACAGGGTAATAAATAACCAATCAACATAACAACAAAACAGAAATCCAAAAATAAATATCAAGTAAACCATTATCAAAGCGAAAATAAAATCCCTTACTTAAAAATGTCTATAAAAATCCAGAAGAGATTTTTATAACGGAACCTAAGCCCGGAGTATTATACAGGAAAAGCCGATCTCTCGCAATCATTTCAGTTTCCAATTTATAAAGCTGTCTATAATCCGACCCTACACAGAGTAATGAGGAAATGGAGTACCACTACGAATAAATGCCAATAACATGTCATCTGCATAACTGACAATAGAACTGACGTACATGATTGATTGACAAGATACGAATTAACGTAAAAAAAGCAAAAAGAAGCATAGGTTCACAAGAAAAAAAATTGCATTGATTCTTAAAGAAAACGATGTTTTGTATAAAGTTTTACAGTATGACCATTCTGTTGCAGATACCCAATTAAATCAACTATAGTGATAAAATTAAAATTTAGTTATTTTAATTGTTGACTGCATTTTAAAACATCTAATCATATCATCATCATCTTCCTGCCCTTGTCCCATCTTATTTGGGGTCGGCACAACATGTTTTTTTCTTCCATTCTATCCTGTCAACCGTCATGCTATCACTAACTTCCTTTTCTTTCATATCACTGTTCACACAATCCATCCATCTTTTCTTTGGCCTCCCTCTCCCTCTCCACCCATCCACATGTATACTCATAACTCTTTTAGTAACATGCGTTTCATCTCTCCTCCTCTAATCATATGCATAGTTTAAATTAATATAAATAAATTCTGATTTTCACATACTCCATTAAAATTTTCAATTAAGAACCTGCTATTCAGTATTTAAACTAATCAAATGATTATTATTTTATAAACTATTTTATTTTACCAAACCATTTGCTTCCCTGTGATTACTTTATCTATCTACCTATTCTGTGTCCTCCTGGGATTCACCCTCATCATTCATTCATTGAAATATTTACCACACGTTTCCCTCTCCATTGGTTTATCGGATAATCTCTCATTTATTGATAAAATGGCACGAATTGATAAAACATCAGGTGTGGCTGACATGGTTGTATGTACGTGAAGATTACATGAATTTGTGGATTACCCAGGGTACTTAATAATTAATGGTATCAGTCAATCATTTTTCGAATGTTTGTTTTTCTGTAAATAAACAAACATGAGCAGTGGTAGCCGAGTGTTAACGGCCCCGACTTACGAGTTGTAGGTCGCGAGTTCAAACCCAGCCAGGCGCATTACTTTGTGTAATTTATTACATCACCGCTGCTCTAAAAACGGTGAAGGAAAACATCGTAAGGAAACCGGCATGTCCTAGAACCAAAAAATTCGAAGACATGTGACATCCACCAACCCGCACTGGGCCCGCGTGGTGGATTACGGCCTATTCCCTCTCCTAGAGAGGAGGCCTGAGTCCCAACAGTGGGAACATTATAAGGCCGACTATACTATACTATATAAACAAACATAACGTGGCATAATGTGTATGCCACAGTCTCGGTGGTAAAACCTTACTTTGAAAAGTTGCTAGAGAGGTGCCATGGGTTCCTCACTTTCCACCTGATACAGGTCTTCACCGGACTTGGGAAGTTTGGGAGGTTGCAGTTTCGGATTCAGGTGGAAGAAACTCCCGAATATCACCATTATACGGTGGGATGAAGGGTGGAGTATACGGTGGAAGTTGGCCCTACTGGGCGGATTACCGCCATTCTTCGTGGAGGCGGTCGATGGCATCAACCTGTCTAGTTCGGCCCTGGTTCAGGTCCGGGGCGAGAAGGCATGGGAAGCGATTACCTCCTGCAAAGCACAGCCGCCGTCACAGGAGACGCCCTGGGCATCAAGAATCGCAGCGCGATTCGACGGCGTGCAATGTGTAGCTCACCGCTCAGCTGTCTAGTAAGAACCAAGCCCGAGTCAATGGCACGTGGTGTAACACGCATGCCTCAAAGATATGTCAGCAAATCTACAGACTTACAATTGGTTAGTTCTAAATTTGCGCCTTGTTCCGCCAGATAAAATGTTTTTCTTTCTTTCTTTCAAACCTAAAGAGGCCCAGTAGGATTCAAAGCCGACAAGGGCTGCAGGAACATTTGAAAGGGTTACGGCGACTTTAGCACGCAAAGGGTAAATAAAGAAACATAGGTGGCAGTAACAGTCTGACACGCTCTCTCGCTCCACCCTAGAGTTGAAGAAGTCACTTGATGATTTCCAACCTCAAAAAAAAAATGTGGCTTATTAAAACCTGTATTTTATGCAAGTAAAATTAAACGTCTCTATCAGCTCAGTTTTAACCACTTTAAAACGAAAATAACTGATTGAGTTAATCATGTATAATTAAATTGGGTATTTATTATTTAAACGTAAGTCCCTTTTCAGTGATAATGTTATATTCAATTAAATACCATAATTGAATGAAAAACCTCTGACACGTGGTGATGCAAATCTGTAAAAGTAATACGTTTTCAGCTATATTGAATTATATTTCCATTATTAAGAGGCCCGACGTACGGCGAGTATCCACCCTTACGTTGTTGAAACTTCAACGGTCCGGACTAAGCGTTTCGCTTCGTCGTTTATACCGCGTACATCGAAGGACTGGAACAATTTGCCTGCTGCGATCTTCCCGTCCAACTATAATTTAGGTGTCTTCAAGGCTAGAGTGAATAGGCTCTTGATAAACTAGTGCGCCTCACCATCAATGATTGCATCACTGCTTACCATCAGGTGGGATCGCAGTCAAGCGCTGGTTTATATCAATTAAAAAAAAAAAAAAAAAAGTGTTCAATGTGTTTGTTTTTACAAAAAATATTATGAATGAAATAAATTGAGCCTTTTGCAATGATTAAGCAATTTCTAGAGCAAAAACATTCTCATTATCCACCTATAACTTCCGAAATGGAAACCCGGTGTCCTAGAACGTAAAGCAATGAGGGAACATAGGAGTGGGTTTTAGTCAGTATAAGCCTAACACGCCCTCCCACTCCACCCTAGAGTGAGAGAAGTCGTTGGATGATTTCCCATCAAAAAAATAAGTATCTACCTACCAGTTTAGAAACACCACTAGCGCTCTATAACTGTAGTGGTAGGTCTCGGGAAAAACAGCCAGACTAAAGTAGAGTAGTCTGGCAATGTTGCACGAATGCACCTAGACAGGTGTACGAAGACCGTCACTCACCGGATGCCTAGAGGAGGACAAAACCGTTGAGGTCGACCACGGCAAAAGTGGTGTGACGATCTGACCACGTTCGCGGAGCAATCTTGGCCAGAGATCACTCAAGGCAGAGAGAAGTTTGAGGGTTTGGAAGGAGAAGGGGAAGTTAGGGCCTTGCTCAGCAGTGGGAAAACAGGCTAATAAAAAATAAAAAGAGTATGGTGCTAGACTACTATCTCACCTACCCCCTTAGCCAAGTTACAACCGTTTCGTTTTGTTTCTCTTTTCGTTGATCGCCTCGAGTATGCCACGCCTCCTATTCCTTTGTTCTGATCACGTGACTGTAAATTGAGATGACGTCATAACAAAGGAATCGGAGGCGTGGCCGACTCGAGGCGATAAAAAGAGAATAGAAACGAAACCATTGTAACTTGGCTTAGGGGGCCTTTGGTAAGTGATGAAGTAGTCGACGATAAAATAGAGAACTACTACCGACCTACCTAAGACTCAAAGACCTCTAAATTACAACAAACTGGAAACACAAAATTCCAGCTTTGACTAGCCTGTTGGTCTAGTGGTTAGTGGCCCTGACTGCTATGCCGGAGGTCGTGGGTTTGATTCCTACCCAAAACAAATGTTTGTATTATGAGCACGATCATTTTTTTTCTGTGTCTGGGTGTATTTATCTATAATATCTGTGTATTTAGCAATGAGTAAATATGTATGTTTAATATGTCGTCTAGCACAAGCTCTGTTTAGTTTGCGACTGGATGGCGTTGTGGGATATTATATATTATTATTATTATATAGTTTTAAACAGTCCAAATACGCAAATTACTTGCAAAGAAAGTGTTTATGAAATTAAAACAAAAATATTAAAAGAAGACTGCGTACTTCTACAAAAACATCAAAGATTTATTTTAGTACTTTCCTCCATCCTTACAGAGTCTTCACTGAAGTGTTTTGCTTCTCAAAATAATACAACAAAGCTCTACTTCCTTTCACGTGTCGTCAGTCACCGTAAACAGATTAATCGCGTGAAAAGAGCGTGCTCACTACACCGTACCATATCATGACCGTGCTAGGAACGTATTAAGCACGTAAAGAAACACAACATGGACTAATAGAGCAGTACGTATTAACCACTCTATTAGAGCAGCCAACCCGATAAATTTTCACTGTTTTTCATACAACCGCTTTTACGCGATTTTGACCTTATTACACATTTTACATTAGATATTTCCAGCAAAGACCTCTGAAAATCTGCTATTTGGCATGAACTTTGAACCTTCATAATGTACTCAAAAATTAAAAAAAAATATAACAATTTCCTTGCAAAAATCAAAATTCTGAATGACGATAATTTTTTCCAAAAAGTTTTACATTTAAAAGACACATATTTCCTGGAACAAGTTTTGTGAAATATTCGAGTGAATGACGGTATTACCGAATGCCAGCAAAACTTTCTGGTATTATCTCTCTGTTTTCGCATTGCCTTTTTATTAAACATTGAGTTGGATGAGCCGGCAAGCTTTTAAACTATTCTCAGGTTAATGATAGACGAGTGGCGAAGTGCCCTCTTAAGGACAATCCGCGTATCAGTCCTTTGTTTTATCCGTTCCCGTTCCATCGGTTGTACCTAATTATAGTTCACCTGTGTTTTCAGTGTCAGACGCATCAAGACAAGTGATTTAGCTAGCATAGCTCATAATGATCAATATCTTCCTGCCCTTGTCCCATATTAATTGGGACGGAGTAATACGTTTTTTTCTTCCATTCTATCAAGCCACGTTCAGTCAGTAGCCACGCTATCATTGACACCCTTTTATTTCATATCACTCCTCGCACAATCCCTCCATCTTTTCTTTGACCTCCCTCTCTCTTTCCATCTCAATCCTGCATGTATTTTCATCATCATCATCATCATTTCAGCCGAAAGACGTCCACTGTTGGACATAGGCCTCCCCCAAGTGTCGCCATAATGAGCGGTCCTGTGCGTCTCGCATCCATCGGATTCCCGCAACCCTTACCAGGTCATCCTGTCACTATCACAACCCATTGCTGAGCACGCCATAATCACGTCGGTAAGCCCCCTCTTTGAGGAGCCGCTGAAGAGACGTTACGGTGTCCTCACCTTCCACATGACAAAGGACCTCACTGGACATGGTAAGTTCAGGAGGTGCGTGCCTGATTCGTGAGGAAAAAACGCCCGAGTGGCAAATAAGATTGCATTGCACTGATCTTTTGGAATAATTTAGACTAGATATTAATGGTTTGCATCTTCGAAAGTCCTGTTCTATAAGCTGTGTGGTGTTCGGAAAACCTTATAATTTTCCATTATTTTTCAGGATTTTTTGCCGGAAAGTTCAAAATTCTAGTTTAAACCTCAAAATCGTGAGTAACATCGCTATAACACTGTAAGTTTATTACGTGAAAACGTGTAGGCGCACCTCTATATTTACTGACGCATGAATAACTTGTGTAACCTTTACAGTTTCGATATTACGTACACACAACTGAAACCCAACTGTGGGTTAAGCTTGCCTGTGTACATTACCACGGTAATATTATCTATACAGTATTCCAACTTCATACAAACGGACGAAACGCGAGCTATACCTACGCGCCTCGATCTCGAGGTGCGCTCGGGATGCAGACAGTCGCGTCTGTGCCGCGCGATTTTTTCAAAAAAATAAGTTCAAGTACATATTTATATATTTAATATGACGAGTAGGATATATTGTGCTGTTTTTGGTTGCATGAATTCTTCATTTAAAACCAAACATATAAATTGTAAAGTAGCTGCAGGTCACCTTGTCCATGTTTCCCAAAACAATTTTTAATTAAGCTTTAGAATGCGGATTTTTGTACTTTAAAATTTAATAATAAAACATTTCGTAGGTATGTCTCAGTCGAGGCACAAATATTTTTCGGTCGTAAATATTGAACACTTCCTATTCAATTCACAAAGTTTTTTTTTTATATAAAAAAAGTATATTTACAATCACAAAACTATATGGAAACACAAAGTAGGCAAATGTAATTAAAATGCTGGAGGCGGGCAGCCATAGTGCGGGCAGCCCTATCGCATGTTTACGTACCGCGCGGCTGTAGGCATTTATTTCAAAGATACGGCCGAGTTACAATACTGTATAGATAATATTACCGTGACATTACTGTCCTATTTTTATTATTTGTAAAATTTATACACAACAAAGAATATAAGACCCGCCCCAACTTCGCATAGGTGTTACAAAGCTTTAACCTTTCAGTTTTTCTCTATTTCAAAATGTCTCAGAAGAAACTAAGTATAGTAGATGTAAAAAAATTAACAAACATATACGCGTCAAATTACAAAATTAGAAACTAAAGTCATGGGAAAATTACTTTTTGAAAATAACATTATTCAAATGTTGTTCTTCATGGTTCTAACACTCTTCAAAGCGATCTCTAACATTCATGAAAATCTCGTGGGGGCGATCGGCAGAGGCGATCTCTCGCGCCGGGCCTTAGTACAGGCCATGGTCCGGAGCGAGGAGGAGTGGCAGGCGGTCGCCTCCTTCTGCGAAGCAGTATTGCTAGCAAAGGAGGCGGCCGATAGCGTGAGGCAACGGTCCTCACGCCCCAACCGCCGTCGGGATTCCGATCCCGATTTCCGGCCACCGTAGGCGCGGGCTTGCGGACGGCAAGCAATGGGTAGCTCGCCGTCCGACCGTCCGGTAACCGTCCGGACCGAGCCCAAATCGTTGACGGCGCGTACTGTTCCACGCACGCCTCAAGATGTCAGCAACTGTAGGGGCCCAGCAGGGTCGAAGGCTACTGGGGCCAAGGGTCTGTTTCTGAAAGGAAGACTCGGCCCTGGTACGAAAGGCAACGAAAAAACAGGAGTGGGATTTTAGTCAGTAAAAGTCGGAGACTATCTCCCGCTGCGCCCAAGAGCGGGGGATGTCATAAGATCATTTTCCAACCGAAAAAAATAAAAACTTTCATGAAAATGCGCCTCAGAAGTCGATCAAGAATATTTCTGAAAGCACACTTGAGAGAACGCAGGTGGGTTTTAGTCAATATAAATCTGCCACTACCTCTTACTACATCCAGAGCAGGAAAAGATATTTGATAATTTTCTAGCCCCTAAAAAAGGGTACAAAATAACTTCGACTCTCAAAATTCGTTGCCTAATTAAGATGCAAACTGAAATGGTTGCATTCATGGACTTGGTATGTTCACACTTCCTAAGGGCAAAATTATAAGTTTTGCTGATGACACAGTCCTCCTTTTTAGTGCTAATTCCTGGTGCAATGTATATTTGCACGCTCAGTCGGGCTTCAATACCATTACAAAATGTCTTAGATGTAATATTGTATTAAAGCTTAATGCGAGTAAAACTTGAAGTGGTAGAAAAATTTAGTTTTTATAAAAGATAATATTAATGTAGAAAAATAGAAGTAAAATTATATAGACCTAAGCTAACCCCGGCTCTTTTTAGTACAAAGACAAAAATAGTAAAAAATGTCAAGCACAAAATAAAATGCAGTTAATGAAATGCAGAGCAGACGAGATTGCTGATTCGTTTACAGACCTCCATTGCATGCAAATGTACTGCTAAATGCTTGTAGTTGTATAAAGTGGTAGTGTGCTGCATGCAATGAAAAAAATACGAAAGTTTTACAGTAAAAAATAACGTGATTATTATTAAATTACTATAGCTTATTCAGCCTTATAATTTTTCCACTGTTGGGTCTCAGACCTCCTCTCTAGGAGAGGGAATGAGCCGTAATCCACCACGCGGTCCCAATGCGGATTGGTGGATGTCACATGTCTTCGAATTTTTGGTTCTAGGACATGCCGGATTCCTCAAGATGTTTTCCTTCACCGTTTTTTGAGCAGTGGTGATGAAAATAAATTACACAAAGTAATGCGCCTGGCTGGGTTTGAACCGGCGACCTACAAATCATAGGTCGGGGCCGTTACCACTAGGCCACCACTGCTCAGTAAATAATCACTGTTTACGTTTATTTGAATCTACTGTCTGGTTAGAAGCATTTGCGTTGCAAGTTCAGTTTTATGGGTTACATTCATAACCTGAAGTGAGTCTGTCACATTTTGATACTAAAAAACGTCATAGCTGTCAAATCGTATCAGTTAGATAAGGTGAGCAAAACAGTTTATTCAGAATCTAATTCTTCAATTCCAATCATCTCTACATCACTCTGTAATGTGTCTGAGTAGAGGTGAATGGAAGAAAAAGGAAAATTATTGACAAACCAACACTACAAAAAAAAGAAACATTTTTTTTTAAATAATTATGACTTAAATAATATATTTAGCCAATAGATTAAGAAATAAGGTTTTTACTTCACTTAGATTTAACTACGACTCGATTAAATAAAATTAAAAAAACCCTTTTTTTGCAAGCTGTACTTTTCAAGCAACATTTGACAAATAGAGGTCATTGACGTTTCGTATTTTTATTTGAATCGCATACTATTAGCATGAAATCCATACTAATATTATAAATGCGAAAGTAACTCTGTGTCTGTCTGTCTGTCTGTCTGTCTGTCTGTCTGTCTGTCTGTCTGTCTGTCTGTCTGTTACGCTTTCACGCTTATACCGTTGAACCAATTTTGATGAAATTTGGTACAAAGATAGAATAGAGCTTGAGAAAGGACATAGGCTATAAATTATCACGCTATTTGCTATGGGGGGTGAGCAATATTCCAAAATGTCGTTATTGAACGATTTGCCGTGACTTCGATCCCCAGTTATAGTAATAATTTTTGTGAGTATTTGTCGTCTTTTTTGTATATAATATGCGATGTTACTTCGATTACAATAATAATAGGACTTTTAGCATATTTTTAATTCATCTTAGACATTTTTACTCCATATTTTTGTAAAAAGTAATCAAACATGTAATAAAATCTAAGTGGAAAAACGAAAATAATATTTCTTTTTTTCATTTAGCTACAAATTTAATATCTGAGATGAAAATCATCACGCTATCATCGACAAAGGGTTAAGCAGACAATGATGACGTTTATATAAGAACACCTATTTTACACAAAGGTCAACGAACACCGTAGTGCAGTCGTGTCTGGATTAGATCGGCACGTAAGGGGATAGTGGTTCAAAACTCAGTTTATTTTTTGTGATAGTTTTGTTTTATTTTACTGTAAACAAGAAATTTTTACATATTTTTGCGTTCTTACTATTATTTTTATGGACAGTCTAGTTTCTACATCAGCACTTTCGAAGCAGTTTGGCAGATTATACTGACCTTCACTATACAAGACAGAAATCCAGCGGTTATGCATTCAAACGTCTACAAAGAGATCTAAAGAGATACAATAGAGCGGCTATCAGAAAAAATGTCTTAGAAAAACTGTCATCCTATGACTCAGTGACGCCATCTGGCTTTGAATAGCAAACACACGAATTAAATTTGTCAAACTATTTATTTAACTATCGCTCGGTAGGTGGCCAGGGGCCTTACCATGATAATGTCAAAATGTCAGACGTACGAGCGAAAAAGAGTGATGGAGCTATACACCCTATATAGCTCCATCCCTTTAACAGTCCGGTTTAGGTCGTAAAATGGATCACGTTATGAGCTCGTGGTAGAGCCTCAGTGTGTGATAAAGGTAAGGTTAAGCTTTTCAGCAATAGATGGCGTTATCACGAAATCAGCAAATGTTTCTAGACCTATTTATAAAAATTATTGAATTCTAATTAAGTAATTGCTTCGTAAATGAAAAAAATATTTACGAAAATAAACCGCAGTTAGGTCCAGTCATTTTATCATAACAAGATTTGTAATAGTGTAAAGCGCGGTGGGCCTTGGGCGCGGTCGCCTCCTTCTGCGAAGCAGTAATGCTAGCAAGGAGGCGGCCGCACGCGCGAGACAATATCCCTCGCGACCCAGCCGATCCGAACCGAGGGGTTCCGATCTCGATTTCCGGCCACCGTAGGCGCGGGCTTGTGGACGGCGAGCAATGGGTAGCTCACCGTCCCTCCGTCCGGTAACCGTCCGGACCGAGCCCAAGTCGTTGACGGCGCGTAGTGTTCCACGCGCGCCTCAAGGTGGTGTCAGCAACCGTAGGGGCCCAGCAAGGTCGAAGCCTATTGGGGCCATGGGTGATACGAAAGAGATTCCCGGGGCCCTGGAACAATGGCAAAGAAGGAACAGGAGTGGGTTTTATGTATGTTTCTTTCTGGTTTCGCCGCCAAAGTAGCATAACGGGAACTCTGCAGAAAAATATCATCGAGGCAAATTCTTATGGGAGGTAATTCTTTCGAAAAATCTCATAGCTCTCTCTCTCTCTCATAACCTTTCTTCAAAGAAGCGATTTGCTGCCGCATGCAAGTTACCGTAGCCCTAGAACACTAAGGGCAACTAAAGGAACACAGGTGGGTTTCAGTCTGTAAAAGCCTGACACAAACCCTCATTTTACCCAGAGCGGGGGAAGGTATTTAATGATTTTCTTCCTAAAAGTAAAAGGTGCGGACACTAAAAACTATGGGTATCGACCTCAGAACAAGATCCGTACAGACTATACATTTTGGCCACTGAAAACTACACCACTCCACTTTTTTTCATAGCTTACGTTAAATAACATTTATTTAGTGTTGTTAAAAGATAACAACGGTTTTATACACTTTAATTTTAGTATATTCTAATGAACCAATCATATTAAAATCATACAGCTTTGTTTCAACACAGCATAAACCAAAAACAACCTTAAACTAACACCTTCCTTTTAGGGGTCGCAGTAGTTGATGTTCTAAGGTTCTGCTGGTTCTGCATGAACCTTAATAGAACATCAACTACTGCGACCTCAACATGTCGGTTTCTGTTTATTGACGTTCATAAGTTTATTTAATGTATATCATTTACGAGTATTCTATTATTGGTGAGCCAAATAAATAAAATAAATTATATTATATCTGGACATAACAATTGCATTTACATAATATATTTACTGGCATTAATTTCCGTTAAATGAATTAGATGCTTTCGGCATGAATCACAAGCACAGAATTATTAATTACGTTTGTGCATTTTTACTAAATTGATGCAGACGAAGTCGCGGGTAACAGCTAGTTGCTATATAAGTGAAAGATGAAGCAGAAATAAAAAGCAAGAGATTAAAATATGGTTTGAATATAAATATTAAATGGAGGGAAGGTTTTACAAAAATATGGATGGATTATGTGAGGAATGATGATGGAAGAAAATAATATGCATACATTTTTCACAAATAAAATTGCATATATAATGGGTAAAACAGATTCACCTAATGTACGGGGTTACATATTAGAAAATCAAAACTTTCCTGAGCAAATTTCAAAAGAACAACTTACAAATCAACAAAGTTTAAAATAACGATGGTCATTTGATCAAAAGTTTAGCTGACCAAAGTCTGGAATATCAATGTTTAAATTATTTATTACACTCTTGACCAAATCGTTTAAAGGTAAAAATGGATTACTGGATAAATTATTATTAATTATCGTACGTTTGTTTTTGTTGCCCTTTGCAAGTTACGCTCGTATGACTGTGTTAGTGAATCATTTGGGTTAGGTTAGAACTGTGACCATCAACTATATATAACCAAATCCCCTTCTAATTTTAAAAGCCATTATGATTTAGGCCCCAAACCGCCCCATAAATCGATGGAAATTAGTGTTCTAACTTAACCTAACCTCAAACTTTAAAAACAAATTAACATACTTATATTTACATCTAGCAAATTTATTCAGTCGTCATTTGTGATTAAGTAATTTGATTAGTAATGATTTGATATTTTAAAATTACATCTAGCAACTTTTGATCAGTCGTTCATTTGATGTCACATACATTGGGATTCTAAAATTTTTCTAAATAAAACATTTGGTAATTTAAATTTTGTTATTTCGTTTATTGTTCTTTTGAAATTTGCTCGAGAAAGTTTTGATTTTCTAATATGCAACCATGCACGGAGTGTCATGCTATCGAGGATGTTTACCATTTTTGCTCGAAAGGGTACGTGGCTCAGCGGCGACAGGCACTTGGACACGCAGTACAATATAAAAATATTGAGTAGCTTCTTGTCCTCCCCTTTTTCCGAAAAGCCCAAGAAGCTGTGTGCATTATACATGTCCCATTTGACACTACTTACAGAGCGAACACATCGCCTAACAATGGATGCTCCTATTCCATAGCTTAAATTAAATTTAGAGAGTTAAGATATACCTAACCATAAAAGAAGTTAAGTTTTAATTAGAATTAAGGGACGGCATCGTCATGTTGACAGAGAAAAAAAAAACTTTATTTAAGGGGAAACAAAGTTTTTTTTTGATGATATAAACTAGTGCTTGATGGCGATCCCACCTAAAAGATAAGCAGTGATGCTGTGGACTCTCGCCATTTGTCGGGTTTTCCGATAGTAGTGGTGATGGCCTGAATCAAGTCATATAATTCCCGCACACACTCCCCAAAATGCATACCTACTGTGAAATACCGAAAGGCTGGCTACTCTACTCCTGTGCTCCAGGCTTTGTATATTGGACCAAATCTGAATCACCGATAGCCTCTTCTCACGCCTTCCCACTGAGTCCAAAGCTGCTAGATAGCATTTTGAAGCACCAGTCCATGTGTGGCTGCAATACTCCACACCGATCGAACCTGTGCTTAATATAATATTAGAAACTGTCCCGGTGTGAAATACTTCCTAACCTTTGCTAAAACGCTGATTTTCCTAGCAGCTACTTTGGCTTAAGACTCAATGAACCGCCCAAATTTAAGGTTTGAAGAAATTTCAACTCCCAAGAAACTAAAGCCGGTCGGTGCACTCCAAGGATATATTTGAAGTTCACCTTTAAATAAGTGACTGCTCAAATCTTTGTATAACATGGTTGTTCCTAGGTCTACCTTTTGTAAATATTGTGATAACTGTCTAATTTATCTCATGGTTACGAAGTTGTTTGTTGGGCATGGAGTTCTGGGTTCGATCCCTTGGTCGGGTAAAATGTGCTGATGGGTTTTTCTAATTAGAATTACTCTGTAGTACCCCGAAGCTTAGTAGCTTGTGATGTGACACCCCCGTGCCTCAGAAAGCACGTAAAACCGTTGGTCATGCGCCTGATCTCTTCCCATTCTTATCAGGTTACCGTCCCATCTATTTATACATAGTGTAGTTAATCAGTGAGTGGTATTTCGCTTTTATATAGGGTGACTGGTAATTAGTAAACGATACTTAAACACGTGATTGTGCTCATGATAACAAACAATTTTTATTATGGGAGCAAAGCCGAAATCGCGAAAAAAATATCAGTTGTTCAGTACATTAGGCAAACATAAATGTACTGAACAGCTGATTGTTTTTCACGATTTCAGGTTTGTTCCCATAGTAAAAGTTGTTAGTTATCATGAGCACAATCACGTGTTTAAGTATCGTTTACTAATTACCAGTCACCCTATATAAAAGCGAAATACCACTCACTGATTAATCACGAAATCTCAGAAACTATAACACCTATAAACTTTAAATTTGGTAGGTAGGTTCATTATAGGGTGTAGACATCCGGGATTTTCCGAAATTCACCCCCTAACAGACGGAGGTCCAAAGTTTGTATGGAGAATCTGACTTTCGCGCGGGCGAAGCCGCTGGCAGAAGCTAGTTGGTATATACGAGTAATGAAACAAAGACTTTGGACTATATTAATATCGCCGACGTGCTAGGCTAAATCTCTATTCTTCTAGTCTTTATGTCGATACCGTTACCGGCCCACGCTGAAAACCAGCGCCGTAGACTCAGCGCATTTTGCGTGTGGTCACGGCATTATGCTGAGCGTTCGGCCGTTTTGCGCGGATGTGGCGCATATTTCTTTCACATAGTGTGCTTATAATTTGTTAGTTCTAAATTTGCGCCTTGTTCCGCCAAATAAAATGTATTTCTTTCTTTCTTTCTTTCTTTCTTTCTTTCTTTCTATTGAGAAATTCGGCTGGGACGCTTATTGTTATTATTAAATACTAGCTTTTTCCCGCGGCTCTGCCCGCGTACATAAAATATATGTATATATAAAGTTTATGTCATTCAGGAATAAACTAGCTTTCTATTGGTGAAAAATTTTAGCAATCGGTCTAGTACTTTCAGAGATTACTTCCTACAAACAAAAAATCAAACTTTTCCTCTTTATAATATTAGTGTAGATTGTTGTTCAGTTAAAACAAAACATACAGCACTTAAAAACAAACTTGTTCATGTTCATACATGACCTTTCTTGACTCCTTAATCCTTATACTACTTACGTATAAATGGAATGTACCTACTATAGTTGAATTAAATTTCCACAATTTTTTTCTGTAAGTTTAAAAATAACTAATTTTCTTCATAAAAGTATACCTGTTTTCTTGCAATAAATTGCAACAGGTACTTGACCTTTGTACCTGTATCCGTGCAAACACAGCGCTTTCATGGTATTTTAAAATGAGAAAAATACGAGCTGAATACGGACTTCGAACAATCGAGGCTATAACAGAATCCCAGAGGCATTTAATACCTTTACTGGTCGCCCATGTGTGGCCACTACGTATGTCAGAGTGGGAACACTGTGTAGCGCAACAGCCCATCACTCGACCACTGAGCCAACAGTGGCGTCAGTACGTACGATAACAACAACAACTAGTATCAGCAACGAAAACGACATCTGAGAAAATCATCATCATCATCATCATCTTCATTTCAGCCGAAAGACGTCCACTACTGGACATATGCCTCCCCAAGTGTCACAACAAAAACCGCTCCAATGCGTCCTGCATCCATCGGAATCCCGCGACCTTTACCAGATCGTTGATCTACCTTATAGGAGGCCTTCCAACACTGCGTCTTTCGGTACGTGGTCACCACTTCAGAATCTTTCGTCCCCATCGACCAACTGTTCTGCGAGCAATGTGCCCGAGTAGCATAATAAGCGTTGTATAAAGATTCATGTTTACACTCTAAGCCGTATAATAAGCTGTATAAAGGCTGTATAAGTGCAAAAAGAGTACCCATATTATACAGCTTTAAGCGTTAGTGTAGAATAGTTGCTATCTTCCGGTACGTGGTCACCACTACAGAACCTTTCGACCCCTTCGACCGTCTGTTCTATGAAAACACGCTACCCTAATGGCCAACGCAGGTCGTATTGTACGCGATGCGGCTCGCCTCGCTTTGTCCAATACTTTGTTATGACAGCCCGCGTTTAGTTCTGCTGTAAAAAATCTATATACAGACTAGATTTTTATTGCTTTGAATCTACGGTACCTTAACCTAGTATTTGTCAGCGACTTTTTTGCTTATTGTAAAGATACGTAAGGACCGGAGATAGTGAAAAGCACATGTGTGTTAAACTATGCCTACTGGGGCCATGGGTGATGCGAAAGAGAACCCCGGGCCTCTGGAACGAAGGCAAAGAAGAAACAGGAGTGGGTTTTAGTCAGTAAAAGTCTGATACGCCCTCCCGCCCTGCCCAAGGGCGGGAGATGTCATTAGATGATTTACCACCTAAAAAAAATGTGTGTTAAACTATAGGAAAAGGTCCTAATAAATAATTATTTTATTTGAATTTGAAAGCGACAAGGAAACCCGCGTGGCTGCGATATCTCGTACCGGACCCTAGTTCAGGCCATGGTTCGGAGCGAGGGGAGTGGGCAGTTGTCACCTCCTTCTGTGAAGCAGTAGGTAATGCTGATTTCCAGCAACACCGTAGGCGTGAGCTTGCGGACAATTAGGAATGGGTAGCTCGCAGTCTGGCCACCCAGTACCCGTCTGGATTGAGCCTGAGTCGCCAACAGCGTGTAGTGTTCCACGCGCGCCTCAAAGACATGTCAGCAAAACCGTAGGGCCGAAGCCTAATGGGGCCATGGGTTGACTTCCGAAAGGGAACCGTGGTCCTAGAACGCCAGGATAAAGAAGAAACATAAGCTGTGATTTTAGTCAGTGAAACTCTGACAAGCTCTTGCGCTCTGCCCTAGAGTGGGAGAAGTCACTGGATAATTTCCCACCTAAAAAAAAAAGTTAACCCGCGAAGTTCAAATTTTCTTAAGTTTTATTCATTTTGCAGGGCAAGTCATAATGTTGATTAAAATATGATATGCGACCGTAACACGTATTCGTTTCATCATCATCATCATCATTTCAGCCGAAAGACGTCCACTGCTGGACATAGGCCTCCCCCAGGTGTCGCCACAATGAACGGTCCTGTGCGTCTCGCATCCATCGGACTCCCGCAACCGTCACCAAGTCATCGGTCCACCTTGTAGGAGGCCTTCCAACGCTACGTCTTCCGGTACGTGGTCGCCATTCCAGAACCTTTCGGCCTTAACAATGGCTTTCGTATTCGTTTACGAAGTTATAATCAATAAAATCATCAATATAGCCCGCTCAGTTTGTCTAACCCATTTGAACGTCCACAGTAATTTTATATTTTAACTAGCTGTTGCCCGCGACTTCGTCCGCAAATAACCATTATATTTCTAACACAATTTGTTTTTGCGGATAAATCATAAACCAAAACTTTACTTTTCTTATAAAACTTATCTGTAAACCAAATTTCTAGTCCTACTTTCAGGAGCCGAAATGTACAGAGATTCAGGACTGGTGACGCGGGAGCGAGCGATATACAGCTATCCGTGTGAGAAGCAGCTGTCCTGAGATCAACACCTGTAGCCTTTAGATTATTATTATTGCGAAGCATACGCTTACAGGGAACTGCACACGCTTGAATTAGAAGGGGTAATTGTGAGAGATTAGTGGTATTCGGGGTATAAACACTGTTTCCTCGACGCCACAACCCTTTAGAATTTCCACCTCAATAATATTTGAGAGATGACTTTGAGCTAGGCCCAGTTACATAGTTTAGGTGGAATTAAATTCCGTAGCAGCATGATCGGGACACCGACCTTCAGCTGGATAGTGTGCGCCGAGAGTCCACTTGCCGTTCCAATACAGAAACTCTACGGGATAATATATAGCGTCATCTTGCTCTACAACAGTATTTATAGAGGTATAGAAATACCACTTCGTTCGCATCAATTTGCGAGAGAACGCTTTCGTTAATTGCTGCAGCTTGATCATTTTTGAGTGTTAAAATGGCCCGTTCACACACCCAAGAATTCTCTTGTAGCGGTATTCGACCGACGTCCCCGTACATCAGACAAATTAGTTCTTCAATAGTGGGAACTACTTTGCTTAGAGTCTCTGGTAGGCACACTTCAGAGCTCTCTTCTGGTAAGTTGCCTTCACCAAACTTTTAAAAGAACATCCAAGAATTCTTGAGTATATCCGCCCAACTGAGCTCGCATATTAATGGTCAAGCGCAGTCTGTAAACTCGTGACCATAGATTTGATCGTTTCAACGAAGAATTCACCTCGTCAACCCTAATTTCTCGCGACACCACAGGCAAAGTTTGCCGAAAATCGCAGCTGAACAAAACAGTGACACCTCCCATCACATCTTGATTCCTGCGTATGTCCTGCAGGGTTCTGTTTACAGCCTTCACTACTTTTCTATTCGCCATAGTACATTCATCCCATACGATTAAAGAGCAATCCTTGAGTACCCAACCTTTGTCACAGTTGCGTGATAGCCCACACACTGGCATTTCGTTGCTCTCTAAATCGATGGGAATGTTAAACATTACGTGCGCTGTTTTGCCCCGTGGAAGCAGTGTGGCAGTAATTCCAGAAAAGGCAGTCGCAATCACTATTTTGCCTTGTCAACTTATTTCTACAAGGATGCCAGTGGCCATGAATGTTTTTCCTGTTCCACCTGGAGCATTAATGCAAAATATTTTACCCTGGCTGAGCCTAACGCGACGATATTAAAAATGCAGGGACATTTTGTTCTGAGGTGAGTCGTGATCATTGACGATATCACCCCGATTTCCCGATTTCCTCGACCTTGATATGCCAATGATTGCGGAGCCGGTAATCCATATTCGACCAGTCCAGTGGATTGCCACCGATGGAAATGACCACGTCTGGAAGTGAACCTAGACAACTATTCGAAACGCGTTCGTTGTTCTGTTCAATGTCACCCTCAGTAGTACACCTTAAAGCACGTAAAAAGTCTTCGGACAGATGATGGCGATAATTTACCCACAACCGACCTTTTTTTTTTTTTCGGTGGGATTATCATCCAATGACATTCCCCGCTCTTGGGTGGAGCGTGAGATAGTGTCAGACTTTTACTGATTAAAAACCCACTCCTGTTCCTTTCCATGGCCCTTTATGGCGCACCGATATGGGCGCCGGCGCTGCGGCAGCAGCCGGCGGCCCGGCTGAACGCGTGCCAGAGGGTCATGGCCATACGGATGGTGCGAGGATACCGGACGATTTCCCGCGAAGCGGCGAGCCTCCTTGCTGGACAGCCACCATGGGATCTGGTAGCAACAGGCCTTGCTCACATGCACGATCTGCGCATGGAGATGCAACGCCGGGGCGAAACTCCGCTGCCGAGACAAGTCGCAGCATGGCGGACAGAGCTCCGGCGGGTTCTCATGGAGAAATGGCGACAGCGACTGTCGCGACCCAGTGCTGGGCACGCCACAATTATGGCGGTAAGTCCCTTCTTTGAGGCGTGGTTGGAAAGACCTCACGGCGTCCGCGTCCTCACCTTCCGCATGACGCAGGTTCTCACCGAACACGGTAAGTTCGGGAAGTTCCTGCGCCGAATTCGTGCGGAAGCGACGCCCGGGTGTCGCCACTGTGTGGACCGCCCGGAGGACACGGTGGAGCACACGGTGGAAGTGTGCCCGGCTTGGGAAGAGCAACGCCGTGTCCTCGTGGGGGCGATCGGCGGCGGCGATCTCTCGCGCCGGGCCTTGGTACAGGTCATGGTCCGGAGCGAGGAGGAGTGGCAGGCCTTCGCCTCCTTCTGCGAAGCAGTAATGCTAGCAAAGGAGGCGGCCGATCGCGTGAGGCAACGGCAACGGTCCTCACGCCCCAACCGCCGCCGGGATTCCGATCCCGATTTCCGGCCACCGTAGGCGCGGGCTTGTGGACGGCGGGCAATGGGTGGCCCGCCGTCCGACCGTCCGGTAACCATCCGGAATTCCGGACCGAGCCCAAGTCGTCGACGGCGCGTATTGCTCCGCGCGCGCCTCAGGAAGCCTACTGGGGCCATGGGTAGTGTGAAAACGAAACCGTGGCCCTGGGACGAAGGCAACGAAGGAACAGGAGTGGGTTTTTAGCCAGTAAAAGTCTGACACTATCTCCCGCTCCACCCAAGAGCGGGGAATGTCATAAGATGATTTTCCCACCTATAAAAAAAAAAAACTCCTGTTCCTTCTTTGCCTTCGTTCCAGGGCCCCGGGGTTCTCTTTCACATCACATGGCCCCAGTAGGCTTTGACCCTGCTGGGCCCCTACGGTTTTGCTGACATCTCCTTGAGGCGCGCGTGGAACACTACGCGCCGTCGACAACTTGGGCTCGGTCCGGACGGTTACCGGAAGGTCGGATGGCGAGCTATCCATTGCTCGCCGTCCGCAAGCCAGCGCCTACGGTGGCTGAAAATCGGGATCGGGACGGCGGCGGGGCGTGAAGGCCGTTCTCTCGCAAGTGCGGCCGCCCCCTTTGCTAGCATTACTGCTTTGCAGAAGGAGGCGACCGCCTGCCACTCCTCCTCGCTCCAGACCATACCTTGTACCAAGGCCCGGCGCGAGAGATCACTGACACCGGTCGCCCCCACGGGGACACGGCAGAGCTCTGCCCAGGCGGGGCACACCTCTACCGTATGCTCCAACGTGTCCTCCGGGCGGTCCACACAATGGTGGAACCCAGGCGTTTCTTCCGCACGAATCCGGTGCAGGAAGCTCCCAAACTTACCATGTCCAGTGAGGACCTGCGTCATGTGGAAGGTAAGGACGCCATGTGGTCTTTCCAGCCACTCCTCAAAGAGGGGACTTACCGCCATAATTGTGGCGTGCCCAGCACTGGGTTGCGACAGTCGCTGTTGCCATTCCACCATGACACCCATAACCGACCTGGGTTTGTGACTCCACAAAATACTAAAATAATGGCAAACAAATGTCGCAGTCGTCTGGGGCTATCGGTGATGAAATCAATTTCTAGAGATACAAATAATACGTATAAAAACTTACTTCACAGATGAATTGTATTTATTCATTTTATATACATTTAAATCTAATAATAACGTAATTAAAACTAACTTACGAAATAAAAATAAAAGCCCTAAAGTACTAAAAAAAAGCAATAATATAAATAAAAAATAAAAGAAAACAATCACAAAAATTACGCGAGGTTCGAACTCGCAACATAGCAAACGCGGATCCGTCTCTATACTACTGCGCCACGGTCCTTACAGAATTTAGATCTAAATAGCCGTTCTTAAATACACGTCATTGCTTGTCTGCTTGACTCCTTGTACAAAATAGCGTGATGATTTTCATTTTTGACCTTAAATTCCTAACCAAATTTTTAAAAAAAGTGTATTTTTTATCTCCGGTTCCATTTTAATATGAGTTTTGATGGGTTTTTACTGAAATATTTGGAAAAATATCGAATAAAAATGTCGATGGCAATTTAAAAATACATAAAAAGCCATTTTATTATTGTTCTGGAAATATCATTCTATATTATGTACAAACAAACACTAAAACAATCACAAAAATATTAACTGTACCTGAGGATCGAACTTAGAGCGATTGTCGTTCAATTGGAACATTTTGGAATATTGCTCACCCCCCATAGCAAAAAGCGTGATAATATGTAGCCTAACAGTTGACCCGGCCTATAAGGATTATGTATGCAAAATTTGAACAGGATTGGTTCAGTAGTTTTTGCGCCAACTAATACCAACGCTCCACCATTTTACTGTTTTATTATATGTATAGATTTTTAATTATTCTTTCGTTGTATAATTCATGTAGCATAGCATAATCAGCCTTTTAATGTTCCCACTGCTGGGACTCAGGCCTCCTCTCTCTAGGAGAGGGAATGGGCTACGGCCCGCGTGGTGGATTACGATTCACCACGCGGGCCCAGTGCGGATTGGTGAATGTCACATGTCTACGAATTTTTGGTTCTAGGACATGCCGGTTTCCTCACGATGTTTTTCTTCGCCGGTTTGAGAGCAGTGGTGATGAAATAAATTACACAAAGTAATGAGCCTGGCTGGGTTTGAACCCGCGACATACAACTCGTAAGTCGGGGCCGTTATCATTCGGCCACCACTGCTCTATAATCCACGTAACATTTTCTTTTTAACATTGCATGCCTGTAACTTAGGTTAAATAAGTCTTGGTCTATAACTGCCACTATAACAACTCATGTACCTACCATATTTATAACAACAGTAATCCATGAGTGAGCCGATGATCTAAAGAAAAGCAAAGAACCAGGCGATGCTCGGGGAAGACCCATGCTCAGCAATGGACGTGACAAGTGATCCAAGCACTTTTTTTTTCACTTGTTTTTTAACCCCTAACTGGGCGGTAAACCATGGTTTTAAATGTTGTGTTTACCTGTAATTGACATATATATTAGAACTGTACCTATGATTTGTTTTTATGTGTGTGTAAATATGTGCTGTGGGTGAACTTAACTAACTAAATAAATAAATAACCTCATCTTTTGTGAATCCCTAACTTCGAATAACATGCTTTAAATACAAAACTTCACTTGAACTTATAATTTTATGTCCATCTAAAGTTATGGCAGGTCAAAATGATGAAGATGAACACTAATTGACTATTTAAGGGCCTAATATAAGTTCTAGGCTAACTACTTAAGTAAACTGTTACTAGATATATTTTAGACATATTAATTTCAACTTATCACTTGGGCTTTCCCTTAGTGCTTAAGATACCGAACAGACAGACTGACTGCAAAATTATCTTATTCAAGATACATGATGGCTGAATAAAATTTGTGTTGACGTTCGGAATTCCTTAATACCGTGACACGTAATACCAAAATATATTTGTGAAAAAATAGTAAATTTTTATTTAGTTTAGGCTGTATACCTGAAAAAACTAAGCGTTTATTTCGGTTTTTGCGAGGTTAGAAGCCATTTAGGCGTAAATAAAGGTAATTTTAGGCAATAGAACCAGCAATAACCTTGCTTAGGTTACAATAAAGAGACATGACGGACGATTTACGACATTTTTTTTGTTACATAACTAGAAAAAATTGGGGTACAATGAAACGCCTTCCGTCTTCCTATTTTTTTATATATTTTTTTATACTTTTGCAAAAATTTTTATTTGTACTTTCAAGAACGGTTCTTATACTATCTATTGACAACAAAAGCGAGACCAAAAAATTGCAAACCATATGAATGAGAATAAAAATTGTACATTTGAGGAACTTTAAATTCATTAATTCTTAATCTTTCTACCTTATCTTCTTTCTTTTATTTTTTAATTCTTTGTATTCTTGTACTTTTTTATATGGATCTGTAACTTATTAACTTCTTCCTTGATAAAATTAATACTTCTTACCCTGGATTTTTTTTTCTACTATTATACTAATTTTATAACAAACACTAGCATGAGATTATAAATTTAGTTTTATTTATTTGCTTACTCGTTTTTAAGTGCAGTCTAACAATGTAAGGTAGGTAGGCTTCATTATTCTGTAAATTGCTATTGGGTGCTTCTCCTAAACTCTCTATATTTTCTGAAATTTGTAATCTGAAATGTGTTGGATTTTCCAACCGAAAAAAATAAAAACTTTCATTAAAATGCGCCTCAGAAGTCGAGCAAGAATATTTCTGAAAGCACACTTGAGAGAACGCAGGTGGGTTTTAGTCAATATAAATCTGCCACTACCTTTTACTACATCCAGAGCAGGAAAACCTATTTGAAAATTTCCTAGCTCAAAAAAAAGGAGAACGAATTTTGAGAGTCGAAGTTATTTTGTACAATAACTTCGACTCTCAAAATTCGTTGTCTAATTAAGATCAAACTGAAATGGTTGTGTAGCGACATCTATGGCGTCACATAAGAACTAATCCTGCATCGCGCTATCACAGTTCTCCGCGCGATTAGAACATAATTATAGAACAGCCCGAAATCATCTATCGGGCAATAGCCCACCAGACATAACACCCGTCTGGTTGGAGGATCCTCCCTTTTCAACGGAGGTTTGCGGGACTTTACTCTTTGTTCCACATACCCCTAAAATGGTGACCCCGACAAAGTACGTCAACGCAGCCTTCGTGCAGCTACTACTTCGTGACGTCATCATCACTTCCTCAAGCTTTCGAGCAGCGAGCCATACAGCCAGTACCCACGGCTATAAAGGGTATCCTGACCACCAGCATGCCTACCTGGTCATACCTGGTCATCACCCTCAGCCTCATCAGCGACCTTGGCGAAGCACACTGCACCTTCGGCCAGTCACATGAAGAGCCACGAAGAACCTCTCCTGGTCGACGCAAGCAGTCAAGCCACTACGTCGCACAGCAACGCTCCGACTCACTGGAGCCAGCAGCACTACTCCGACTCACTGGAGCCTGCAGCATCATCCCGACTCACTGGGACATCATCACCCCGACTCACTGGGGCATCATCCCGACTCACTGGGATAGCACCACCCCGACTCACTGGGGCACACCGCAGACAGTTCCGACTCACCGAGAACTATGTGGCATTCGGTTCCGACCCACTGGAACCAACCTACCACTGGTCTGGCACGCATCAAGAAGCATCAAGAACCATCGATCTCCGATCTCCGGAGGGGAGTGATGTAGCGACATCTATGGCGTCACATAAGAACTAATCCTGCATCGCGCCATCAAAGTTCTCCGCGCGATTAGAACATAATTATAGAACAGCCCGAAATCATCTATCGGGCAATAGCCCACCAGACATAACACCCGTCTGGTTGGAGGATCCTCCCTTTTCAACGGAGGTTTGCGGGACTTTACTCTCTGTTCTACATACCCCTAAAGTTGCATTCATGGACTTGGTATGTTCACACTTCCTAAATGCAAAATTATAAGTTTTGCTGATCACACAGTCCTCCTTTTTAGTGCTAATTCCTGATGCGATGTATATTCGCACGCTCCGTCGGGCTTCAATACCATTACAAAATGTCTATGTAATATTGTATTAAAGCTTAATGCGAGCAAAACTTGAAGTGGTAGAAAAATTTAGTTTTTATAAAAGATAATATTAATGTAGAAAAATAGAAGTAAAATTATAAAGACCTAAGCTAACCCCGGCTCTTTTTAGTACAAAGACAAAAATAGTAGGTAAAAAATGTCAAGCACAAAATAAAATGCTGTTAATGAAATGCAGAGCAGACGAGATTGCTGATTCGTTTACAGACCTCCATTGCATGCAAATGTACTGCTAAATGCTTGTAGTTGTATAAAGTGGTAGTGTGCTGCATGCAATGAAAAAAATACGAAAGTTTTACAGTAAAAAATAACGTAATTATTATTAAATTACTATAGCTTATTCAGCCTTATAATTTTTCCACTGTTGGGTCTCAGACCTCCTCTCTAGGAGAGGGAATGAGCCGTAATCCACCACGCGGTCCCAATGCGGATTGGTGGATGTCACATGTCTTCGAATTTTTGGTTCTAGGACATGCCGGTTTTCTCATGATGTTTTCCTTCACCGTTTTGTGAGCAGTGGTGACGAAAATAAATTACACAAAGTAATGCGCCTGGCTGGGTTTGAACCGGCGACCTATAAATCATAGGTCGGGGCCGTTACCACTAGGCCACCACTGCTCAGTAAATAATCACTGTTTACTTTTATTTGAATCTACTGTCTGGTTAGAAGCATTTGCGTTGCAAGTTAAGTTTTATGGGTTACATTCATAACCTGAAGTGAGTCTGTCACCCACTGGGCCACCGTCCCAACGTGACACTGGCAGAATAGTCGCAACCGGCTCAATTGCCATATAAAGCAATGTCTGTCAAATCGGTTCAGTTAGATAAGGTGAGCAAAACAGTTTATTCAGAATCTAGTTCTTCAATTCCGCTCATCTCTATATCGCTCTGTAATGTGTTTGAGTAGAGAGGAATGGAAGAAAACGGCATATAAAACAATAAAAATAAGAAAGTGAAATTATGACTTAAATAATATATTTAGCCAATTTAGATTAAGAAATAACGTTTTTACTTCACTAAGATTTAACTACGACTCGATTAAATAAAATTAAAAAAAAACCCTTTTTTTGCAAGCTGTACTTTTCAAGCAACATTTGACAAATAGAGGTCATTGACGTTTCCTATTTTTATTTGAATCGCATAATATTAGCATGAAATTGCTATAAAAGTGAAAGATGAAGCAGAAATAAAAAGCAAGAGATTTTTAGATTAAAATATGGTTTGAATATAAATATCAAATGGAGGGATGGTTTTACAAAAATATGGATGGATTATGTGAGGAATGATGATGGAAGAAAATAATATGCATACATTTTTCACAAATAAAATTGCATATTTAATGGGTAAAACAGATTCACCTAATGCACGGGGTTACATATTAGAAAATCAAAACTTTCATGAGCAAATTTCAAAAGAACAACGTACAAATCAACAAAGTTTAAAATAACGATGGTCATTTGATCAAAAGTTCAGCTGACCTAAAGTCTGGAATATCAATGTTTAAATTATTTATTACACTCTTGACCAAATCGTTTAAAGGTCAAAATGGATTACTGGATAAATTATTAATTATCGTACGTTTGTTTTTGTTGCCCTTTGCAAGTTGCGCTCGTTTGACTGTGTTAGTGAATCATTTGGGTTAGGTTAGGTTAAAACTGTGACCATCAACGCGCGAAGGCGAGCGAGCGGAGCGAGCAGATCCCCCTCTAATGTTAGGGAAACATTTGGGTTAGGTTAGGTTAGAACTGTGACCATCAACTATATATAACCAAATCCCCTTCTAATTTTAAAAGCCATTATGATTTAGGCCCCAAACCGCCCCATAAATCGATGGAAATTAGTGTTCTAACTTAACCTAACCTCAAACTTTAAACACAAATTAACATAGGTACTTATATTTACATCTAGCAAATTTATTCAGTCGTCATTTGTGATTATGTAATTTGATTAGTAATGATTTGATATTTTAAAATTACATCTAGCAACTTTTGATCAGTCGTTCATTTGATGTCATATACTGGGATTCTAAAATTTTTCTAAATAAAACATTTGGTCATTTAAATTTTGTTATTTCGTTTATTGTTCTTTTGAAATTTGCTCGAGAAAGTTTTGATTTTCTAATATGCAACCATGCACGGAGTGTCATGCTATCGAGGATGTTTACCATTTTTGCTCGAATGGGTACGTGGCTCAGCGGCGACAGGCACTTGGACACGCAGTACAATATAAGAATATTGAGTAGCTTCTTGTCCTCCCCTTTTTCCGAAAAGCCCAAGAAGCTTTTCCTGCATTATACATGTCCCATTTACAGAGCGAACACATCGCCTAACAATGGATGCTCCTATTCCATAGCTTAAATTAAATTTAGAGTGTTAAGATATACCTAACCATATAAGAAGTTAAGTTTTTATTAGAATTAAGGGACGACATCGTCATGTTGACAGAGAAAAAAAAACTTTATTTAAGGGGAAACAAAGTTTTTTTTTGATGATATAAACTAGTGCTTGATGGCGATCCCACCTAAAAGATAAGCAGTGATGCTGTGGACTCTCGCCATTTGTCGGGTTTTCCGATAGTAGTGGTGATGGCCTGAATCAAGTCATATAATTCCCGCACACACTCCCCAAAATGCATACCTACTGTGAAATACCGAAAGGCTGGCTACTCTACTCCTGTGCTCCAGGCTTTGTATATTGGACCAAATCTGAATCACCGATAGCCTCTTCTCACGCCTTCCCACTGAGTCCAAAGCTGCTAGATAGCATTTTGAAGCACCAGTCCATGTGTGGCTGCAATACTCCACACCGATCGAACCTGTGCTTAATATAATATTAGAAACTGTCCCGGTGTGAAATACATCCTAACCTTTGCTAAAACGCTGATTTTCCTAGCAGCTACTTTGGCTTTGAACTCAATGAACCGCCCAAAGTTAAGGTTTGAAGAAATTTCAACTCCCAAGAGCTAAAGCCGGTCGGTGCACTCCAAGGATATATTTGAAGTTCACCTTTAAATAAGTGACTGCTCAAATCTTTGTATAACATGGTTGTTCCTAGGTGTACCTTTTGTAAATATTGTGATAACTGTCTCATTTATCACATGGTTACGAAGTTGTCTGTTGGGCGTGGAGTTCTGGGTTCAATCCCTTGGTCGGGTAAAAAGTGCTGATGGGTTTTTCTAATTAGAATTAATCTGTAGCACTCCGAAGCTTAGTAGCTTGTGATGTGACACCCCCGTGCCTCAGAAAGCACGTAAAACCGTTGGTCATGCGCCTGATCTCTTCCCATTCTTATCAGGTTACCGTCCCATCTATATATACATATAAAAGCGAAATATCACTCACTGATTAATCACAAAATCTCAGAAACTATAACACCTACAAACTTAAAATTTGGTAGGTAGGTTCATTATAGGGTGTAGACATCTGGGATTTTCCGAAATTCACCCCCTAAGGGGATGAGACGGGGGTCCAAAGTTTGTATGAAGAAACTGACTTTCACGCGGGCGAAGCCGCTGACTGAAACTAGTTGGTATATACGAATAATGAAACAAAGACTTTGGACCATATTAATATCGCCGGCGTGCTAGGCTAAATCTCTATTCTTCTAGTCTTTATGTCGATACCGTTACCGGCCCACGCTGAAAACCAGCGCCGTAGACTCATCACATTTTGCGTGTGGTCACGGCATTATGCTGAGCGTTCGGCCGTTTTGCGCGGATGTGGTGCATATTTCTTTCACATATTGTGCTTATAATTTGTTAGTTCTAAATTTGCGCCTTGTTCCGCCAAATAAAATGTTTTTCTTTCTTTCTTTCTATTGAGAAATTCGGCTGGGACGCTTATTGTTATTATTAAATACTAGCTTTTGCCCGCGGCTCTGAACGCGTACATAAAATATATGTATATATATAGTTATGTCATTCAGGAATAAAGTAGCCTTTCTATTGGTGAAAAATTTTAGCAATCGATCCTGTACTTTCAGAGATTACCTCCTACAAACAAAAAAAAACAAAATTTACCTCTTTATAATATTAGTGTAGCTTGTTGTTCAGTTAAAACAAAACATACAGCACTTAAAAACAAACTTATTCATGTTCATACATGACCTTTCTTGACTCCTTAATCCTTATACTACTTACGTATAAATTGCATGTACTATAGTTGAATTAAATTTCCACAATTTTTTTTCTGTAAGTTTAAAAATAACTAATTTACTTCATAAAAGTATACCTGTTTTCTAGCAATAAATAGCAACAGGTACTTGACCTTTGTACCTGTATCCGTGCAAACACAGCGCTTTCATGGTATTTTAAAATGAGAAAAATACGAGCTGAATACGGACTTCGAACAATCGAGGCTATAACAGAATCCCAGAGGCATTTAATACCTTTACTGTTGCCCATGTGTGGCCACTACGTATGTCAGAGTGGGAACACTGTTCGAGCATCGAGTAATGCCATCGTTCACCTTAAATGTTTAAGTAATCACGTTTAAGCAGTTGCACTTACAAAGACAATAGTTACAAAGCCACTAATCGTTACAACAGCAAAAGAGTTTTTTTTTTAAGGGGATGCAACTCGACAAACATTTTCACTGTTTTTCATACAACCGCTCTAACGCGATCATGACGTTATTACACGTTTTTCATTAGATACTCGTATTTTGGAAACACAGTATCTTGTGGATATTATCTAGGCTTCTATTGAAATCAATTTATAAATTTGTGTAAAACTAATCCAGTAAAGGCCTCTAAATCTGCTATTTTGCATGAACTTTGCCACTTCATAATTTCCTCAAAAATTTAAAAATTCAAAAAAATATAACAATAGAAGCCTTGCAAATTTAATCAAAATTCTAAATGACGACAATTTTTTTCAAAAACTTTTAAGGGTTTAAATAAACACTTAATTCTAATTATTTATATTATTAATCACAGAATTACCGAATGCTAACAGAGTTTTCAGGCGTTATCTCTGTTTTTTTCGCGTTGCCTTTTCGTCAAACATCGCGTTGGATTGCGTGAGTAACAAGCTTTTAAACCATGGTCGACGTTGACGATAGGGAGCGAAAAAGGACCCTCTTAAAGACATGGTCCTACGCTAGGAATTGTTTCTGTATTTGAGTGCATATACAAACAAGTAAACTCACATGTACAAGACAACCTTACCCGGAACAATTTCTGAAGGCCATACAAATATATGTTCCGTTTGAGTCGCGACACGTAGCGCAGCAGCCAATCGCGACTCCATCGACCATCTATTCTGCGAGCAATGTGCCCGAGTAGCATAATAAGCTGTGTAAGAGTTGTATAAAGGTTCATGTATACATTCTAAGCTGTATAATATGCTGTATAAAGGCTGTATAGTATAAAAAGAGCCCCCATATGATACAGCTTTAAGGGTTAGTGGAGAATAGTTGCTATCTTCCGTTACGTGGTCACCACTACAGAACCTTTCGACCCCTTCGACCGTCTGTTCTATGAAAACACGCTACCCTAATGGCCAACGCAGGTCGTATTGTACGCGATGCGGCTCGCCTCGCTTTGTCCAATACTTTGTTATGACAGCCCGCGTTTAGTTCTGCTGTAAAAAATCTATATACAGACTAGATTTTTATTGCTTTGAATCTACGGTAACTTAGCTAGTATTTGTCAGCGACTTTTTTTGCTTATTGTAAAGATATGTAAGGACCGGAGATAGTGAAAAGCACATGTGTGTTTAACTATGCCTGCTGGGGCCATGGGTGATGCGAAAGAGAACCCCGAGCCTCTGGAACGAAGGCAAAGAACGAACAGGAATGGGTTTTAGTCAGTAAAAGTCTGACACGTCCTCCCACCCTGCCCAAGGGCGGGAGATGTCATTAGATGAAATACCACCTAAAAAAAATATATGTTAACTATAGGATTAGTTCCTAATAAACTATTATTTTATTTGAATTTGAAAACGGCAAGGTAATCCGCGTGGCTGAGATATATCGCACCGGGCCTTAGTTCAGGCCATGGTCCGGAGCAAGGGGAGTGGGCAATGGTCACCTCCTTCTACGAAGCAGTAGGTAATGCTAATTTCCAGCCACACCGTAGGCGTGTGCTTGCGGACAATGAGCAATGGGTAGCTCGCAGTCTGGCCACCCAGTACCCGTCTGGATTGAGCCTGAGTCGTCAACAGCGTGTAGTGTTCCACGCGCGCCTTAAAGACATGTCATCAAAACCGTAGGGCCGAAGCCTACTGGGGCCATAGGTTGACTTCTGAAAGGGAAACCAGTGGTCCTGGAACGCAAGGATAAAGAAGAAACAAGAGATGTGGTTTTAGTCAGTGAAACTCTGACAAGCCCTTGCGCTCCGCCCTAGAGCGAGAAGAGTCACTGGATGATTTACTTCCCACGTAAAAAAAGGTAACCCGCGAAGTTCAAATTTTCTTAAGTTTTATTCATTTTGTAGGGCAAGTCATAATGTTGATTAAAATGTTAGACAAACTGAGCGGGTCATATTGATGATTTTATTGATTATAACTTCGTAAACGAATACTTGCTAACCCATTTGAACGTCCACAGTAATTTAATTTTATATTTTAATTTTAATTATTCTTTCGTTGTATAATTCATGTATCATAGCATAATCAGCCTTTTAATGTTCCCACTACTTGGACTCAGGCCTCCTCTCTCTAGGAGAGGGAATGAGCTACGGCCCGCGTGGTGGATTACGATTCACCACGCGGGCCCAGTGCGGATTGGTGAATGTCACATGTCTTCGAATTTTTGGTTCTAGGACATGCCGGTTTCCTCACGATGTTTTTCTTCGCCGTTTTGAGAGCAGTGGTGATGAAATAAATTACACAAAGGAAAGAGCCTGGCTGGGTTTGAACCCGCGACATACAACTCGTAAGTCGGGGCCGTTATCATTCGGCCACCACTGCTCTATAATCCACGTAACATTTTATTTTTAACATTTGCATGCCTGTAACTTAGGTTAAATAAGTCTTGGTCTATAACTGCCACTATAACAACTCATGTTCCTACCATATTTATAACAACAGTAATCCATGAGTGAGCCGATGATCTAATGAAAAGCAAAGAACCAGGCGATGCTCGGGGAAGACCCATGCTCAGCAATGGACGTGACAAGTGATCCAAGCACTTTTTTTTTATCTACCCCTAACTGGGCGGTAAACCATGGGCATGGGCATGTGTACTGTAAATGTTGTGTTTACCTGTAATTGACATATATATTAGAACTGTACCTATGATTTGTTTTTATGTGTGTGTAAATATGTGCTGTGGGTGAACTTAACTAACTAAATAAATAAATAATCTCATCTTTTGTGGATCCCTAACTTCGAATAACATGCTTTAAATACAAAATTTACTTGAACTTATAATTTTATGTCCATCTAAAGTTATGACAGGTCAAAATGATGAAGATGAACACTAATTGAATCTTTAAGGGCCTAATATAAGTTCTGGGCTGGCTAACTACTTAAGTAAACTGTTACTAGATATATCTTAGACGTATATTAATTTCAACTTATCACTTGGGCTTTCCTTTGGTGCTTAAGATACCGAACAGACAGACTGACAGCAAAATTATCTTATTCAAGATACATGAAGGCTGAATTAAATTTTTGTTTACGTTCGGAATTCTTGAATACCATGACACGTAAATACCAAAATATATTCGAGAAAAAATAAAAAAATAATAATTTTTTATTTAGTTTAGACTGTAGACCTGAAAAAACTAAGCGTTTATTTCGGTTTTTGCGAGATTAGAAGCCATTTAGGCGTAAATAAACGTAATTTTGGGCAATAGAACCAGCAATAACCTTGCTTAGGTTACAATAAAGAGCACGACACGACGGACGATTTAAGACATTTTTCTTGTTACATAACTAGAAAAAATTGGCGTACAATGAAACGCCTTCCGTCTTCCTATTTTTTTATATATTTTTTTTTACTTTTGCAATTTTTTTTTCTTTGTACTTTCAAGAACGATTCTTATACCATCTATTGACAACAAAAGCGAGACCAAAAAATTGCAAACCATATGAATGAGAATAAACATTTTTACATTTGAGGAACTTTAAATTCATTAATTCTTAATCTTTCTTCCTTATCTTCTTTCTTTTATTTTTTAATTCTTTGTATTCTTGTACTTTTTTATATGGATCTGTAACTTAATAACTTCTTCCTTGATAAAATTAATACTTCTTTCCCTGGAAAAATTATGTTTTTATTAATATACCTACTAATTTTATAATAAACACTAACATGAGATTATAAATTTAGTTTTATTTGCTTACTCGTTTTTAAGTTCAGTCTAACAATGTAAGGTAGGTTATTATACTTACTTTGTAGGTTGAATTTCTTCTCCTAAACTCTCTATATTTTCACTGAAATTTGTAGATCCAAAATATTTTTATAGCAGCATGATTTGTACACATTACAATTAGTCCAAAAAAAAAACAATTTCGACTTTGGCACCTTTCGAGGAATAATGGACACCTGGCTTGAAGTCTTTTGGGAAAATAAGTTGTCACTGGGCATCCTTATAACTCAAACTTTAACAGGTCATTCTGATGCAATCCCTTATTACACTGGTTATACTTGACTTAAACAGAATGATTGTCCAACATTTATTATTATTATTATTATTATGCTCCGACACGCTCGCAGGCGGCGGTAGCTGTAAACGAAGCGTCTAGGAATTAGCTGAATTCTCCCGAAACCATGATCGACATTTTTTACAACTATCACACAACGCCGTCTAGTCCCAAGCTAAGCAGAGCTTGTGTCATGAGTACTAGACAACTGATAAACATACTTATATATTTCTAAATAAATACACATTGTAGATAAATAGCACCCAGACACAGAACAAATGATCGTGCTCATCACACCAACATTTGTCCTGGGTGGGAATCGAACCCACGACCTCCGGCATGGCAGTCAGGGCCACTAACTACCATACGACAGGCAAGTAAAAACTTTGCCGACTAGTCGGCCGAATAGTCGACTTCTTTACATCCAATTAATTGGCTAGTTGGCAAAAGTCATAGTCGGCACATCTCTAATAAAAAATAAAACGGTTACAAAGTTTTGCTGTGTCAGTTAGGCGCTCAATTATGCTGAATTTTTCCTGTGGCAAAATACTGTACGTGACATTTGCCGAGAATTTGTGTGAGTTCTTCACAAAATCCAAAAAAAAACTAAATTACAGTTCCTGCCACTGTGTTACAGTGGTGTAATAATTTAATAAAGTAGCGCCATTTTTCAGTGCGGCATTTTTTCTCTATCTTTTTTTTTTCGTTTATTAACGTTTTAACTAGGTTTTTGACTTCGTTTGCATGTTACTTTAACCTTTGTATAATCCAGTTACGGATGGCGTTTTGAAAAAAATATTTCTTTAGGTTGACTGCAAATTATTTTCTATTCTTCTCTTTTTGTTTGTGGTTAAATAAATTAATTTATATTTTATACGTCAAATCAATAAACTCTTTAAAGGGGAGCCTTGGCGTCACGCAGTTGTGTAAAAATAAACGTTCTACTTTCTACTCTATTACCTACACAAAAATGTGGTATAAAAAAATTTCGTGATCAAGGCGCGTAGTTTAGCTTTCAGATTTATTTTCGTAGTGGTATTAGCAAGGCCTTATAAATATGCGAAGCCTAAAGGGACTAACATCCAATAAAATGTCTAGACTACACGTAATTGCCTAGACTTTCATGCAATACTGGGACAGTAGTTTTTATTTTAGCGTATCTAACAAGCTTGGTTGAAGAACACCGAACATTTATGTTTTTTTTTTTTTGTTGTTTTCGGCCCGCATTGTTTGATGTAAGTTATTTGTAAAGAAAAATCAACGGGTAGCCCACTTACAAAGAGGTAAACCCACTGTCCAATCAATATAGTCGCATGGCAGTTGACAGATGGAACTGATTTGCAGTTTTTAAATCTACAAAGGTAAAGTCTGGGAAATCCAGATTTTCACTTAATTTTTTTTTTATCCAGATGCAACGTTAAATCTCTCGAAAAAGACATTTAGATGTATACGGCGGTTGTAAAATCCTGCAAACTTCCATTTGGAAAGAGAGGATTCTCCGACCAGACCGATATCATATCTCGCTCAGTCACGTGGTCAGAACAAAGGAATAGGAGGCGTGGCGAACTCGAGGCGATCAACGAAAAGAGAATTGAAACGAAACGGTAGTAACATGGCTAGGGGGGCTGGTCCGTGCAACTGTCTGATAATTGAATTCGGAGTACTGTATATTTTCTTATCACGTGGAGAACTCTGCTACCGCGATGCAGGATTTTGATTTTTTAGTTTCTAAGTGGCGAAATAGATGTCGCTACATACACACATCGAGCAGATTAATAATAATACAACACAACTATCACACAACGCTGTCCAGTCCCAAGCTAAGCAGAGCCTGTGCTATGAGTACTAACAACTGATAAACATACTTATATCTAAATTTCTAAATACATACATATTATAGATAAATTACACCCAGACACAGAACAAATGATCGTGCTCATTACACAAATATTTATCCTGGGTGGGAAGTGAATCCACGATCTCCGGCAAAGCAGTCAGGGCCGGTTACTGACGATATAAATATAGCACTTTCAAAAATAATACACCGGTTTGATGTAAATAACCTTCTTCTTAATGAAAAAAAAACTAAATGTATAAAGTTTACCATGCCTCATGTTAGGCAAGTAGAAACTAGTGTGCTAATAAAAGGTAAAGAGTTGAGTCCTGAAGATAATACAGTGTTCTTGGGCATAACTCTAGATGCTAAGCTGCAGTGGGGCCCACATAAAGACAAATTATCAAAAAAACTTAGCTCTGCAGCATACGCTGTTAGACAGATTCGAAATTTAACTGATGTATAGACTGCCCGTTTAGTTTACTTTAGCTATTTCCATAGTGTCATGTCGTACGGTATTCTACTGTGGGGAAATGCCGCCGAAATACAGTCAATTTTTGTATTGCAAAAAAGGGCTATTCGTTCTATTTATAAATTAAGTCCCAGATACTCCCTCAGAGATAAATTTAAAGAAATCAATATAATGACTGTACCTTCACAGTATATTTACGAGAACATTTTGTATACACATAAAAATATAAACATGTTTAAAAAATACAGTGATGTTCATAATTTTAATACTAGGAACAAACACAAATTTGTGGTTCCTACAACCAGGCTGAAAAAATAGGGGGCTCATTTAGATGCCAATGTATACACTTCTATAATAAACTTCCTAGTCATATTCAACAACTAAGCCTTAATAAATTCAAATTATTTGTAAAGCGAAAACTTTGCCAAAAGGCTTTTTACACTATAAAGGACTATGTTGAGGACCAAAAGGCTTGGGATTGCAACTGTTGTCTTATTATTATTATTTTTTCCTTTGTTTTTATTTTTAATTGTGCTTTTTATTATTTATTACAATTCGATATTGTAGATTATTTTTATTTTGCAATTTGACTTTTTTTATTTATTTATTTTTTTATTAATTTTTGACAAAAATGTTTACTTTGCTAAAGTATTACATTTTGTAAACTATATTTTTCCTTTTATTATTGTGAACGTGAGGACTATGTTCATTGCTTTTTTTTTTCCTTTTCAGTAATTTTAATGTATGTCTGGCAATTTGAGTATTTTCTGCGGCCTACCCAAATGTCCTTTCCTTGGTATTGTTCGTCAAGTCGTTGAGCTCCTTAGTAGTCCTGAGTTGAGCTTTACGAATACTGACAAATGCTTGCACTGACTGGACAGGTCCACTCAAATCTGTATGGTTCTTTCTTCAAAAGACCATTTCAGACAAATCTGCATGGTTCTCATGTGATTTGACCATTACATATTTACTGTATGTACTTTAAAAGAGACTGACCCCTGAGTTTGTTTCGGTGTTTCTTCTCAGGGTAGTCAGCTAGGAAACACCGGCCTCATCTAGTTTAAAAATGACGAAAAAAAAAATTGACGTGTTAAAGTGTTTTTTAAACCTATTTACAAAATAAATATCATTTATCATTAACCACTAGACCAACAGGCCAGTCATGATTGTAAGAGAATTACTGAAACAAGCCCGTCGTGATGTGAGTGACGTATGGAGCTATTATAGGACGCTTCTACAAAAAAATATTTCCGATATACCTGCTGGGCAGCGTGACAGTGACGTGACTGGTGTGTGTACTGTACCTGAAAAGTTCATGATTTCATATATTATTACGTTTAAATTAACTGTTATTTCATAAAGGTTGTCAATTACTGTATTTTTTTTAAATATCTGTTGTGTGTGAATAGTTTTCAACATCAATTTAAAAAAAAAAGTATAACAATAAAAGCCTTGCAAATTTTATCAAGATTCTGAATGATGACTATTTTTTTCAAAAACTTTTAAGGTATTAAAAAAAAAACACGTATTTCCTGGAACAAGTTTTGTATAATATTCGAGTAAATCACGTAATTACCGAATGCTTACCGAATTTTCAGGCGTTATAGATCTCTCTTTTTTTGCGTTGCCTTTTCGTCAAACATCGCGTTGGATTGCGTTAGATGAAGTAACAAGCTTATAAACCGTACCCGATGTTGACGATAGACGAGTGAAAAAGGACTCTCTTAATGACATAATTATATAAAAACTAGTTTAATTTACACATGTTTATAATGACCTATATAATGGTGTGTTGGTACTGCCATTACAAGTACTAGCGACTTGCCTGAGCTAATTTTGACTGGCCTGTTGGTCTAGTGGTTAGTGGCCCTGACTGCTATGGTTGAACTGAGTGGGGCTGATGCACGCGTCATGCTCGTGAACGGGTGCCGTCAGTTGAGACTGGTCATCTCTTAGCTGCCAGTGACTTAATTCAATATCTATTTTTTTTTTAATTAGTTTTTATTTTATTCTTTTAATTATTATTACTTATCTACATTGTGCTCACATATTAGAAGCGACAAGAAATATGTAACCAAGATTTATGTAACTCATAATATGATTTTTACACCACCTGCTCGATAATGCCCTTTTATACGTCATACAACCATCACTTAAAGCAAGTCATTATGTCCCTAGGGAGATAATGCAGTATGGGCGATCCCTAGGGAATAATGAGATTTGAATTTGGAACGTGAAAAACCGTCAGCATTATGTGAATTAAAATGTAGTGCATCAAACAAGTTTATTCAAATTTCAAACTGGCCACTAACAAAAAAAAAACAGAATAAAAAAAGTTTCTAAAAAAAAGTAATGAACAAGCGGGAAGCGTTATAGAAAATTTAAACTATAGAATCTTTGAGTAGTGAATTTTGTTTGTTTCAAATCTCAAAACTTTTGAGTGATAGTTAAGATTAACTCGTAAATAATACTTATATTTCTGTATTATATGATTTCTTTTACTAAATTGTGTTTTAATTATCTCACAGATGGTGTAAAAAGTAGAGTATCCAACACGGGGATAAAGCTGTCTTTGTCTTGGGCGGCTTGAATTCCTCACTTCACTCAGGTTTCTTTATTAACTCCCTCGCAATGCTCGGGAGTTAATTATATAAATCCCTCACTATCGTTCGGGATTAAAATTAGCAACCTTCGTTTCGTTCGGAATTCAACATCCGCCACCCGCGACTTAAAGACACTGCTTTATCCCCTAGTCACATAATCTACTATTATACGTCATACAACCATCACTTAAAGCAAGTCATTATGTCCCTAGGGAGATAATGCAGTATGGGCGATCCCTAGGGAATAATGAGATTTGAATTTGGAACGTCAAAAATCGTCAACGTGTGAACTAAAATGTACGTGCATCAAACAAGTTTTTTGAAAATTCGAACTGGCCACTAACAAAAAAAAAACAGACTATAACATGGTCGTGGTTACTGACGAGGTTCGAAAAAAATAATGAAAAAGCGGGAGCAATAAAGAAAATTGAACCTAGAATCTTAGAGTAGTGAATTTTGTTTGTTTCAAATCTCAAAACATGTTGAGTGATGGTTATGATTAACTTGTACATAATGTAATATTTCTTCTTGTCTTTTAATTATCTCACAGATGGTGTAAAAAGTAGAGTATCCAACACGGGGATAAAGCTGTCTTTGTCTTGGGCGGCTTGAATTCCTCACTTCACTCAGGTTTCTTTATTAACTCCCTCGCAATGCTCGGGAGTTAATTATATAAATCCCTCACTATCGTTCGGGATTAAAATTAGCAACCTTCGTTTCGTTCGGAATTCAACATGCCACCCGCGACTTAAAGACACTGCTTTATCCCCTAGTCACATAATCTACTATTAAAAGAGTGTCCATGGAGTTTCTTGCACGTTCTTCTCCATAGAGATCTACGCTTTGGAACGTGCAATTTAGCTTCACTTGTATTTTTTTTTTGACTGACCGACATTTTGACTATTCAAAAGTGCCTGTAATTGGTCTATTTGAAATAAACGTTTCTGATTTCTGAGGTCGTGGGTTCGATTCCCACCCAGGACAAATGTTTGTGTGATGAGCACGATCATTTGTTCTGTGTCTGGGTGTAATTTCATCTATAATATGTATGTATTTAGAAATATTTATGTATGCTTATTAGTTGTCTAGTACTCATAACACAAGCTCTGCTTACCTTGGGACTAGATGGCGTTGTGTGATAGTTGTGGAATATTATTATTAAAAAAAAAAAAAAAAACCTGTGTCTCGGGCTATCACCAGCATAATACAACACATTAATCTTGTTCACTCACAAGTCCGTTCAATAATAAAAAATATGAATTTATTTCTTCATCAAATTTAACCGGGGAGGAATCAAATTAACAAACGTGCTATTACACGTGTTCTTAAAACACATGTTTTATAATAACCTGTATTTATAATATACGCAAGTCAAGTCCAACGGAGAGAAACGAGACTTATTTATTTAGTTCAATTCTATTTTTCCTACTGTTAGTAGGATTTTGATTTATTTTATTTTTGCATTTAATTCAATCAGCGAGGAGTAAAGGCATTCTAATGTCTGCCTAGCCTTCTAATAGACATGTGTGGTTGCACGTGTTCTTAAAACACAAGTTTTATAACCTGTATTAAAATAATACACTAATCAAATGCACCGGAGAGAAACGACTCGCAAAAAGCATTAGTTTTGATAACTATGTTGATTTATTTATTTAATCTGGTATTGGGATTTTGTGTGCTCGCCGTCCGTGTACGTAGTCAGGATCGGAATCTCGGCGGCTGGGGCGGGAGGACGTTTGTTCCTTCACGCGTGCGGCCTCCTTCGCTATCATTACTGATTCGCAGAAGGAGGTGACTGCCTGCAATTCCTCGTCGCTCCAAACCATAACCCGAACCAGGTCCCAGCGCGAGGTCGCTGCCGCCTATTGCCTCCACGAGGACACGGCGGTGCTCCGCCCAAGCGGGGCATACCTCCACTGTATGTTCCACCATGTCCTGTCTACGCAATGGTAACACCCGGGCGTTTCTTCCGCCTGAATCCGATGCATAAACCTCCCGAACTTGCCATGTCCGGTGAGGACCTACGGAAGGTAAGGACGCCGTGTTGCCGCTCCAGCCACTCCTGAAAAAGGGGACTTACCGTCGTATGTTTATAAGGGTGTGCTTTTTCCAGTTAAATGTTACTTACTTTTTATACTAAACCTGACTTCGTATCTACGTACTACGAGTATGGTTGTACAAACGTTGCACGTTGTACAAAGTCCTATAACAATAACTTACACCATGAATGGATACGTACAAAGCACAAGAGATAAATATACAAGACCACTAGTACATTTATCCGTTTTCGTTTCTCTTTAACACACGAATTTTTTTTTTTTAATTAGTAAGTCATCAAATGACTTCCTCACTCTAGGGTGGTGCGAGACGTAAAGACGTTATACAATTAGCCCTTGAACAGAAAGTTGAATAACCGTTCTTAAAAACATTACTTGTACAATCAAATCAATCATTGCACTTTACGATTTGTGTAAACGATACGTTCGTTTACACAAATCGTAAAGTGCAATGATACGTTATACGTTTTTTCATACGTTCGTTTTTTGCACATTACAAGGCGCATACTTGATTTTTTCGAACTGGTTCTGTACTCTCGATAGCTGTTCTTTGACGTCAATGAGAATGATATCGTAATATGCGATCGGGACCGTGGAAAAAACGACTTAAAAAAAAGAAGAAGATTCCAAATTCAACTGATTTTTTTTTTGCAACTTGTTCAACGATATCTTTGCCAAATTTTAAACGATTTTGATAATTTTTTTTTTGTTTGGAAGAGTAATTAATCCAGATCCCATTTCAGTTTTATGAAGAACTTTAGAGATGAACTGTGGTATTCTTCAATGCGTGTTTATTTTTTAATGCTTTACTATCATCCCACCTGATGGTACGCAGTGATGCAATCGTTGATGGTGAAGAGCACTAGTATAAAGAGCCTATTCACTCTAGCCTTGAAGACACCTAAATTATAATCGAACAGGAAGACCATAAATCTTTCGGGATTGCTGCAATCGTACTTTGTTTATTGTTAACTCCATTACATAACATAACTTCACGCATTCACGTCACAACTTTACAGATTTGCGTACCCAAGATGTGTAAAGTTCACCCTGGTGTAGCCTTGTTTCACAATTTTTTTTTTCAAGTTTTACACATTGGGTTAAGAAATAACTCCGTGATGGGACTAAAAAAAACTGGTCAAGTGCGAGTCGGACTCGCGCACTGAGGGTTCCGTACAAACTTGAAAAGTAAATTGCGGTTTTTTTTTACGATTTATTACGTATTAAAAAAAACTACTTACTAGATCTCGTTCAAACCAATTTTCGGTAGAAGTTTGCATGACAATGTACATTATATATTTTTTTTAGTTTTATCATTCTCTTATTTTAGAAGTTACACATTTTACCACTTTAGAAGCGTCTCTCGCGCAAACTATACAGTTTTGAAAAAAATTATATTAGACACCTCAATATCATTTTTGAAGACCTATCCATAGATACCCCATACGAATGGGTTTAATGAAAAAAAAATATTGAGTTTCAGTAAACCCCAAATTTTATTGTTTTTTTTTCTATTTTTGTGTGAAAATCTTAATGCGGTTCACAGAATACATCTACTTACCAAGTTTCAACAGTATAGTTTCGGAAAAAAGTGGCTGTGACATACGGACGAACAGACAGACAGACATGACGAATCCATAAGGGTTCCGTTTTTTGCCATTTGGCTACGGAACCCTAAAAAGAAAAGTAAAAAAAAAGGAAAAAAGTGTTTCGTTTGCATTGTATCTTGGACTTCAAAGATAAAGCAATGTATTTCTTCAACAAACTTTAATAGAAAAGGTATAGTGATTGAGATATTGTTGCCATTACCAATTTTAAAATTTCATTTTTATAGGAACTTTATCATAGATCATGCCCATTGCTTAGTTTCATTGTGGGTGAAATATAAAAAATGCAACCGACTAAAAATACAAAACAACTTAGATCGAAAACCGGTATCAAAAAACGAAGAAAAATATCAGCGACAGTAACTGTACTATAACATTTATTTTATTAAGGTACAAGTGATAATAACTCGCATACTATATCATTAGGCCCGCGGCCCGCATTCTCCGAAGGCTACGGTAAAGGTGTATTTAAAAGCATAATTACGAACATTTCACCAGTTTTGTTAAACTGATCCTCTCTAGGGTGGAGTGAGAAGGCGTGTCAGACTTTTACTGACTAAAACCTATCTGTGGCCTTCAGTTCTTTGCATTCCAAGGGGCAGTTGCCCACCAGACATAACACCCGTCTGGTCGGAGGATCCTCCCTTTTCAACGGAGGTTTGCGGGACTTTACACTCTGTTCCGCCATACCTCTCACTGGGGCATCACCCTGACTCACTGGGGCATCATCCCGACTCACTGGGATAGCACCACCTCGACTCACTGGGGCCTCACCGCAGACAGTTCCGACTCACCGAGAACTATGCGGCAATCGGTTCCGACCCACTGGAACCAAACTACCACTGGCCTGGCACGCATCAAGAAGCATTAAGAACCATCGATCTCCGGAGGGGAGTGATGTTGCGACATCTATGGCGTCACATAAGAACTAATCCTGCATCGAGCAATTAAAGTTCTCCGTGCGATTAGAACATATAGAACAACCCGAAATCATCTAAGGGGCAGTTGCCCATCAGACATAACACCCGTCTGGTCAGAGGACCCTCCCTTTTCAACGGAGGTTTGCGGGACTTTACTCTGTTCTGCATACCTCCAAAGTTTATTAAAATGTAAGTACCTTATGTACATAATTATATTTTTATAAACTTAGTTACTTGTTAAGTTGAATAAAGTTGAACTTCAAAAAAAAAAGAGAGGTTCGAAGTGTAAATTGTTCATAAATCTTCGTTTTTTATTAAATTTATTACAGATTCAGTTTTGGTGGCGATAACTTAAAACTGCTAGTTTTTTAGGCTTTTACTTTTACAAGCATATATTTAACTTACTTGATTAATTAGTACCTACTATGTTTATATGGCCAAATAATGCAACTGAATTTTAAAATAGTTAATTTTAAATTAAAATACTAATTATATATTTGTTTTGAATGACAATGTACGTTTATTGGTTGGCCTAGACTGGTCTAGTGGTTAGTGGCCCTGACTGCTACGCTGGAGGTCGTGGGTTCGATTCCCACCCAGGACAAATGTTTGTGTGATGAGCACGATCATTTGTTCTGTGTCTGGGTGTAACTTATCTATAATATGTATGTATTTAGAAATATATAAGTATGTTTATCAGTTGTCTAGTACTCATAACACAAGCTCTGCTTAGCTTGGGACTAGACGGCGTTGTGTGATGGTTCTGGAATATATTATATTATTATTATATTGCAGTGATATCATTCGAAATACAATATGTTCCATGATGGTGAACCTATTATTATTAGGTATACACCCTTATGAAATGGATCTTAAATAAAAAACTTTTTACAAAAAAAAATAACCGACTATACTAAAAGAAAACACTAAAAGGTCTAAAATAATTTTAATTTCAGAAGTCGATGTTCCTCGGTATTGTTTGTTTCTTATTTAAAACCGACTTCCGAAATTAAAATCATTTTAGTCCTTCTAGTGTCGACAGAGTTCTGAGATAACACACATAAAAAAATACTTACAACCGAATTGATAACCTCCTCTTTTTTTTTAAATCGATTAATAAAAGGGTTTACTGAGAAAAACACTTTTTTTCGTTTTTTTTTTAGTAGTACTATAATATCTGTTAGCTTTTGAGATACCGAACCTTTAAGCAAGAAGTTAATCACTAGGTCTATTATTTAACGAAATATTGGAATTTGACTCTTGATTCTGCAAAAAAAAAACACTGACGTCCACAATGACAAGACGTTTATTAAATAACAAGGTTCTCTCATTTGCATAATATTAAATAATATTATTATATCAGCTATAAATGATTTAAGATCGTAAAATAAGTATTTACTTACCTACGTAGCAAAAGTACGAAACTAGATTTGAAAATTAGTCTTAGTCCTAAAAGTAAAGAATTAAAATTAATTGAAAATATAAAAAGCGAGGGAATATTATGGATTGCAAGGAAAATCCTCGGATTTCATAATCGGCAGCTTTTTATATAAGACTGCACAATAATTAACTACACCAAATTTAATCCACATGGCACTATAATTTTCAGTCTGATGGATTTAGTGAAGGACTAGCTCCATCAGTGGCATTGACGTCTATACCAAAAAAAAAATTGGCGTTGACCAGACCTACAAAAAATTAAATACGTAGTTTTTGTTTATGCGTTTTTGTTTTTATGTACTACGTATAATTTACAAGCAAAGATCATCTAGATCAAGCCAAATAAAGCCAGTTTTACAGCCTGTTTTTGTTGTTCTATTATCTAAGATCAGGATTTAAAAAGGTTACATTATGTATCCCAGGTCGCCTTTTCAAAACAGGTTTGCCCAAATTCAATTTGTAATATTGTTTAACGCGATACTATGAAGGTTAGAATAGAATTATTTGTAATTTGATTTAGTTCAGCTTGAATCGATAGATGGCGTTGTATTGTTTTCTACATCGCGCTATTGAGATTTTCCGGCGACACTATGTATAACCCCTATGTACTTGTTAAAATCCTCTTACTGCAAAAATACACAGTTGGAACAGGGTAGAGGTCTTTTATTTCCTGTGGGGCTCCCTGGTTCCATCCGAAGCCCTGTGCGGACCCTGGCTGGTCATCAGCAGGTCGAACATGGTCCTTCGAGCCGGATGCACAGCATCTGGAGCACCTAAGCGATGGTGAATTATTTCGTAACTGAGCGGGGGGAGTCTTCCGAGCAAGCAGACCAGCTCGTAGGGGCTGCTGCCACATCAGGAGCCAGGGTTTGGTGGTGAATCCTGCCTTGGACTTCAAGACAGTTGCTGCTGTCAGGACATTGGGCTCGGAAGACACCTGAAGAATCTGGGGAGACCAGGTGGAGTGACGTCAATACAAGAGTGAGTGAGTGAACCATTCTGTGAGTTTTTGAACAATTTATTATAGTTACGGTAAAACGGTGACTGTTGCCATAGAAACGGACGTGTTATCTGATTTTTCAAAAAATGGAGTCCAAACTATTATTACAAAGTGATAATTTTAATAATATTGTTAAGGCGAGACGAAATTTCAAAAAAGCACCCAAAGAGAGGATCACAAATGTTTATGTTCAAGTGCGATTAGAGTCTTTGGAAAAACTATGGGATATATTTACTGATACGCATAGAACATTGATAGAAAAATTTGGCAGTCAGTTGAGTAATCACGAATATTTGAAAAATGATATGCATTACGAAGCAGAGGAATGTTATTTAGAGTATAAAACGAATTCAAAAGAAGAAAATGTGTGTTCTGCTACTGCTATGCTACGTCAAGATGAAAAGTCGCAGACGGTACAATTACCGAAAATAGTTATTCCTCAATTTTCTGGAAAATATGAAGACTGGATTTGTTTCAGAGATTTGTTTGTGTCCTTAGTACACAATAATTCACAATTAAATAATGTTCAAAAAATACATTACCTGAAAAGTTATTTGACCGGTGAAGCCGAGCAATTAATAAGACAAATACCGATTGCAGAAGACAACTATGAAAGGTGTTGGACATTGTTAAAATGCAGGTACAATAATAAACGATACTTATCTCATAATATTATAAAGCGACTACTAAGTCAGAAAAATATCAGTTCAGAATCAGCATATCACTTAAAGGAACTAGTGGACACTACCAGTGATTGCTTAAGCGGGTTGGTAAATCTCGGAATTGATGTGACGAACTGGGATATAATGATTGTTCACATTTTAACTTTAAAATTGGACTTGGAATCAAAAAAACAATGGGAATTTGAATTCAATAGTAACAACAGTTCCGATGACTTGCCAACTTACCAACAATTTAAGGATTTCTTAACAAATAGATACAGGGCCTTAGAGTTTATTGAGAATAAGTCTTTAGCAAATAAAACTTACAATAATAACAATGTTAAACTGAAATCATTACATGTAACTGAAGTTGTCTGTTCATTTTGTTCTGAAAATACACATAAAGTAAGTAACTGTAAGAAATTTGAACGCGAACTAGTAGACAAACGTCGCGATTTCGTCACTACAAAGGGACTGTGCTTTAATTGTTTAGGCAATAACCATTCAGTGAAGGTATGCCGCATTAGCACCAAATGTAAATTATGTCATCGTCGTCACCACACCTTATTACACCCTAAAAACTCAGATACGACTGAGACCGCTGGTGTCAATTCAGGTCGGGAAATGGGTAAGAGCGTATCGCAGCAGGAGCCAGAATCTCCTAAGGCTGGGGGTTCCGTTGAAAAATCGGGAAACAAAACAGTAGTTAGTTGCTTTTCGACGGGAAAAATTTATAAACAGGTTTTGTTAGCGACGGCGCTAGTCAAGGCCGAGTCGAAATGCGGTAATCTGTTTACTTTAAGAGCACTACTGGACCAAGGCTCGCAGGCAAATTTTGTCACTGAAAGCACGGTTCAGGATTTAAAATTAAAAAAGATCCCATTGAGAAGTAAGATTTCTGGTCTGGGTGGAGATCTAGAATTACTCTCAAAATCAATAGTAAACATGAAAATACGATCCAAAGTCAATCCACATTGCATATTTACCTTTAAGGCTCATGTTCTGCCCTCAATTACTACTCGCATTCCAACCAGGAAGTTTGATATAGTAGAATGGACAGAATTAGGAGGGGTTGACCTTGCTGATCCTCAGTATCATCAGCCCAATAACATTGACGTTTTATTAGGAGCTGAAATGTACAGCAAAATTATAAACGGAGGGATGATGCATAGTCCTAATGGTTCACTTATTGCTCAGTCCACAGATTTAGGTTGGATTTTATCCGGAGTTGTGGATTCGTCAGTTACTAAAACTGAAGGTGTACTAACACTGCATTGTCAAGTACAAAATGAAGAGGACTTACTAAAACGATTCTGGGAATTAGAAACAGATCAAGAATTATTTGGTCAACAAAGAATGATAAAGGAAGAAATAAAATGTGAAGAGCTCTTTAAAGCTACGACGGTCAGGGATTTGACAGGCCGTTATATAGTAAATTTACCATTTCGAAGTTTAGATCCAGGCTGTAAATATGGAGGTTCAAAATCCATCGCCATAAAGCGATTTTATGCCTTGGAAGCTAAATTCAAGAAAAATGTGGAGTTTAAAGAAAAATACGCAGAAGTAATTCAAGAGTATTTACAACTAGGTCACATGAAGCCAGTAGCTGAAGCAGAGATAAATAATGAACATGCGGTCTACTTACATCATCATGCGGTTATCAAAAACGACAGGGAAACAACAAAGGTCCGAGTTGTCTTCGATGCTTCCTGCAAGGGAAGTAATGGCATATCTCTCAACGACGACTTAATGATCGGTTCCAGGTTGCAATCCGATTTGCGACATTTGATAATACGATGGAGAACTCACCGTATTTGTCTTGTATCAGACATAATTAAAATGTATCGAATGGTGCGCGTGGCCGATGAACACACAGACTTTCAACGCATTGTCTGGAGGGATAACAAAGAAGCGGCCATTAAGGATTATAAGTTACTTACTGTAACCTTCGGGACGTCTGCTGCGCCGTTCTTAGCAGTTCGAGCGATGCAGCAAGTAGCTTACGATGAGGGAGTGAATTATCCATTGGCGGCTGAAAAGGTACTCAACGATTTCTACATGGATGATCTTATGACCGGTTGTGACACTATTGAGGAAGGTATACAAATCTACAGTCAAATGAATGAGCTACTGTCTAAAGCAGGATTCGAATTACAGAAGTGGTCAAGCAACAGCAATGAATTACTGGAGAAAATTATCGATGAAAAGTGTAAAAGGCAGGAAAAAGTAGGTAAAGAGATCGACATTAAACAAGATGCGATATTAAAAACACTGGGACTTATTTGGAGCAGAAACTGCGACACCTTCCAGTACTCCGTCAAGTTGCCTTCATTCCAAGAACCTATAACAAAAAGAAAAGTACTATCGGAAATAGCGAGATTATTTGACCCTTTAGGATGGGTAGCTCCAGTTATTGTGTTAGCAAAAATGTTAATACAAAAATTGTGGATTTCTAGAATCCAATGGGATGAAGAAATCTCAAACGAAATAAAAAAAGAATTTTATACTTACCGAAATAGTTTGAACGAGTTAAAGAGTATTTCGGTACCCAGGTGGCTAGGTACCAACTCTAGCAATACCAGAGTAGAATTGCAGGGTTTCTGCGATGCTTCGAAATCAGCATACGCTGCGGTTATTTATCTCCGTGTGATTGACTCGATGGGCAATATTCAAATATCGTTGGTTACTGCCAAAACCAAGGTCGCGCCGATAAAACAAGTGTCGATTCCGCGACTAGAGCTGTGCGCGGCAGTATTACTGAAAACACTTTTGTTAGAAGTAGCAAAGGTTTTGAAAATAGACAAACATAATTTGCGAGCCTGGACTGATTCTAAAATTGTGTTGGCTTGGCTTAATGGTTTGCCAAATAAATGGAAAGTGTTTGTCGCAAATCGGGTGTCGGATATACTGACTTCGTTAGATCCTTGGCAATGGTCCCATGTTTCTACGAAACAGAACCCTGCCGACTGCGCATCCAGGGGTATGCTCCCTGCAGAGTTAAGTAAGCATCCATTGTGGTTTCAGGGACCTGATTTTTTACAGGAAACGTGTATAAAATATGATAAGCCACCCGATTTGAACACGGAATTAGAGTCAGTCAGTGTGCATCATGTTGTTGAAGAAACTGATGTATATGATCGATACTCAACACTGACACGGCTTATAAGGGTAATAGCATATTGTAGGCGTATGTTGATAACAAGGATCAGTTGTGAAAGAAAGTGGAAAGGATATTTAAGAACTCAAGAATTAAACGAATCTTTTGAGACATGCGTGAAATTATGTCAGAGAAAACATTTTGAAGAAGAAATAAAGACATTGGAAAGGAAAGAACAAATTAAACAAAAGAGTATTTTAAAAACCTTAAATCCATTCATTGATGCAAAGGATATTTTAAGAGTAGGTGGCAGATTAGAACAATCTGATTTAGATTTCTCCAGAAAACACCCAATCATTTTACCTAAGAAATCACATTTTACAAATTTAATTATAGCTTTCAGTCATAAACAAACCCTTCATGGAGGTACACAATTAACGTTGAATTACATTCATAATAAATTTTGGATATTCGGAGTAAAACAGCTTGTAGCCAACCATATACGGAAATGTGTTACATGTGTTAAAAACAATGGACTTACCTGTAGTCCACTTATGGGACAGTTACCTTCAGCTCGTACCAAGCCCTCTCGCGCATTTCTTCACAGTGGTGTAGACTTTGCTGGGCCTATTCAGTTACGTACAGCGAAAGGTCGTGGACACAAATCTTATAAAGGATATATATGTTTATTTGTATGCATGGCAACACGTGCAGTTCACATTGAAGTGGTATCTGATCTTACATCTGAAGGGTTTCTGCAAGCGTTTAAAAGATTTGTAGCGAGAAGAGGGCATTGTCAGGAAGTGTGGAGCGACAATGGCACAAATTTTGTAGGCGCTGCAAAAGAACTAGGTATTCTTTTCACCAAGGAAAAGAGTAGTATTTTGTCTGAGATAGCAGAAACTTTAGGCACAAATGGAACATCGTGGAATTTTATTCCACCTCACGCACCCAATTTCGGGGGATTGTGGGAGGCCGGAATTAAATCGGTAAAATACCATTTAAAACGCGTTGTTGGCACTTCCACACTAACTTACGAAGAACTAGCAACTGTGTTAGCTCAAGTGGAAGCGTGTCTAAATTCACGGCCGTTGTCAAGATTGGAAACCTATTCAGGAAATACAGAAATTTTGACTCCTGGCCATTTTCTGGTTGGTGAACCTCTTGTTGTGCCACCAGATTATAACTTTGAAAATTCTAATATAAGCTCGTTAAAAAGATGGCAATATTCTCAACGTATGCTGCAAACATTCTGGCGAAAGTGGTCTCAGGAATATCTGAGGCAATTTTTTTATAGACATAGGTGGAACTCAAAAGTTCCTTCTCCGAAAAAAGGAGATGTGGTTTTAGTCAAGGAAGACGGCCTTCCTCCGTGTCGTTGGCTTTGGGGTTTAGTAGAGGAAGAGCATCCTGGTAGTGACGGAATCGTGCGAGTAGTCAGTATTAAAACTAAGAACTTGATTATTAAAAGACCCGTATCTAAGCTATGTTTACTTCCTGTTACTGAATAAATTACTTGTTTTGAGTAGTAAATAAGTTTTCATACATAAAATGCAATTAGATTATTATTAACGTTTTTGTTTGTACTTAATTATACGGTTGTTTGTTATATAATTTTGATAATGTATTTTAGGGGTTAATATAAAACGTAGGTACTTATTTATTGTTTAAGGTTTTGTTATATGAAACGGTTAATATTAAGGTCAATTTACACTTGCCCTTAATGGGGGGAGAATGTTTAACGCGATACTATGAAGGTTAGAATAGAATTATTTGTAATTTGATTTAGTTCAGCTTGAATCGATAGATGGCGTTGTATTGTTTTCTACATCGCGCTATTGAGATTTTCCGGCGACACTATGTATAACCCCTATGTACTTGTTAAAATCCTCTTACTGCAAAAATACACAGTTGGAACAGGGTAGAGGTCTTTTATTTCCTGTGGGGCTCCCTGGTTCCATCCGAAGCCCTGTGCGGACCCTGGCTGGTCATCAGCAGGTCGAACAATATTGGTGCGTGAAATTATTATTTTTTAAAACAGAGATGTAACATATACAAAATACAATATTGCTCAAGATTTCTAATTGTAAAAAAGGAAAGACAAAATATGAAACACTATACTGCGCTCCAAAACCGAAATTTTAGATGTGAGCTAAAACTGGGCGGGTTATGGCCGCAGGTAAAAATCTGCATGCAATATTTGCCAAAGGAAGACAGCAGTCGCTGAGGCCTACCCAGAAAACCATGGCGAAATTTCCAGAGACTAGTGCATGCCAACCCATTCGATTCACAACGTTCACAATTACCATAACAACTTTACAACAAGTTTGGTCACTGTTAGAATGTCACTGTGTCTAGAAGTTCTAGATGAGCACCAAAAAGGCTGTAGTTACACAAGGTAGTGAATAAAAAAGTATTATTATCAAATCCCTTAAAACTACCTATATGAAATAAGAAAGTGAAACATTTGCCCAGCATACAGCACTATAAGTTGATAAAAAAAGAACAAAAATAAAATCACAAGTAACTTGTTTTATTTTTCCATGATACAATAGCAAATTGCAGTATCACAAAAGTATATTCTAATACCAAGTTATTGAATTTTAGAGGAAGTCTCCCGTCAACGGTGAAGATTCGACAAGCAGTCATCTTGTGGAAGGCTGCGCGGTTCAGACGCTGCACGTTCTTGTAAAGTTTCTTAGCTTCCACTGCAATATAGAAGAAAACTAATTTACGACTGTAAGACTAAAAGTTACAGCACACATATCAACTCAGAAAGAGATCATCACCGTGTCGCCTTTCGCCTCGCCGTGAAACAGGCGTCAACATAACGTTAGCATGTAACTAAAGCGGACCAGCAGCTCCAATATGTCGACTCGGCTACAGCCAGCCGACGCCGCGCTTACGGCTCGCCGACCTCTGATTGACCTGGTCTTATGGATTACCAGAACAGTTTGAATCTGAACGTGAAGTAGCGGTTATGTCCCGATTCACAAAACGCGAGATAACCATAGCACTGAACGAAGAGAAAAAAAAATAGAAAGAAACGAAGGAAAAGATGTTGGGTACATAATACCAGGCAGGCCGCGGGAGAAGTAAGAGGGGCAAGGGTGAACGAAGACACGCAAGCGCGGTGACGGAGAGGCGTAAGCGCGGGGATAACGACCCGTAAGCGCGGAGACCGCTGATGGATCACGCACCACACCGCGGTTCGTGAGCTTGTTCCGAGGCGAAATAAACACTTTACGATTCCAATTAGTATGCTTTTCAGTAGGGAGTTTCATACAAAGAAAATTAAACAACTCGTGTTGACACGGTTACAATCTATTTCCAAGTAGATGTTTGTTCTATGACCTTAATAAGAAGAGTCTCATATTTTCTATTGAAGCAAAAATTAATTAACAAAGCAGGAAAATTTTGTTACATGATAATATTACTGAGTATAATTATAGAACAAAATATAAAACGGATTTCATATAAAACAAAACCACCACAGTTTGTATAGAAAAACAACTGCAAAATTGTTTCTGTTCTTGGTGGAACTCTTTGCCAAGCCGAGGTGAGCCGATCACAAATAATGAGTTAATATTTGAGGTCAGAGCGTCTCGTCTTTCTTCGTCAGATTTGATTGTGCTAGATCGTCAAGACGTCTAAGACCTACAGGTCGTTGTTTATGATGGACCTCCATATTCCACAAATTAAACTCATATATAAATGCTAAATGGACCCAATTTAACCAGTACTTTACAAACTCCTCAGCAGCCTGATGTAAACATCGTCTACTTCAGATAGCTGGACATGAATGTGCTGGGTCGGTCTAAACCTTTTATAGATTTGAGGATCCTACATCAACGGAGGTATATGTGACTTTACACCCTGTTTTGCATATCCCTATAAAATGCCAGGCACAAGACCTGTCGGGATTCCTCAACTCCTTGGTTGAGGATTCCCGACGGGTTTTATGTCTGGTCAGGGCAACAAACCGCTAGTTATTTTCAGACTGTTGTATGCGATTATATGAGTATGTTTTTTTTAGTTCTTTTAAAGCGGCATAAATACTAATACAATCTAAATTCTCTGTCTTCAGGCCTTTGTTTCAGGTTCCACAATTCATACCTCTAATAAAAGTTAAATGAATCTTACCAGTGCTTTGCAGACTCTTCAGTAGTTTGCTGCAAACAATGTCTACTTCAGAGAGAGATAGATAGAATTTCTCGCAATAGAGGTGGAATATAGTCACGAAAGTCATGTTTTTTACAATCAAAAGGGCGGAGACTATCTCAAATCTGTGGGTGTCTTCCTAAAAAAAAAGGTGATTCTTGTAATAAAGCTAGTAAGAAATTAGTAAATATCTCCCTACCGCGCGAAAGTATTAATAAAAGGTAAATAAATATTGATAAAAGGGGAAACTGACTGTCTGACACATCAATGCAAAAACAAAATTAGTGGGACTAGGAACATGAAACTTAGCACAAGGCTTCATTTTATAAATTTTCTTTGTATGCAAAATCTCGAAATTTTGCAAAACTATTAACCTATGTAAATATTAACCTAAGAAAACGTATAATGACAACCTTCACTGGTTGTCATTATACGTTTTAGAAGTATCCCCAACAGAAAAATTCAAGGTATTTTAAAGAAAAAAGATTCTTTGGAGGATTCTTATTTCTTGGGTATCTCTAAAATCTTATAACTTGCTACATAGCACAAATTTTAATCACAAAGAATAATAAAGTTGGTCATTATTTGTTTTTCAAAACTACCCTTACAATACGGTCTAAGGAGTGTCAAAGTTTCTGTGAAAACTTTCTCGCGAACGAAGTCACTGAAAATGTGCTAGTTAAACATATTTAGTACTAGCTGTTACCCGCGACTTTGTCTGCGTCAAGTTAGTAAAAATGCACAAACGTAATTAATAATTCTGTGCTTGTGATTCGTGCTAAAAACATCTAATTCAAATAACGGAAATTAATTTCAGTAAATATATTATGTAAAATGTATTTCTTATGTCCAGATATATAATTTATTTTATTTATTTGGCTCACCAGTAATAGAATACTCGTTCATGATATACATCAAATAAATTACTTATCATCATCAATAAACAGAAACAGACATGTTGAGGTCGAAGTAGTTTATAAACTGTGGTTCTGCCTACCCCTAAAAGGAAAAGGTGATAGTTTAAGTTTGTTTTTGGTTTATTCTATGATGAAACAACGCTGTATGATTTTAATATGATTGGTTCATTATAATAGACTAAAAGTGTATTAAACCGTTGTTTTCTTTTAACAACACTAAATAAATGTTATTTAACGTAGGCTATAAAAAAAGTGGATAAAGTAGTTTTCAAAATGTTAAATGTTGCTAAAATGTATAAAGAGTCTGTACGGATCTTGTTCTGAGGTCAATACCCACAGTTTTTAGTGTCTGCACGTTTTACTTTTAGGAAGAAAATCATCAAATACCTTCCCCCGCTCTGGGTAAAGCGAGAGTTTGTGCCAGACTTTTACAGACTGAAACCGACCTGTGTTCCTTTAATTGCCCTTAGTGTTCTAGAGCTACGGTAACTTGCACGCGGCGGCAAATCTTCCTTCTTTGAGGAAAAGAGAGGACGCTGTGGTGTCTTTCTAAAGACACCACAGCGTTCTCTCTTTTCGCCTGACGAAGATCTCTAGGGCCTATGCCTGCTAGAGCTATGAGATTTTTCGAAAGAATTACCTCCCATAAGAATTTGCCTCGATGATATTTCTCTGCAGACTTTTAGCCGGGTCCGTTATGCAACTTTGGCGGAGGTGAATTTCGAAGGAGCATAATCGGCTTCAGCCCATCTTCAGCTGGATAACGTGCACTGTGTACAGTAGTGGACTATCCACTACTGCTAGCGATTATTAAAATACTACAGAGTAACCTACGATGTCATCTTGCTCCACAACTGTACTTATAAAGAATTTGTGAAAAAAATTGATGCAGTTTGATGTTGACTTACATCACGTCGAATTTGAAACAGAAACCTCTCGAAACACCCTAATACCCCTCATTACTCCGTGTTTGTGACTCCACAAAACTATAAAATGACAGCGAACAAATGTCGCAACCAATTGGGGCTGTGACTGACTCTGGCATCCGTCAGAATGTTGTCCCAGTGTTGATCACCACTCACTGACCTGACTCTTAAGGAGGTAACGTCCAATTGTCGACTTAAGGCTGCAAGTAATGTAGGATACATCATACGTAATCAAACTATCTTCAGGAACGCAAACCACGTCGGGGCCTTGTGTGAAATATGTCTTCATGGGTGAATGTCATTTTTTCATGAAATTCTTAATGATCTTCAATTTTTGGAATCTTTGAAATTAGGTACTTATTCCAAACAGTACCTAGGTTGTGGTCAAGTCCAAGGGAGAGACTACTTGAAGTACTGGTAACCTTCACGAACTGCTCAAGAAGCATCTTTCTGTGATTAAGTATCTACCTATATTTGCTGGTTTTTTGGGGGTCCTTCCGAAACATCTACGTTCGATGAAGACCTGCGTCAAGCGGAAAGAGAGCCTTTTTAGACTTTCCTCAAAGAAGGTATTTGCTGCCGCAATTGTGGCGTGCAAGTTACCATAGCCCTGGAACGCTAAGGGCAAGTAAAGGAACACAGGTGGGTTTCAGTCAGTAAAAGTCTGGTACTACCTCTCGCTTTACCCAGAGCGGGGGAAGGTATTTGATGATTTCTTACCTAAAAGCAAAAGGTGCACACACTAAAAACTGTGGGTTCGACCTCAGTATCAACTCCGTGACTCAGACTATTTATACATTTTGGCAACTGAAAATTACTTTATCCACTTTTTTTTTGATAGCCTACGTTAAATAACATTTATTTAGTGTTGTAAAAAAGATAATTCTACGGTATAATATACTTTTAGTATATCTAATGAACCAATAATTTTAAAATCATACAGCGTTGTTTTATCATAACATAAACCAGAAAGAAACATACATAAAACCCACTCCTGTTCCTTCTTTGCCATTGTTCCCGGGCCCCGGGAATCTCTTTCGTATCACCCATGACCCCAATAGGCTTCGACCTTGCTGGGCCCCTACGGTTGCTGACACCTCCTTGAGGCGCGCGTGGAACACTACGCGCCGTCAACGACTTGGGCTCGGTCCGGACGGTTACCGGACGGACGGACGGTGAGCTACCCATTGCTCGCCGTCCACAAGCCCGCGCCTACGGTGGCCGGAAATCGAGATCGGAACCCCTCGGTTCGGATCGGCTGGGTCGCGAGGGTTATTGTCTCGCGCGTGCGGCCGCCTCCTTGCTAGCATTACTGCTTCGCAGAAGGAGGCGACCGCGCCCAAGGCCCACCGCGCTTTACACTATTACAAATCTTGTTATGATAAAATGACTGGACCTAACTGCGGTTTATTTTCGTAAATATTTTTGGCATTTACGAAGCAATTAATTAGAATTCAATAATTTTTATAAATAGGTCTAGAAACATTTGCTGATTTTGTGATAACGCCATCTATTGCTGAAAAGCTTAACCTTACCTTTATCACACACTGAGGCTCTACCACGAGCTCATAACGTGATCCATTTTACGACCTAAACCGGACTGTTAAAGGGATGGAGCTATATAGGGTGTATAGCTCCATCACTCTTTTTCGCTCGTACGTCTAACATTTTGACATTATCATGGTAAGGCCCCTGGCCACCTACCGAGCGATAGTTAAATAAATAGTTTGACAAATTTAATTCGTGTGTTTGCTATTCAAAGCCAGATGGCGTCACTGAGTCATAGGATGACAGTTTTTCTAAGACATTTTTTCTGATAGCCGCTCTATTGTATCTCTTTAGATCTCTTTGTAGACGTTTGAATGCATAACCGCTGGATTTCTGTCTTGTATAGTGAAGGTCAGTATAATCTGCCAAACTGCTTCGAAAGTGCTGATGTAGAAACCAGACTGTCGATAAAAATAATAGTAAGAACGCAAAAATATGTAAAAATTTCTTGTTTACAGTAAAATAAAACAAAACTATCACAAAAAATAAACTGAGTTTTGAACCACTATCCCCTTACGTGCCGATCTAATCCAGACACGACTGCACTACGGTGTTCGTTGACCTTTGTGTAAAATAGGTGTTCTTATATATAAACGTCATCATTGTCTGCTTAACCCTTTGTCGATGATAGCGTGATGATTTTCATCTCAGATATTAAATTTGTAGCTAAATGAAAAAAAGAAATATTATTTTCGTTTTTCCACTTAGATTTTATTACATGTTTGATTACTTTTTACAAAAATATGGAGTAAAAATGTCTAAGATGTATTAAAAATATGCTAAAAGTCCTATTATTATTGTAATCGAAGTAATATCGCATATTATATACAAAAAAGACGACAAAATACTCACAAAAATTATTACTATAACTGGGGATCGAAGTCACGGCAAATCGTTCAATAACGAATTTTGAAATATTGCTCACCCCCCATAGCAAATAGCGTGATAATTTATAGCCTATGTCCTTTCTCAAGCTCTATTCTATCTTTGTACCAAATTTCATCAAAATTGGTTCAGCGGTATAAGCGTGAAAGCGTAACAGACAGACAGACAGACAGACAGACAGACAGAGTTACTTTCGCATTTATAATATTAAGTATGGAAAGTATGGATAAGTATGGATAAACGGTGTCAGCAGAACTCGTTGGGCCTGCTACAAAAAACGGTAATTCTTTCCAACTACCTGCAGCCTTGCCAGGCATCGGCGCTAAGGGGCACCGTCAATATTGTTGACGTCTCTTTGTGGGGCGCGTGGAACACAATGCACCGTCGACCCGGATTCGGTAAAAATCAAACGGTATAAACCGGAAGATAAGTTATCCATTGCTCGCCGTTCACAAGCCCGCGCCTACGGTGGCCGGGAATCGCCCTGCGACTGACGACGCCCGGGGCGTCTTATGAGGTATGAGGTTTGTCTCTGCCTCACGCAATAATGCAAGCTAACAGAGAACAAGCCGTCAAAAGTGATGACTAGCAGCACCGCTAGTGGTGACTAGCGTGAGCGGTGCTGGTCGGCCGTCGTTTCTAGGTGTAAGTCGCGAAGTCAAAGTTTTCATAAGAATGTTTAGTTGAGGTAACATATTCTAATCACATGATTGACCAGCGAGTTATAATGAAATTCAGTGCAATATCATTGCCCGGCTGAAACCAACAGCAGCTAAAGTACACCCCCGTCGTGGCCCAGTACCGGGTAATAATGACTAATATTAGGTTAGGTTTGCATAACAAATGTACGAGTAGTATGAAAAATATTTTTACTTCACTCACTTCGGTAAAATTCATCACTTCTGTATTCGAAACTACTAAAGCAACTTGAACGTACAATAAACCGTGGAAAAAAGTGTCAAGTGTTTGAAATAATATCTGAAAACAAAATAAAGAAATTTTAGAAAATACTTTGTACCCTAATATGGTCATAAAATTGTACAAACACAAATGAGATAACATTAATATATCAAAACACACTTCCTAAAAGCTAATCTTACCCTAGACTGAAATATCTTTTTGAAAATATCAAACGCTTCCAATAAATTACTATATGCTTGGAAAAGTTTCTTGAATTTATCATCACATTTTTCTTCTTCCAGCTCCAAGCAGATTTTACTGTAGTATTCGACCTCAGAAGTCCAGGTAATTACACCATCTCTTATCAACCCGATCATAGCAGCACCATAAGTTAAGAGCACGTCGAAATAAAGCATAATATAAAAAAATAAAGCCAATGGTAAATTACGAGTTAATGCAATACTGACAATATAGCCAACACTATGCCGCAAAATTATGAGCCAGTTCCTCCTTATTGGCGTTTTGTATTGCTTGAAATTGATTAATCTAAAAGCCTTTTGAATCTCCAAAATTAATCGGACGTGATCCTCTCTTTGGATAACATTAAGTAAATAAAATAAAGCAAGAGGAACCACTATCATTATGAAGTTGATTCTAAAAAAAAATGTGAGACTTGAAGTGACTTGGGTAAAGTCCGATAAAAGGATAGTAATTGTGTGAAAACAAATAAACAAAAAAACACCAATGAACGACACGATATAATAAGACACACGGTGAGGTCTAACACAATTATACTCAATGGAAAAACTTGATAGGAACACCATATGCTGAAAGCACCGGAAAGGAAGAAGAACTTTTTGAAGTCTTCTGTCCAAGAAATTAATAGTAATGGGGTTAATTTTAAACTGTGTTTTCATTTTTTATTTCCGGAAACAACCACTTTATAGTATAGTAGATACTGAATTGAATGTAAGTAATTTATGTAGTACTGTTGGTTGTGTACAATAAATGTTGGTTTTCATTTTAATCAACTGAATGGCTGTTATATTTTTCTTTGTAATAACTCCAAATTACATATGAATAATAAAAAATAACCCAATCGCCGTATACGTTGCCGTCGTGGAGGGGCTTACGCGCTCCAATATACCCTAGGTCTATAGTAGATACTGAAATGAATGTAATTTATGTATATTAGTGATCATTACTGTTGGTTTTGTACAATAATTGTTGGTTTTCATTTTAATCAACTGAAAGGTCTTTTTCTTTGTAATAACTCCAAATTAAATATGAATAATAAAAAATAACCCAATCGCCGTATACGACGTACGTTGCCGTCGTGGTGGGGCTTACGCGCTCCAATATACCCTAGGTCTATACCAGTAGAATTTGCTTTGCCGTAACATGTCTAGGGTGAGCTTTAGTGACCCCATGGATTCGATATCTTGGAAGAATTCTCGTTCCTTGTCTACTCAGCTGCCCCTTGCCAAAATTGGAACATTTACGAAATTCCTTAACTGTACAATGCCAAACTTGGAACACCTGGTGACAGCGCACTCTGTTTTATTTTATTGAATATTTCTAACGGAGCGACATCCTTCGTTCGTATATTGACTGAAAGCCATTGAAATTTCTAATATATTAGAAAGATGGCGTTGTTTCCTAAAAAATGGCGTGTTTGTTGGCTTATTTGAAACTTTTTCCGCAGTTGAACTAAATTGAATGCAAGTCAAGTTTTTTTGTGGTTGTGATTAAAGTCAAAGTTGTGGGACTTCGTTACTTGTTTGTAAGTAATATTATGTACCATTCTGTTCCGATCGGAAATTGGATGATGAAATCAATATTATGTTGTATCTAGTGGTGTCTGAAAAATCTATAAATTTATAAAAACATGATGAAAAAAAATAAATGACTACTTTGTACTTAAGTCATTGTGAATTAACCCAGCGTGGTTATTTACGAACCTTTTGGTACAAATATCGATAAATATAGTTTTTTTTTTAGGTGGGAAATCATCTAATGAGACCTACCACCTTTGGGTCGGGTGGGAGGGCGTGTCAGACTTTTACTGACTAAACCCCCCCTCCTGTTCCTTCTTTGCCTTCGTTCCAGGGCCCCGAGATTCTCTTTCGTACAACCCATGGCCTCAGTAGGCTTTGACCCTGCTAGGCCCCTACGGTTGCTGACATCTCCTTGAGGTACGCGCAGTCCATAACTTGGGCTCGATCCGGACGGTTACCGGACGGTCGGACGGCGAACTATCCATTGCTCGTCGTCCGCAAGCCCGCGCCTATGGTGGCCGGAAATCGGGATCGGGATCCCGGTGGCTGGGGCGTACGGCCACATCCTTTGCTAGCATTACTGCTTCGCAGAAGGAGGCGACCGCCTGCCACTCCTCCTCGCTACGGACCATAGCCTGTACCAAGGCCCGGCGCGAAAGATCGCTGCCGCCGATCGCACCCACAAGGACACGGCGGAGCTCTGCCCAGGCGGGGCACACCTCTACTGTACGCTCCACCATGTCCTCCGGGTGGTCCACACAACGGTGACACCCGGGCGTTTCTTCCAAACAAACCCGGTGCAGGAACCTCCCGAACTGACCATATCCGGTAAGGACCTGCGTTATGCGGAAGGTAAGGATGCCGTGTTGTCTTTCCAGTCACTCCTCAAACAGGGGACTTACCGCTATAATTGTGGCGAGCGCAGCAATGGGTTGAGACAGTCGCTGTCGACATTCCACCACGAACCGTTAAATATAGTTAAGATTTCGAAGTTGTGAAATGAATTGTTTACGTTGAATCGCGCGGTACGCCACCCCGCCGCGCGGCAAAAAAATTTTAGGTGCAGTAGAGAGCGTGGGCGCGCGGGCGTCAAGAACATATCTACCACCTATCTCTTGCCTTTATTGGCTCGCTTGATTTCATTTCAAGAGCAAACATGCTCGGGAGAAGGATCCAGAAAGGTGCTGGTAGGGCTCTTGACTATATTTCCGAGATTGTCATAGATTTTTCACTCCTCAATCCCTCATGCACCTTAGTATATGTTGCCATCTTATTATCTACGTCAGTAACAAGGAAGCTATAAGTACTATCGCTGAGATAGTACAAATAGCTTCCTTGAAAAAAAGTTACACTCGGACTCAGTGTTCTTCCGCCGATATAGAAGATATTTTGACTATCACCCCCATTAAAAGGTAACATCGAAACAATACAGGCCAGAAGCTACATTTATTTTATTGACGACAATCCCATGAAACCGGACCTATAAAAAATTCGAAATGTTGTTTTTGTTCATACTCATTTGATTTTTTATTTATTGTATATATTTAGTAGTCTGTCCATTGAAAGCGCGACCGATGAATGTTTGGTCACTACAATTTCTTTGACTAATGAAATATAACTTTGTAATAGTTACCTTAATAACACATGTAAAAATAAGACATGTAAAAATAAGTAAAGTTTATTTACTTTTTGTGGAGCTTTAAAGCGTCTGACAGAAGTTTTGGTCTATGGAAAGTATCTGACACTTATAGCACTACTTTAGAATAATATTCTACAAAACATATATAAAAATCAGACATAAAACATTAAGTTAAGTAACTCGTTATTTTTAGTTCCCTTTCTCATCTCGTACCTTCCAAAGTTCCCCAAGGGGGAGCTCCATAAGTACACAGGTATTCAAAGCAAATGAGACGCTACTGAAAACCTAAGGTTTCATCCATGTGAAAATAAGCTATGTCTGACAGCTCTGGGATCTTAATATATTAGTTAAGATATCACAGTATAAAAACGGGTTTGCACTAAACCAATTTATAATATTCATGCTTGAAATTAATTCTTTTTATTATTACAATAGAGTTGTAACATATACAAAGAGCAATGGTGCGTAAGGATGCTGGCTAATAAAAAGTACTGACAGAATACAGAACACTATACTGCTGCGCTCAAAACTGGAATAATATTTATTTATTTATCAAAACTTTATGCAACACAAATGGTACAAAGGCGGACTTAACCGTAAGCTTGACCGACAGAAAATCTACCAGTCAACCAATCAGCCAGTTTCAAGCGAGATTGTGCGAATAACTCGCACAATCTCGCTTGAAACTGGCTGAAGACAACGGTAAAAGTCTGCATGCAATTGCTATCAGAGCATGTCAGAAGTCGTCCTGGCCGGCCCAGAAAGCGACATGGCGAGTTGACCAGTGGCTGTATACCACATCACGTAACACCTGCGTTTTTTACATGTATTTTCGGTAGTGGATGTAAATTCCATAAATTTTTCGATAATCTTTGAAAATCTCAGCAATGAGCACCACAAAGTGTTTTATCACGCAATTCAGCACCGTGATACCCAAAGAAGTCGCATGCTGCTATTGCTCTTATTAACTTGCAAACTGGCAAGAAAAAGATATTTTTTTTTAATTTATGCAAAGGATATAGTAAATATAGGATTTATGCTTTATTAGCATAGGTGTTCGTATTCGACAGAAAGAAAAGAAGATTCTTTTATATGTCACTGGAGTCTGGACGGCTGTCAAGCCACTAGGTGGATTAAATATTTTTATAAATCTATATATATAAAAATGAATGGTTATTCTTTAGTATCGCTAAAACTCGAGAACCGTTAGACCAATTTGGCTAATTTTGGTCTTGAAATATTTGTGATAGTCCAAAGACAGTTTAAACGGTGAGAAAATATGGAAAAACTCACGAAATAAAATCTAATACAACGCCATCTCTAATAAAACTGTCGTTTTAAAATGAATTATGTTGTTATGGTAATACCAGTAGATGGCGTTATCCTTTGACAGTTTAGCTAACACAACAGGCGGTACGAAGCTCGCCGGGTCAGCTAGTGTAACATAAAGTGCTTCTAAGAATATAAACAGATAATATAAGTACACAGAAACCTTTCATTGTATTTCCGTGTTTACAATACTGTCTACTAGGTAAAGACTTGACCTATTTCTTTTCATAAAGCTATTTAGATATAAGGCTCTTTACAGGTTAAAGAGCCTTATATCTTACAGTATCCCAGTAGACAATCATCATCTTCCTGCCTTTGTCACGTGTTATTTGGGGTCGGCGCAACACGTTTTTTCTTCCATTCTGCCCTGTCACTCGTCATGCTATCACTAACTTCCTTTTCTTTCATATCTCTCTTCACACAATCCATCCATCTTTTCTTTGGTCTCTCTCTCCCTCTCCATCCATCCACATGTAAACTCATAACTCTTTTAGTAACATGCGTTTCATCCCTCCTCTTGACATGACCATACCAAGACAAACGATTCCCTTTCAACTTTTCAGTCACTGGCGCCACTTTCAAACTTCTCCTAATATACTCATTTCTCACTTTATCCATTCTTGTCACACCACACATCCATCTTAACATTCGCATCTCCACTACGTGCAATCTTTTTTCATCCGTCTTTTTCACAGTCTAACATTCTGATCCATACAGTATCCACACAGCCCAACATACACATACAGTATCCACACAGCCCAACATTCTGATCCAGACAGTAAGACTAATAAAAAAGTTATAAAAATAAGATCACAAGTCAATTGTTTTATTTTTCCATGACACAAAAGCAAATTGCAGTATCACAAAAATATATTCTAATACCAAATTATTGAATCTAAGAGGAAGTCTCCCGTCAATAATGAAGATCCGACAAGCAGTCATCTTGTGGAAGGCTGCGCGGTTCAAACGCTGCACGTTCTTCTTCCACTGGAACATAGAAGAAAATTATTTTACCTGATAGGCATACTGGTGGTCAGGATACCCTTTCAAACCGTGGGTACTGTCCGACTGTATGGCTCACTGCTCGCACGATTTTTTTTTTTTTGTTGGGAAAATCATCCAATGACATCTCCCACTCTTGGGCAGTGCGAGAGATAGTGTCAGACTTTTACTGACTAAAAACCCACTCCTGTTCCTTCGTTGCCTTTCATACCAGGGCCAAGTTTTCATTTCGGAAGCAGACCATTGGCCCCAGTAGGCTTCGACCCTGCTGGTCCCCTACGGTTTGCTGACGTCTCCTTAAGGCGCGCGGAACTGTACGCACTGTCGAGTGCTTGGGCTCAGTCAGGACGGTTACCGGGCCATCGAACGGCGAGCTACCCATTGCTCGCCGTCCGCAAGCCCGCGATGTCGTCACGATGAAGTAGCTACTCGGAGGCTACGCTGACGTTCATAGTCGAGTGTCATATCATAAAGTTACACATCATAACAAGGTATAAAGCCCGATAAACATTCGCTGGAAAAAAAGAGATTGCCGAAAGGAGCCCGACTAGATAGGTTGTGTTTGGTCCGGGCAGCTATCCGATACTTAGTTAGGTCGTATAAGTATAAGATTTGGTTTTTTAGTTCCTATAAGGCAGCATAGACTCCGTTAATCTAAGTTTTCTACCTTCAGATCGTCGTTAACGACGGACATCCAGGTTCTACAATTCAAGAATCCGTTATAAATATTAAATGAATCCAATCTTACTAGTACTTTGTAGACTCCTCAGCAGCCTGCTGCAAACAGCGTCTACTTCAAATTGAGACAAATAGAATTTCTCGCAATAGGAATTGAATATAGTCACGAAAGTTATATTTTTGATAGTCATAAGGACTGTGACTATTTCAAATGCGCGGATTTCATTCTGAAAACCAAGAAAATTGGTGATTCATTTATGAAAGCTTCAAAAATATCTCGCTACTACACGAAACGAGCTAATATTCAGCTACGTCAAGCCTTTTAATATTAATGATGTTTTGCATAAACGAGAGTGAAATTTCACTCTCTTCTCTTTGCCGCCTTTCAATAATTTTTTCCCAGACTTTTTTAAAATTAACTTATAAATAATCGTTATATTTCTCTAATATATTATTTGTTTCAGTAAATTATCTTTTAATTACCTCACATTTGGTGTAAAAAGTAGAGTATCCTACACGGGGATAAAGCTGTCTTTGTCTTGGGTGGCTTGAATTCCTCACTTCACTCAGGTTTCTATATTAACTCCCTCGCAATGCTCGGGAATTAATTACATAAATCCCTCACTGACGTTCGGGATTAAATCTAAGCAACCTTCGTTTCGTTCGGAATTCAATATACCGCCCGTGACACTGCTTTATCCCCCAGTTCAATATAATCTACTATTTACTATACTCACCTTGTTATAATGATTCACTTCTGTGTTCAAAACTTCTAAAGTAACTTGAAGATACAATAAACTATGGAAGAATGTGTCAAATGTTTGAAATAATATCTGAAAATATTAAAATAATAAAATTTTACGTTACGGAAATTACTTTTTTTTAACAACAAATAAAGTATATTTGTTGCAACAATTTCTAATAACAATAATATTCCACCGCTTTCACACAATGACATTTAGTCCCTAAGCAGAGCAATAGAGAAATAGATACATAGTATAAATAAAATATACCCATACACAGAACAAAACGATCGCACAAACATTTTTCTTGGGTGGGAATTGAATTCATGACGTCCGGCATAGCAGTCAGGGCCACTAACCACTAGATCAGTCAGTTCTAAGGCAGTTGGATAATAAAACTGTGCTTACACAAGTAATATAACGTTAATAAATTAAAACACACTTCCAAGCCGCCAACCTTACCCTGAACTTAAATATCTTCTTGAAAATATCAAACGCTTCCAATAAATTACTGTACGCTTGGAAAAGTTTTTTGAATTTATCATTACATTTTTTTTCTTCCAGCTCCAAACAGATTCTACTATAGTATTCGACCTCAGAGGTCCACGTAACTACACCATCTCTTATCAACCCAATCATAGCAGCACCATAAGTTAAGAGCACGTCGAAATAAAGCAGAATATAAAAGTAGAAAGCCATTATTAAGTCACGGGTTAATGCAACGCTGACAATATAACCAATGCCATGCCGCAAAATCATAAGCCAGTTCCTTATGATTGGCGTTTTGTATTGTTTAAAATTGATTAATTTAAAAGCCTTTTGAATCTCCAAAATTAATCGGACGTGGTCCTCTCTTTGGAGAACGTTAAGTATATAAAACAAAAGAAGAGGAACTATTAACATAAAGGTATTGATTCTAAGATAAATTTTGAGATTTGATGCGGCTTCGCCAAGGTCCTTTGAAAGGATAGTAACTGTATGAAAACAAATAAATACAAGAACGCAAATTAACGACACGATATAATAAGACGTACGATGAGGTCTGACACAATTGTATTCAATGGAGAAACTTGATAGGAACATCATATGCTGAAAGCACCGAAAAGGAAGAAGGACTTTTTGAAGTCTTTTGTCCAAGAAATTTACAGTAACGGGGTTAATTTTAAACTGTGTCTTCATTTTTGATTCCTGAAAACAACTTCTTCATTGTGTGATAGATAGAGTACTGAAATGAATTGTCAATTGAATATTTCTACAATAACAGTTGGTTTTCATTTTAATCAACTAAAAGGATGTTATCGTTGACATTGTAATCACCCAAAATTATATTGACCGATCAATTCTGTTGACATCTGATAATACGGAAAAATATTTTTTATTTCTATGTAATTAGGGAAAATAAAGGACTACGATAAATATACTAATACTAAGTCCAGTAAAATATTAAACTGTACTTTTTTGTATACCTTGGTAATGTCTCATATCTAAAAGTATTCCTAATGTATATTTTTATCATTTTAAATATCGATTACTACCTACATATTAGTGCATATGTTACCGGCAATCTGTATAATTCCGGTATTCTATACAATACCTAGGCAATGTATAGAATACCTGGGGCGTCCTGGCAATGTGTAAAATAAATAGATTTTAGTATATATTATCAATGTTAACCGACCTATTTACAAAATGCAAATGAAACTAGTACTTAAAATCAATGTGTGTAAAAGACGAGAACAGGGAAGGAATTGACGTAATTTTAGACTCGGACAGGTTAGGTTAGAAGGCTAATGCGGGAGCGGAGCTGAGCTTCTGCCTTAGCTTTCATGTTTATTTTTTTATAACATTTTTCTGGGTAATAGGAGCCTTACTTTAAACCGAATACAAATAATATCATATCTAAATATTTTTATGAATGAAATGATGCAGACAGTATAATAGGCTAATAAAAAATAATATAAAAATAAAATTACAAGTCAATTGTTTTATTTTTCCATGACATAATAGCAATTTGCAGTATCACAAAAGTATATTCTAATAAACCTAATATTCATGGCCAACATCGCCATGTGTGAGTCAATAATGTATTGGAGTCTGGAGGTAAACCACGGGCACGAAGGAGCTATATATGAAACAACAGCATAAAGAAATTATTGAACCATGGCTAAAATGTCGACTGGAAATATTACCAACAATGCCACGTAGAATGAAAGACAATATAAGAGACGTCTTGGGTTTGAACCATGAGGATCGCGCGTCAAAACCTTGCTGGTTCTGGATGTAGTCCTTTGATACTTGAAAATGCCTCAACAAGGAAAAGAAAAAGCTGCACTTTGTGTACCTATAAGAGAAAGCGCATGACCAAGAAAAACTCCAATAGTTGCAGAATACCCATTTGTGGCGAACATACAATTGACTTTTGCCTAACTTGTCCCAAAAAAATCTAAGTCATTTGTTACTCACGGTGAATTTTAATCTTTTTTCTTTATTATAATATAAATAAAAGTAGAAATTTCTAAACAATAGTTCCTAATTTAGTCATTGTAATATTTAGTACCTTATTGATCTCAATGAAACATGTGTCATTTAAAATTTGTGATTTAGTACTTAAAAGTTAAATAAATATTCACTTTTGTTAGAATTGTCTTCAATTTACATCCCATATTTCCTATAAATATAATAAACCTGATTAAAAATACATATTTTTAAAATAAAAAACACGTATAAAAAAGGTTCGTCAAAAAGTCGAATGGTTAGCTTATCATAGAAGTTTTGGATCTAGGGTTAACGAAAGAAGACCATCTATATCTAGCTATATAAAGCCACTTTTTAGCTTGTTTTTGATGTTCTATTTTCTGTGACGATTATTGAAAAAGGTTAGTTAAGATATCACAGTATAAAAACTGGTTTGCACCAAACCAATTTTTAATATTCATGCTTGAAATTATTTCTTTTTATTATTACAATAGAGTTGTAACATATACAAAGAGCAATGCTGCGTAAGGATGCTGGCTAATAAAAAGTACTAACAGAATACAGAACACTATACTGCTGCGCTCAAAACTGGAATAATATTTATTTATTTATAGAAACTTTATGCAACACAAATGGTACAAAGACGGACTTAACCGTAGGCTTGACTGACAGAAAATCTACCAATTAACCAACCAGTCAGTTTCAAGCGAGATTGTGCGAATTAAAGACAATGGTTAAAGTCTGCACGCAATTGTTATCAGAGGATGTCAGAAGTAGTCGAGGCCGGCCCAGAAAGCGAAATGGCGAGTTGACCTGTGGCTGTAGACAACATTACGTAATACCTGCGTTTTTCACATGTGTCTTCGGTAGTGGATGTAAATTCCATAAATTTTTCGATAGCATAGCATAGCATAATCAGCCTTTTAATGTTCCCACTGCTGTGGCCGTAATCCACCACGCGGGCCCAGTGCGAATTTGTAAATGTCACATGTCTTCGAATTTTTGGTTCTAGGACATACCGGTTTCCTCACGATGTTTTCCTTCACCGTTTTGAGAGCAGTGGTGATGAAATAAATTACACAAAGTAATGCGCCTGGCTGAGTTTGAACCAGCGACCTACAACTCGTAAGTCGGGGCCGTTACCACTCGGCCATGAGCACACAAATCTCAGCAATGAGCACACAAAGACAGCACAGTGATACCCAAAGAAGTCGCATGCTGCTATTGCTCTTATTAACTTACAAACTGGCCAGAAAAAGATATTTTTTTTTTAATTTATGCAAAGGGTATATAGTAAATATGTCGTAAGAGGCGACTAAGGGATATTTAGATTCTGTGCATACTACAGCACCTTAGGTCATCCCGTGGTGGCGGGTAAACTACCAACAAAAGCATTCCCAAGGAGGGTTGGTGTCAGGCTGGCGGCCGACTTTAAAAAAAACTAGCCAAATCCCATTTGCAACATGTTTGGTTTTAATAGAATGCGCGATAGGGTTAGGGCGTACCCCACAGGCGACGCGCAGGGGCAGCACCCGGCTCCTGTGGGAAATGGACAAGGGTTGTTGCACCACCTCGGGCGGGTGCAACGTAAGAAGCTAGCTCGGGAAACGAGATTGAGGTATGCAAGTTGGAATGTTGGGACTATGACTGGAAGGGCCAGAGAGTTAGCGGATGTATTGAAAAGAAGACGGATAAATATAGCATGCTTGCAGGAAACTAAATGGAGAGGAACAAAAGCGAGAGAAATTGGTGAGGGATACAAGTTCTACTACTGTGGAAGTGATGGAAAAAGAAATGGTGTAGGAATAGTGTTAGACAATAAATTGAAAGAAAGTGTGATGGAAGTACAAAGGATTAGTGATAGATTTATAGTTGTGAAAGTTATGTTAGAGAATGTGATGTTGAATATAGTTAGTGTGTATGCACCACAAGTAGGATGTGATGAAACGGTAAAAGAGAAGTTTTGGGAGAATTTTGATACAGCTTTAATGAACATCCCTGTTCATGAAGAATTGATAGTTGGAGGTGATTTTAATGGACATGTGGGAAGAATGAAAGGTGTTTATGAAAGAGTACATGGGGGATGGGGTTTCGGTAGTCCGAACAGTGAAGGAGAGACCCTGCTGCAATCCGCTACTGCATTTGACCTAGCAGTAGCCAATACGTGGTTCCAAAAAAGAGACGAACACATGATCACGTACAAAAGTGGTAATCATAAGACCCAAATCGACTACTTTCTAGTTCGGCGCAACCACTTAAAGCACGTCAAAGATTGCAAAGTACTGCCAGGAGAAGACCTAGTCTCACAACACAGACTCCTGGTTATGACATCAGTGGTTAAAATACTGTCTACCAAATACAAAGAGCGTCCTCCCCCTAAAATAAAATGGCATATGTTAGAGAGGAATGATTGTGCGAAGAAGTTCAGGGAGCGAGTGGTGGACAGAATGATAGAGATGGGAGATATGAATGATCGAAGTATAAATGAAAGCTGGAATGAGATGGCTGAGTGTATCAGGCATGCAGCGAAAGATATTTTGGGAGAGACGAGAGGAAAGGGCATAATAGATAGGGATACATGGTGGTGGTCGACAGAAGTTCAGAGTGTATTGAAAGAAAAAAAGAGAAAATTTAAGGAATGGCAGCGTGTAGAGCCTGGAAACGCTAGTTTAAAAGCTGAAAAAAAGAGTGAGTATGACGTTTTAAAGAAGAAAGCCAAGAAAGCCGTGGCAATAGCAAAATCAAAAGCCCAGGACAAACTATATGACGCACTGGACAGTCCTGCAGGCCAAAAAGAGCTATACCGGCTTACTAGAATAAGAGAGAGAAAGGCGAGGGATGTTTGTCATGTAAAATGTATAAGAGATGAAACTGGAATGGTTCTATCGGATGATGAAAAAATCAGAAAGAGGTGGAAGGAATATTTTGAAAGATTGATGAATGAAGAAAATAATTGGAGTGGGGTGTTAGAGAATAAACCAGTGAATGTGGGATTAGTGAGAATGGTTAGTATGGATGAAGTCAGAATAGCAGTAAATGGAATGAAGAATGGTAAAGCCATTGGTCCAGATGGAATACCAGTTGAAGTGTGGAAGTTATTGCGAGTGGATGGATGGACGTGGTTAGCTTTGTTCTTCAATAAGTTGTTGCTGGAAGAAGCCATACCTGATGAGTGGTGCAATAGCTCTTTGGCGCCGATTTTTAAAAACAAAGGTGATGTGCTTGAGTGCAACAATTATAGAGGAATAAAGCTAATGTCACATACTATGAAAGCCTGGGAGAAAGTTATTGAAAGGCGACTGAGAGAAGAGAGTGAAATTTCACAGAACCAATTCGGTTTTATGCCGGGTCGGGGTACAGTGGATGCCATTTTTGCTATACGCCAGCTGTGCGAGAAATACAGAGGTGCGCATAAAAACTTGCACATGGTATTCATTGACCTCGAAAAGGCATACGACCGGGTACCTCGTGAGGTTCTGTGGTGGGCCCTTAAGGAGAAAGGTGTGCCTGGGAAGTATGTGCAGTTGATCCGAGCGATGTACAGTCGATGCAGTACCCAAGTCCGGTCTACAGTGGGCACCACTGGCAGCTTCAATGTGGCTGTCGGCTTACATCAAGGGTCGGCTCTCAGCCCTTACCTCTTCCTGATGATAATGGATGCTCTGACGTCGGACATTCAGGAAGAGGCTCCCTGGTGTATGCTGTTTGCCGATGACATTGTGTTGGTTGCCGAGAGTGGCCTAGAGGTCCAGAACAGATTGGAGGTATGGTGGCACAGACTGGAGAGTGTTGGCCTGAAATTGAGTAGAACCAAAACGGAATACTTGTTCTGCGATTTCGGCGGTCTCTCCAATCCAGTGCCTTTATCTCTCGCTGGAACACCCATACCGATCTGCTCCGACTTTCGGTATCTCGGGTCACTCGTCCAAGGGGATGGTGAGGTAGACCGGGACGTAACACATCGGATCAACGCAGGATGGATGAAATGGCGACAGGTCACGGGAACAACTTGTGACCCACGGATGCCCCTCAAGTTGAAGGGTAAAATCTACAAGTCCGTGATAAGGCCTGTCATACTGTATGGATCAGAATGTTGGGCTGTGAAAAAGACGGATGAAAAAAGATTGCACGTAGCGGAGATGAGAATGTTAAGATGGATGTGTGGTGTGACGAGAATGGATAAAGTGAGAAATGAGTATATTAGGGGAAGTTTGAAAGTGGCGCCAGTGACTGAAAAGTTGAAAGGGAATCGTTTGTCTTGGTATGGTCATGTGAAGAGGAGGGATGAAACGCATGTTACTAAAAGAGTTATGAGTTTACATGTGGATGGATGGAGAGGGAGAGGGAGACCAAAGAAAAGATGGATGGATTGTGTGAAGAGTGATATGAAAGAAAAGGAAGTTAGTGATAGTATGACGAGTGACAGGGCAGAATGGAAGAAAAAAACATGTTGCGCCAACCCCAAATAACACGGGACAAGGGCAGGAAGATGATGAGGATTTATGCTTTATTAGCATAGGTGTTCGTATTCGACAGAAAGAAAAGAAGATTCTTTTATATGTCAGTGGAGTCTGGATGGCTGTCAAGCCACTAGGTGGATTAAATATTTTTATAAATCTATACATATAATAAAACAGTAAAATTATTTTGCGATGGTATTAATTGGCGCAAAAACTACTGAACTGATCCTGTTAAAATTTTGCATACATAATCCTTATAGGTCAGTGCATCTGTTAGGCTATAAATTATCACGCTATTTGCTATGGGAGGTGAGCAATAATCCAAAACGTCAGTGTTGAACGACATTTGCCGCGAGTTCGATTCCCAGCTACAGTTAAAATTTTTGTCATTATTTTATCTTCTTTTTGTAATAAAATAACTTTTACCATTTTTTCAAAATAAAATTGTCATTTCTATTCGATATCTTCTAAATATATTGTAAAAACTAATCAAAACACATAATGAAATCGAATTAGTAAAATATGGCACCACACGCAATTCAGATACTCGCAACGCCATCTAAAGATTTTCTGTAGAAATAATGATGACAATGACAGACACATAATGAACTTCATATTTGATAGATGGCATTGTGTATTTTACGTAATTTTCTGAATGGCGGAAGAATGACCATCGCCCACGTTTGCAGACAGTTCTATTGTTCAAAATTGGAGGAAAATAGTTATGGTTAAACTGGTGTTAGACGGAGGCATTTTTAACAATCCTACTGCTTTTTTTTCCATGATTGTAACAAGATAATTGACCATGATTATTCAAGGGATACCAACCAAAAAAGGCGATAAAAGTAAACAAGTATATGTATTTAATTATTGATTTTAAAATAACACGGCCAAATTTTCGGAAGGGGTTGCAAGGCACCTTGTGTTGGATGGCCCCAAGTAGACCGATGACCTGGTGAGTGTCGCGGGAATCCGATGGATGCGAGACACACAGGACTAGAAATTATGGCGACACTTGGGGAGGCCTATGTCCATGATAATGATGGTACTTTTTTTTTCTTTTTTTAAGAGTGGAAATCATCCAATGACTTCTATGGTTGGAGCGAGAGGGCGTGTCAAACTTTTACTGACTTTAACCACACTTGTGCCCTTCAGTTGCGCGTTGAAACATCTCTTTGAGGAGCGCGTGGATCACTACGTGCTGTTACGACTGGGCTCGGTTCGGTTAATTACCGGACGGCCAGACGGCTAGCTACCCATTGTTCGATGTCTGCAAGCCTGCGTCGTCTGGTCGTCGGGGTCGGAATCTCGGCTCGGCGTGAGGACGTTCGTTCCCTCACGCGTGCGGCCTCCTCCTTCGCTAGCATTGCGGCTTTGCAGAAGGAGGCGACCGCCTACCATTCCTCCTCGCTCTGGACTATAGCCCAAACCAGGCCCCGGCGCGAGAGGTGACTGACGCCGATTGCCTCCACGAGGACACGGCGGTGATCCGCCCTTGCGGGACACACCTCTGTATGCTCCACTATGTCCTCCGGGATGGCACCTTGCGGCCTAATAATGGCGTGATTTATTGTTTGCAGTTTCTGCTCCATATAAAACGGGGTCGAAAGTGGTTTATGTTCCTGATCACTGATGTATCTCAGATTTCTGGCAGCCTTACGTCGACATCTGGACGTTACCTCCTTGCAGTGAGTGGTGACCAACACTGGAACAACCCTCTGAGGGAGGCCAGTCTCAGGGATAACACTAATCGGCTGCTACATTTGTTTACCGTAATTTCATTGTTTTATGGATACACAAGCTCAGGACTGTTGAGGGTGTTTCGAGCGGTTTCTGTTCCGGATTCGGTTGGAAGTATCCTGATATTACCATTTTGTGAATCCCCCGGAGGACCCGGTGTAACATGCGGTGGAGGTCTATCACATTTGGGTGAACCGTCGTGTCCTCATAGAGGCAATCGGTGACAGTGACCTCTCGGTTTGGTCATCAATATGCGAGTTTGATTGGGCGGGGATACACGCGCTCAAGATTTCGCCGAAATTCATTCAACGGGGACGTCAGTTAAATACACACCAAAAAATCCTAGGTAAATGAACAAGTAATTTTTACGCCCAAAATGATCAAGCTGCAACAATCAATGCAAGCATGCTCTCGCAAATTCTTCATAAGTACTGTTGTGGAGGAAGATAGTTGATGATGATGATGGTAGTTTTTGGATTCACTGGCTTTTTGGCTTTGCACTTTATTCAGCTGAAGGTCGGTGTCCCGATTATGCTCCTTCATTTACCTCTACCAAAGCTGTGTAACGGCTTAAACTCATCAGTGAAAAATTATTGAGGCGAAAATTTTACGGGAGGTAATTCTTTCGAACAATCTCGCAGACATCGGCCCTAGAAGGCCCTATCCATTTGCTGACATCTCTTTGAGTCCGGTGCAGAATACAGCGCGCCGTCGATTCAGGATTGCTTTGACCAGACGGCCGGACGGCACCACCGCAATCCCGGTTTGCGATGGCTGGTAATCGCCCTGCGGCTTTCAACACCCGGAGCATCAGTTGCAGCGACAGTTAAGGAGTCAGAATGTCCTATCCCTCATAGTTTCAGCCACCTTCTTCGATCGTAGTGCTTCACTGAAGGAGGCTACTGGTTGACATTTTCTCCACCAATCGCCTCCATGAGGACACAGCGGTGCTGGCGCTCCGACCAAGCGGGACCGACTTCCACCGTATGCTCCATCGTATTCTCCAGGCGATCCGCACAATGGTGATACCCGAGTGTTTCTTCCCGTTGAATTCGATACAGATACCTCCCAAAACACCCACATCCGGTGAGTCCTGCACAAAGAGAGGATGCCGTGACGCCTCTGTAGACACTCTTCAAAGACAGGCATTACCGCTGCGATTGTGACGTGCTCACTGTGGCGAGGGGTTAAAATCATACAATGTTGTTTCACCAGAACATAAACCAGAAACATACATAAACTAATTTCTTTTCTTTTGGGGTAGGCAGAAATGCCAACTGCTACGACCCTTACATACTCTTTCTATTCATTGACATTCATACATTTGGATCTGGACGAGTACATAACATGTTTCCTGAAGGTAATTTGCGTTTTTACTTTTAACCGTTTGTAATGTTAAAGTACAATAAATAATTGCGTTGCTTTCAGAATGAATTGCAATCTCAGAATGATTGTACGTTTTTACAAACTTAACGCAGACGAAGTCGCGGGCAACAGCTAGTCTATATATATAAAAATGAATGGTTATTCTTTAGTATCGCTAAAACTCGAGAACCGTTGGACCAATTTGGCTAATTTTGGTCTTGAAATATTTGTGGTAGTCCAGGAAAGGTTTAAACGGTGAGAAAATATGGAAAAACTCACGAAAAACGAAAAAAAAAGCTAATAGTATTAGCTTTTTTTTTCGCCATCTCCAATTAAACTGTAATTTTAAAATGAATTATGCTGTTATGGTAATACCAGTAGATGGCGTTATCCTTTGACAGTTTAGCTAACACAACAGGCAGTACGAAGCTCGCCGGGTCAGCTAGTGTAACATAAAGTGCTTCTAAGAATATAAACAGATAATATAAGTACACAGATACCTTTCATTGTATTTCCGCGTTTACAATACTGTCTACTTGGTAAAGACTTGACCTATTTCTTTTCATAAAGCTATTTAGATATAAGGCTCTTTACAGGTTAAGCCTTATATCTTACAGTATCCCAGTAGACAATCATCATCTTCCTGCCCTTGTCACGTGTTATTTGGGGTCGGCGCAACACGTTTTTTCTTCATTTCTGCCCTGTCACTCGTCATGCTATCACTAACTTCCTTTTCTTTCATCTTCACACAAATCATCAATCTTTTCTTTGATCTCCCTCTCCCTCTCCCTCGCCCTCTCCATTCATCCACACGTATACTCATAACTCTTTTAGTAACATGCGTTTCATCCCTCCTCTTGACATGAACATACCAAGACAAACGATTCCCTTTCAACTTTTCAGTTACTGGTGCCAATTTCAAACTTCTCCTAATATACTCATTTCTCACTTTATCCATTCTTGTCACACCACACATCCATCTTAACATTCGCATCTCCACTACGTGCAATCTTTTTTCATCCGTCTTTTTCACAGTCTAACATTCTGATCCATACAGTATCCAAACAGCCCAATATATACACATACATATCAGTATCCACACAGCCCAACATACAAATACAGGATCCACACAGCCCAACATTCTGATCCAGACAGTAAGACTAATAAAAAAGTTATAAAAATAAGATCACAACTCAATTGTTTTATTTTTCCACTAGCTGTTGCCCGCGACTTCGTCCGCAAATAACAATTATATTTCTAACACAATTTGTCTTTGCAGATAAATCATAAACCAAAACTTTTACTGGGGCCATGGGTAGTGTGAAAACGAAACCGGGGCCCTGGGACGAAGGCAACGAAGGAACAGGAGTGGGTTTTTAGTCAGTAAAAGTCTGACACTATCTCTCGTTCCGCCCAAGAGCGAGATTTGTCATAAGATGATTTTCACACCTAAAAAAAAAAAAAAAAACTTTACTTTTCTTATAAAACTTCTCTGTAAACCACATTTCTAGTCCTACTTTCAGGAGCCAAAATGTATAGAGATTCAGGACTGGTGACGCGGGAGCGAGTGATATACCGCTATCCGTGTTTTTTTCTTTTTTTTTTTCGGTGGGAAAATCATCTTATGACATCCGGAGATAGTGTCAGACTTTTACTGACTAAAAACCCACTCCTGTTCCTTCGTTGCCTTTCGTACCAGGGCCGAGTCTTCCTTTCAGCATCAGACCCTTGGCCCCAGTAGGCTTCGACCCTGCTAGGCCCCTACAGTTGCTGACATCTCCTTGAGGCGCGCGTGGAACAGCACGCGCCGTCGACGACTTGGGCTCGGTCCGGACGGTTACCGGACGGTCGGACGGCGAGCCACCCATTGCTCGCCGTCCGCAAGCCTGCGCCTACGATGGCCGGAAATCGGGATCGGAATCCCGGCGGCGATTGGAGCGTGAGGACCGTTGCCTCACGCGATCGGCCGCCTCCTTTGCTAGCATTACTGCTTCGCAGAAGGAGGCGACCGCCTGCCACTCCTCCTCGCTCCAGACCATACCTTGTACCAAGGCCCGGCGCGAGAGATCACTGCCGCCGATCGCCCCCACTGGGACATGGCATTGCTCTGCCCAGGCGGGGCACACCTTACCGTATGCTCCAACGTGTCCTCCGGGCGGTCCACACGATGGTGGAACCCAGGCGTTTCTTCCGCACGAATCCGGTGCAGGAAGCTCCCGAACTTACCATGTCCGGTGAGGACCTGCGTCATGTGGAGGGTAAGGACGCCATGTTGTCTTTCCAGCCACTCCTCAAAGAGGGGACTTACCGCCATAATTGTGGCGTGCCCAGCACTGGGTTGCGACAGTCGCTGTCGCCATTCCACCATGAGACCCACAACCGACCTGGGTTTGTGACTCCACAAAATATTAAAATAATGGCAAACAAATGTCGCAGTCGTCTGGGGCTATCGGTGATGCTGGCCTCCGTCACTGTCAGTATCGTCCCAGTGTTGATCGTGATGCCGTTGGGGCCCGTACAGTGTGAAGCAATCATCGCAAATAATAACACTATCCATTATTGGGATGAACGGTGTAAACCCTTCCCAATGCGGTGTCTTTAAAGTGATGATAGAAGTTCTGAAGTTAAATTAAAAAATAATAAGATGTAGTACCTACTGTAAAAGAAATCAATGAAGTTTTTAATTCGCTTCGATATTAATACGAATTGATTACTTTCTAGAGATACAAATAATACGTATAAATATATCAACGTTTTGTTAGATACGTATATGCAAAAACTAATTTTGTGATTGTGTTTCAGTGTCCTTCGCTAATAATTTGTTTTTCAAAAATAATACGACTTTTGTACAATTTCATTTCTATAGATTACATTTCATTCGAAGTAAAAAGTAGTAAGAAAACAAAAATAAGTAAGCAATAAATAAATAAAAAATAAAAGAAAACAATCACAAAAAATTATGCGAGGTTAGAACTCGCAACATAGCAAACGCGGATCCGTCACGATATTACTTCGCCACAGTCCTTGCAGAATCTAGTTCTAAATAGCCGTTTTTATATACACGTCATTGCTTGTCTGCTTGACTCCTTGTACAAAATAGCGTGATGATTTTCATTTTTGACCTTAAATTCCTACACAAAATTAAAAAAAGTGTGTATTTTTTATGTCCGGTTCCATTTTAATATGAGTTTTGATGGGTTTTTACTGAAATATTTGGAAAAATATCGGATAAAAATGTCGACGACAATTTAAAAATACATAAAAAGCCATTTTATTATTGTTCTGGAAATATCATTCTATATTATGTACAAAAAAACACCAAAACAATCACAAAAATATTAACTGTATCTGGGGAGCGAACTTAGAGCGATTGTCGTTCAATATGGACATTTTGGAATATTGCTCACCCCCCATAGCAAAAATCGTGATAATATGTAGCCTAACAGTTGACCCGGCCTATAAGGATTATGTATGCAAAATTTGAACAGGATTGGTTCAGTAGTTTTTGCACCAATTAATACCAACGCTCCACCATTTTACTGTTTTATTATATGTATAGATTATTATTATTATTATTATTTGTGCGATGATATCGTGGCGATCGTGAGGTTCTTAGCCTGGAAACATTTTTTCTTTAATTTCTTTCCACCGAGGGTTGCACGTGAAGGTGAAAAGTAAGTCTGCGCGGCCATAATGATGTACATAAGTCATGGCGTATTGAGTGCGCTCGTGCGTGTATCTCGGCCCACCGGTAAAGGAGGACGGTAATATCACTATTTGACCCAACTGATGAGCATCAACATCTTGCCTACCGATGGTGCCCTTAAGTATTACTGAACTAATTAATCAAAGCTTTTAGAAAACATTAAATTAGCATAATAATTTCTATCGAAGAAGACGCTAACTATGACACACTAATTTGTTTTGTAATTAATTTTATGTTTTCGTTTGTACCAATTTGGGTCAGTAGATGTCGTTGTATGTATATAAATAACATAATTGATACGTTATTATAGGATTAGGTTATCACATGGTTGCGCTAAACCCGCTGTAAATCTAGTGAACGACCCAAGAGCTAGATTGACTCGACACTATACCGAAGATATCCCGGACGTCAGCCTGTACGAGATTAGGATGGCTCTGAAGCAGCTGAAAAACAACAAGGCGTCGGGTGAGGACGGAATTACGGCCGAACTCCTGAAGGCGGGTGGAAAACCGGTCCTTAAGGCCCTTCAGAAGCTATTTGATTCCGTCATACTCGAGGGAAAAACGCCACAGGCGTGGAGCAGAGGCGTGGTGGTACTCTTCTTTAAGAAGGGCGATAATGCCCTGCTTAAGAATTATAGGCCCATCTCGCTTCTGAGCCATGTCTACAAGCTGTTTTCCAGAGTCATCACGAATCGTCTCGCGCGCAGGTTCGACGACTTCCAGCCTCCCGAACAAGCCGGATTTCGTAAAGGCTTCAGCACCGTGGACCACATACATACGCTGCGGCAGGTTATACAGAAGACTGAGGAGTATAATCAGCCTCTCTGCTTAGCGTTTGTGGACTACGAGAAAGCCTTTGATTCGATTGAAACTTGGGCTGTACTGCAGTCTCTCCAACGGTGCCAAATTGACTATCGGTATATCGAAGTGCTGAAGTGTTTGTACAAAAACGCCACTATGTCAGTCCGACTACAAGACCAGACCTCGAAACCTATCCTCTTGCAGCGGGGTGTGAGGCAGGGAGACGTTATTTCTCCGAAACTGTTCACGGCAGCAATGGAGGATGTCTTCAAGGTTTTGGAATGGAGAGGGCTAGGCATTAATGTCAATGGCGAGTACATCACTCACCTTCGGTTTGCCGACGACATAGTAGTCATGGCTGAGACTACGGAGGAGCTCAGTATAATGCTTGGTGACCTCAGTAGAGCTTCCGAAAGAGTGGGACTTAAAATGAACATGGACAAAACTAAAGTCATGGTAAACAGCCATGTAGCACCCACTCCTATCAAGGTCGGGGACTCTACACTCGAAGTTGTAGACGAATACGTTTACCTGGGACAGACGGTCCAGTTGGGAAGGTCTAACTTCGAGAAAGAGATCAATCGTCGAATCCGACTCGGCTGGGCAGCGTTCGGGAAGCTGCGCGGTGTCTTCTCGTCCAATATACCACAGTGTCTCAAGACGAAAGTCTATGACCAGTGCGTGTTGCCAGTGATGACATATGGCTCCGAAACGTGGTCGCTTACAATGGGCCTCATTAGAAGGCTTAAAGTCACCCAAAGGGCAATGGAGAGGGCTATGCTCGGAGTTTCCTTGCGTGATCGAATCAGGAATGAGGATATCCGCAGGAGAACCAAGGTTGCCGACATAGCACTAAGAATCGCCAAACTAAAGTGGCAATGGGCAGGGCACATTGCTCGCAGAACAGATGGCCGTTGGGGCCGAAAGGTTCTGGAATGGCGACCACGTACCGGAAGACGTAGCGTTGGAAGGCCTCCTACAAGGTGGACCGATGACTTGGTAACGATTGCGGGAGTCCGATGGATGCGAGACGCACAGGACCGTTCGTTGTGGCGACGCTTGGGGGAGGCCTATGTCCAGCAGTGGACGTCTTTCGGCTGAAATGATGATGATGATGATGATGGTTGCGTTGCAAGAAAAATCTCTTAGCACATTTAAAAAAGAATAAGATATTCCATACAAACATGGAGGAATCCATTTCACCATTACATGAATTAATGTTGAACTATTTTTGAGAAATAAATAATCGCTATTTGCTCTGTTAGGGCTTGTTTTTCTAATTTCTAATACCGAGTTGCGAGTAAATTAGGCCGCGCAGTGAGACTTCAAAAAATCTTGAACACGACCTAGACCGTAATTTGAGGGTAGTTTTGAAAAACGAATAATGGGAATCTTCATTATTTATTTAAACATGTATTCGTGCCAAGTTTCAAGTTTATTAACCCAAGGAATAAGATTCTCCCATACAAACTTTAACACCCCCTAAATCTTGCACTGGGGGTAGTACTGAAAAAGTAAATATGGAAAACTTTAAAACTAATTTAGGTTAATATTTGTACAAAGTTTGGAGTCAATTGGCCTACGAAAAAAAAAATTTCACACTTATGAAATCCCCCCTTTTTACCCCCTTAGAGGACGAATTTCCAAAAATCCCTCCTTAGTGCTCACTTACGACATATAATTAATCTTTATGCAAAATTTCAAGCTTCTAGCCCCAGCGGTTTCGGCTGTGCGTTGATATGTCAGTCAGTCAGTTTCTCCTTTTATATATATAGATGACACAAAAGCAAATTGCAGTATCACAAAAATATATTCTAATACCAGATTATTGAATCTAAGAGGAAGTCTCCCGTCAATGATAAAGATTCGACAAGCAGTCATCTTGTGGAAGGCTGCACGGTTCAGACGCTGCACGTTCTTATAAAGTTTCTTAGCTTCCACTGGAACACAGAAGAAAACTATTTTACCAACGCATCCTGGTGGTCAGGATACCCTTTGAAACCGTGGGTACTGACTGACTGTATGGCTCACTGCTCGCACGATTTTTTTTTTTGGTGGGAAAATCATCCAATGACATCCCCCACTTTTGGGCGGTGCGGAAGATAGTGTCAGACTTTTACTGACTAAAAACCCACTCCTGTTCCTTCGTTGCCTTTCATACCAGGGCCAAGTCTTCCTTTCGGAAGCAGACCCTTGGCCCCAATGGGCTTCGGCCCTGCTGGGCCCCTACGGTTTGCTGACATCTCCTTAAGGCGCGCGGAACAGTACGCACTGTCGAGTGCTTGGGCTCAGTCAGGACGGTTACCGGGCCATCGAACGGCGAGCTACCCATTGCTCGCCGTCCGCAAGCCCGCGATGTCGTCACGATGAAGTAGCTACTCGGAGGCTACGCTGACGTTCATAGTCGAATGTCATATCATAAAGTTACACATCATAACAGGGTATAAAGTCCGATAAACATTCGCTGGAAAAAAAGAGATTGCCGAAAGGATGAAGACTAGATAGGTTGTGTTTGGTCCGGGCAGCTATCCAATACTTAGTTAGGTCGTATAAGTATAAGATTTGGTTTTTTAGTTCCTATATAGCAGCATAGACGCCGTTAATCTAAGTTTTCTACCTTCAGATCGTCGTTAATGACGGACATCCATTTTCTGCAATTCAAGAATCCGTTATAAATATTAAATGAATCCAATCTTACTAGTACTTTGTAGACTCCTCAGCAGCCTGCTGCAAACAGCGTCTACTTCAAATAGAGACAAATAGAATTTCTCGCAATAGGAATTGAATATAGTCACGAAAGTTACATTTTTGATAGTCATAAGGACTGTGACTATTTCAAATGCGCGGATTTCATTCTGAAAACCAAGAAAATTGGTGATTCATTTATGAAAGCTTCAAAAGTATCTCGCTATTATACGAAACGAGCAAATATTCAGCTACGTCAAGCCTTTTAATAAATGATGTTTTGCATAAACGAGAGTGAAATTTCACTCTCTTCTCTTAGCCGCCTTTCAATATTTTTTTCCCAGACTTTTTTAAAATTAACTTATAAATCCATACTAATATTATAAATGCGAAAGTAACTCTGTCTGTCTGTCTGTCTGTCTGTCTGTCTGTCTGTCTGTTACGCTTTCACGCTTATACCGCTGAACCAATTTTGATGAAATTTGGTACAAAGATAGAATAGAGCTTGAGAAAGGACATAGGCTATAAATTATCACGCTATTTGCTATGGGGGGTGAGCAATATTCCAAAATGTCGTTATTGAACGATTTGCCGTGACTTCGATCCCCAGTTATAGTAATAATTTTTGTGAGTATTTTGTCGTCTTTTTTGTATATAATATGCGATGTTACTTCGATTACAATAATAATAGGACTTTTATCATATTTTTAATACATCTTAGACATTTTTACTCCATATTTTTGTAAAAAGTAATCAAACATGTAATAAAATCTAAGTGGAAAAACGAAAATAATATTTCTTTTTTTCATTTAGCTACAAATTTAATATCTGAGATGAAAATCATCACGCTATCATCGACAAAGGGTTAAGCAGACAATGATGACGTTTATATAAAAACACCTATTTTACACAATAGTCAACGAACACCGCAGTGCAGTCGTGTCTGGATTAGATCGGCACGTAAGGGGATAGTGGTTCAAAACTCAGTTTATTTTTTGTGATAGTTTTGTTTTATTTTACTGTAAACAAGAAATTTTTACATATTTTTGCGTTCTTACTATTATTTTTATCGACAGTCTGGTTTCTACATCAGCACTTTCGAAGCAATTTGGCAGATTATACTAACCTTCACTACACAAGACAGAAATCCAGCGGTTATGCATTCAAACGTCTACAAAGAGATCTAAAGAGATACAATAGAGCGGCTATCAGAAAAAATGTCTTAGAAAAACTGTCATCCTATGACTCAGTGACGCCATCTGGCTTTGAATAGCAAACACACGAATTAAATTTGTCAAACTATTTATTTAACTATCGCTCGGTAGGTGGCCAGGGGCCTTACCATGATAATGTCAAAATGTCAGACGTACGAGCGAAAAAGAGTGATAGAGCTATACACCCTATATAGCTCCATCCCTTTAACAGTCCGGTTTAGATCGTAAAATGGATCACGTTATGAGCTCGTGGTAGAGCCTCAGTGTGTGATAAAGGTAAGGTTAAGCTTTTCAGCAATAGATGGCGTTATCACGAAATCAGCAAATGTTTCTAGACCTATTTATAAAAATTATTGAATTCTAATTAATTGCTTCGTAAATGCCAAAAATATTTACGAAAATAAATCGCAGTTAGGTCCAGTCATTTTATCATAACAAGATTTGTAATAGTGTAAAGCGCGGTGGGCCTTGGGCGCGGTCGCCTCCTTCTGCGAAGCAGTAATGCTAGCAAGGAGGCGGCCGCACGCGCGAGACAATAACCCTCGTGACCCAGCCGATCCGAACCGAGGGGTTCCGATCCGGGCTTGTGGACGGCGAGCAATGGGTAGCTCACCGTCCGTCCGTCCGGTAACCGTCCGGACCGAGCCCAAGTCGTTGACGGCGCGTAGTGTTCCACGCGCGCCTCAAGGAGGTGTCAGCAACCATAGGGGCCCAGCAAGGTCGAAGCCTATTGGGGCCATGGGTGATACGAAAGAGATTCCCGGGGCCCTGGAACAATGGCAAAGAAGGAACAGGAGTGGGTTTTATGTATGTTTCTTTCTGGTTTATGTTATGATAAAACAACGCTGTATGATTTTAAAATTATTGGTTCATTAGATATACTAAAAGTATATTATACCGTAGAATTATCTTTTTTACAACACTAAATAAATGTTATTTAACGTAGGCTATCAAAAAAAAAGTGGATAAAGTAGTTTTCAGTTGCCAAAATGTATAAATAGTCTGAGTCACGGAGTTGATACTGAGGTCGAACCCACAGTTTTTAGTGTGTGCACCTTTTGCTTTTAGGTAAGAAATCATAAAATACCTTCCCCCGCTCTGGGTAAAGCGAGAGGTAGTACCAGACTTTTACTGACTGAAACCCACCTGTGTTCCTTTACTTGCCGTTAGCGTTCCAGGGCTATGGTAACTTGCACGCCACAATTGTGGCAGCAAATACCTTCTTTGAGGAAAGTCTAAAAAGGCTCTCTTTCCGCCTGACGCAGGTCTTCATCGAACGTAGATGTTTCGGAAGGACCCCCAAAAAACCAGCAAATATAGGTAGGTACTTAATCACAGAAAGATGCTTCTTGAGCAGTTCGTGAAGGCTACCAGTACTTCAAGTAGTCTCTCCCTCGGACTTGACTACAACCTACTGTTTGGAACAAGTACCTAATTTCAAAGATTCCAATAATTGAAGATCATTAAGAATTTCATGAAAAATTCCTTGATTCCGCCATCTCCTTTCTATCATCGGACAACCCGACGTACGGCGAGTATCCACCCTTTCGTTGTTGAAACTTCAACGGTCCGGACTAAGCGTTTCGCTTCGTCGTTTATACCGCGTACATCGAAGGACTGGAACAATTTGCCTGCTGCGATCTTCCCGTCCAACTATAATTTAGGTGTCTTCAAGGCTAGAGTGAATAGGCTCTTGATAAACTAGTGCGCCTCACCATCAATGATTGCATCACTGCTTACCGTCAGGTGGGATCGCAGTCAAGCGCTGGTTTATATCAATTAAAAAAAAAAAAAAAAAAAAACCTATGAAGACATATTTCACACAAGGCCCCGACGTGGTTTGCGTTCCTGAAGATAGTTTGATTACGTATGATGTACATTACTTGCAGCCTTATGTCGACAACTGGACGTTACCTCCTTAAGAGTGGTCAGTGAGTGGTGATCAAAACTGGGACAACATTCTGACGGATGCCAGAGTCAGTCACAGCCCCAATTGGTTGCGACATTTGTTCGCTGTCATTTTATAGTTTTGTGGAGTCACAAACACGGAGTAATGAGGGGTATTAGGGTGTTTCGAGAGGTTTCCGTTTCAAATTCGACGTGATGTAAGTCAACATTAAACTGCAACAATTTTTTCACAAATTCTTTATAACTACAGTTGTGGAGCAAGATGACATCGTAGGTTACTCTGTAGTATTTTAATAATCGCTAGCAGCAGTGGACTATCAGTGCACGTTATCCAGCTGAAGATAGGCTGAAGCCGATTATGCTCCTTCGAAATTCACCTCCGCCAAAGTTGCATAACGGACCCGGCTAAAAGTCTGCAGAGAAATATCATCGAAGCAAATTCTTATGGGAGGTAATTCTTTGGAAAAATCTCATAGCTCTAGCAGGCATTGGCCCCAGAGATCTTCGTCAGGCGAAAAGAGAGGACGCTGTGGTGTCTTTAGAAAGACACCACAGCGTCCTCTCTTTTCCTCAAAGAAGGAAGATTTGCTGCCGCGTGCAAGTTACCGTAGCTCTAGAACACTAAGGGCAATTAAAGGAACACAGGTCGGTTTCAGTCTGTAAAAGTCTGACACAAACTCTCGCTTTACCCAGAGCGGGGGAAGGTATTTGATGATTTTCTTCCTAAAAGTAAAACGTGCAGACACTAAAAACTGTGGGTATTGACCTCAGAACAAAATCCGTACAGACTCTTTATACATATTGGCAACATTTAACATTTTGAAAACTACTTTATCCACTTTTTTATAGTTTCTTTCTTTCTTCTTCTTTCACTTTTAGTCTATTATAATGAACCAATCATATTAAAATCATACAGCGTTGTTTCCTCATAGAATAAACCAAAAACAAACTTAAACTATCACCTTTTCCTTTTAGGGGTAGGCAGAACCACAGTTTATCAACTACTTCGACCTCAACATGTTTGTTTCTGTTTATTGATGATGATAAGTAATTTATTTGATGTATATCATGAACGAGTATTCTATTACTGGTGAGCCAAATAAATAAAATAAATTATATATCTGGGCATAAGAAATACATTTTACATCATATATTTACTGAAATTAATTTCCGTTATTTGAATTAGATGTTTTTAGCACGAATCACAAGCACAGAATTATTAATTACGTTTGTGCATTATTTACTAACTTGACGCAGACAAAGTCGCGGGTAACAGCTAGTAATACTTATATTTCTCTAATATATTATTTGTTTCAGTAAATTATCTTTTAATTATCTCACATTTGGTGTAAAAAGTAGAGTATCCTACACGGGGATAAAGCTGTCATTGTCTTGGGTGGCTTGAATTCCTCACTTCACTCAGGTTTCTATATTAACTCCCTCGTAATGCTCGGGAATTAATTACATAAATCCCTCACTGACGTTCGGGATTAAATTTAAGCAACCTTCGTTTCGTTCGGAATTCAATATACCACCCGTGACACTGCTTTACCCCCAGTTCAATATAATCTACTATTTACTATACTCACCTTGTTATAATGCTTCACTTCTGTGTTCAAAACTTCTAAAGTAACTTGAAGATACAATAAACTATGGAAGAATGTGTCAAATGTTTGAAATAATATCTGAAAATATTAAAATAATAAAATTTTACGTTACAGAAATTACTTTTTTTAACAACAAATAAAGTATATTTGTTGCAACAATTTCTAATAACAATAATATTCCACCACTTTCACACAATGACATTTATTCCCTAAGCAGAGCAATAGAGAAATATATACATAGTATAAATAAAATATACCCATACTCAGAACAAAACGATCGCACAAACATTTTTCTTGGGTGGGAATTGAATTCATGACCTCCGGCATAGCAGTCAGGGCCACTAACCACTAGATCAGTCAGTTCTAAGGCAGTTAGATAATAAAACTGTGCTTACACAAGTAAAATAACGTTAATAAATTAAAACACACTTCCAAGCGGCCAACCTTACCCTGAACTTAAATATCTTCTTGAAAATATCAAACGCTTCCAATAAATTACTGTACGCTTGGAAAAGTTTTTTGAATTTATCATTACATTTTTTTTCTTCCAGCTCCAAACAGATTCTACTATAGTATTCGACCTCAGAGGTCCACGTAACTACACCATCTCTTATCAACCCAATCATAGCAGCACCATAAGTTAAGAGCACGTCGAAATAAAGCAGAATATAAAAATAGAAAGCCATTATTAAGTCACGGGTTAATGCAACGCTGACAATATAACCAATGCCATGCCGCAAAATCATAAGCCAGTTCCTTTTGATTGGCGTTTTGTATTGTTTAAAATTGATTAATTTAAAAGCCTTTTGAATCTCCAAAATTAATCGGACGTGGTCCTCTCTTTGGAGAACGTTAAGTACATAAAACAAAACAAGAGGAACTATTAACATAAAGATATTGATTCTAACATAAATTTTGAGATTTGATGAGGCTTCGCCATAGTCCTTTGAAAGGATATTAACTGTATGAAAACAAACAAATACAAGAACACCAATAAACGACATGATATAATAAGACGCACGATGAGGTCTGACACAATTGTATTCAATGGAAAAACTTGATAGGAACATCATATGCTGAAAGCACCGAAAAGGAAGAAGGACTTTTTGAAGTCTTTTGTCCAAGTAATTTACAGTAACGGGGTTAATTTTAAACTGTGTCTTCATTTTTGATTCCTGAAAACAACTTCTTCATTGTGTGGTAGATAGAGTACTGAAATGAATTGTCAATTGATTATCTCTACAATAACAGTTGGTTTTCATTTTAATCAACTAAAAGGATGTTATCGTTGACATTGTAATCACCCAAAATTATATTGACCGATCAATTCTGTTGACATCTGATAATACGGAAAAATATTTTTTATTTCTATGTAATTAGGTAAAATAAAGGACTACGATAAATATACTAATATTAAGTCCAGTAAAATATTAAACGGTACTTTTTTTGTATACCTTGGTAATGTCTCATATCTAAAAGTATTCCTAATGTATATTTTTATCACTTTAAATATCGATTACTACCTACATATTAGTGCATATGTTACCGGCAATCTGTATAATTCAGGTATTCTATACAATACCTAGGCAATGTATAGAATACCTGGGGCGTCCTGGCAATGTGTAAAATAAATAGATTTTAGTATATATCAATGTTAACCGACCTATTTACAAAATGCAAATGAAACTAGTACTTAAAATCAATGTGTGTAAAAGACGAGAATAGGGAAGGAATTGACGTAATTTTAGGTCACCCTGACTCGAACAGGTTAGGTTAGAAGGCTAATGCGGGAGCGGAGCGGAGCTTCTGCCTTAGCCTTCGTGTTTATTTTTTTTATAACCACCCAGAAATAGCCAACAATAAAAAAACTAAAAACATTTTTTTCCAATAGCCTTACTTTAAACCGAATAGAAATAATATTATATCTAAATACTTTGATAAAAAAAGCTATTAAAATAAAATTACAAGTCAATTGTTTTATTTTTCCATGACATAATAGCAATTTGCAGTATCACAAAAGTATATTCTAATACCAAGCTATTAAATCTCAGAGGTAGTCTCGCGTCAGTGGTGAAGATCCGACAAGCAGTCATCTTGTGGAAAGCTGCGCGGTTCAGACGCTGCACGTTCTTATAAAGTTTCTTAGCTTCCACTGTAATATAGAAAAAAAATAAGTGTGGCACTCGGGGACTGCCGCGGTAAAGCTATTGCATAGCATTTTGTATCAACTTATGCAATTATAATTATTTATTTATTTTATTTATGCAGTATTTCTTTTTCTTTGATATTAATTCAAGTTACACTTTTTGAGCGTGGTGACCGATAAGAAAACAATTTTATTTCTGTCTTGTTTACTTCTTAAATTGCTACAAGTATGTTCAGTTGTTATCATAGAACATTACTATAATCTATTATAATACAAAAAGACTATTTTGTTTGACCGAGATTTGAACTCGAGGCACGATGATAACATAGGTAGAACGCTGTACCAATGCGCCACACAGGTCGTTAACGACTTTTCTAAAATAGGTGTTCGGTATCTGTCGGCCTTCAAGCCACACCTCCGTGCCCGTCGGAGTGGGGAGCGTGAGGTTTTTTTCGTTACGGAATTTCTGGATTCGGTCCCCGCGCTCAAGGCCCTCGATAGAAGCTATGCAATAGCTTAAAAACTATTTCACGATAATATAGCTGATAAGAGTCTCAAATTGATTATTCATAGCAATCTACACTAGTCTACACTAACATTTTAAAGATGTAAAGTTTGTTTTTTTTTTATTTGTAAGAGGTAATCTCTGAAAGTACTGATCCAATTACATTTTTTTTTAACCGATTGTAAGCTGCTTTATTCCTGAGTATGCAAGCAAAGCCGTGGGCAAAAGCTAGTAATAAATAAATTCTAAGAAAGCAGTAAAAGTAGTTAGAAACATGACAACTGCGTTACGTTACAGTGAGGCTGATATTTCGCAATGCTGGTTTTGCGCCAAGATCTCAAATGTGACTGTGTGTACGGCAACTTAAAAGTGCAATGTGCTTAGCCCAGGACGCTGATGAAGTTGAAGGAGTAGGAAAGGTATGGTCAGGTAGGAATTCTGGTAGTCAGAATACGTACTAGCTGGCTTTATGACTCACTGATCGAGAACTTCCAACTTACCAGTATTTTGTAGACTTATCAGCAGCCTGCTGCAAACAGCGTCTGCTTCTAAGAGAGACAAGTAGAGTTTCTCGCAATAGAGGTTAAATATAATCACAGTAGTTATATTTTTACCAGTCAAAAGGACGGTGATTATTTCAAATGTACGGACATCATTCTGAAAATGAAAATAAAGATGATTCACGTACCTCTCGAATCGAGCAAATATTCAGCTAGGTAATGACACAACGACATGTAGCATAAACGATGACAGCAAAAGTGACGGAGTCTGTTACGGCCAAAACCTACCAAGGCATTTTTTTTAGGTGGAAAATCATCTAATGACATCTGGCGCCCCCTCCGTGTCAGTCTTTTACTGACTAAAATCCAATCCTGTTCCTTCTTTACCTTCATTTCAGGGCCCCAGGGTTCACTTTCGCACAACCCATGAAAACCTACCAAGGCTGCGGGTTTGTTTAAAAGAGTTACCGCTGCCATGAAACGCAAAGAGCAACTGAAGGAAAAAAAGTATTTACAAGGTTTTAGTCAATAAAGTTGCTGCCATTGCTATGACTTAAAATTATAAAAATAAATGTATCAAAATTACAACAAATCTAAACCAAAGCATATGTAATATACCAAAGGGAGTAGCGAACCCTAATTGTGATGAAGGATTCTAAAGATAACTTGCGTGTGAGCGAGTTTCGATTTTAACTCACGAGCGAAGCGAGGAAGACAGTACTAAAATCCTGAACGCAGTAAGGGATTCAAACTTGCTCAAGGCAAAGATACCTTAAGTCACGAGGAGCATATTAGAGTATGCTGCAACGTAGACGTTGCACATCTACCACAAGGTAATACAGAGCATACCGTGAACAGTGGTGACTGGCAACTCCGAACGATTACGGGTGACCCGCGCTGCTATGAGAAGGTCGCAAGGTTAAAGTTTTTAAAAATGATTAGTAAAGGTTCCATATTGAAATGACAAAAATCAACAGCAATAATAAGTACAATATTATTGCCTGACTACTGCCGACAGTAGAAAAAGTATACCCCTAGCCCAACGCTAGGTAATAACAACAAAATTTAGGCTACATTTGCATGACATATGTACGAGTATAATCTAACGTACTGTAAAAAATATATTCACGTCTGACTGACTGGCTTCAAAATAAAGACTATAAAAAACCTGAAGAATTACTGACATACATCGCGTAACCTACACACACACAAACACACGATACTCCTACCTAGATAGCACAATATTGTAGACTGGTAGAGAATGCCTCAGGCATTAAGTCCGCCTTTGTACATTAATGTTGCATGAAGATTAAATAAATAAAATAAATAAATATTCACATACTCACAATACAAATAAAATTATAATAATAAAAAACATCCCAACTCACACACATCTACACAAACACCCACATCTACACAAACACCCACTCAATCAACATTACAACATACCCACCCAACAATACATGGTCCACCTATGTAATAAATTCATGTATAAAAATTGTAACCGTTTTTCTCATGTACCCAGCGACTACGTTCACTTACTTGCACCAATAATGTAAATCGTAACCATAGAGCCTCACTAAACGACTGAACACTGCCACCCAAAACACAAGCATTCGCCTTGCAGGCGGTCGCCTCCTTCTGCGAGCAGGCGGTCGCCTCCTTCTGCGAAGCAGTAATGCTAGCAAAGGAGACGGCCGATCGCGTGAGGCAACGATCCTCACGCCTCAACCGCCGCCGGGATTCTGATCCCGATTTTCGTCCACCGTAGGCGCGGGCTTGCGGACGACGAGCAATGGGTGGCTCGCCGTCCGACCGTCCGGTAACCTTCCGGACCGAGCCCAAGTCGTCGACGGCGCGTATTGTTCCACGCGCGCCTCAGGGAGATGTCAGCAAATCGTAGGGGCCCAGCAAGGTCGAAGGCCTGGGACGAAGGCAACGAAGGAACAGGAGTGGGTTTTTAGTCAGTAAAAGTCTGACACTATCTCCTGCTCCGCCCAAGAGCGAGATTTGTCATTAGATGATTTTCCCATCTAAAAAAAATTATTAAAAAAATACATTCGCCTTAGTTTGGAAGACAGTACCAGTACTTATAGCACATTACATTTACTTGTGTTTAATATTATAAGTCACCTTGTGAACTGTAACTTTGCGACAATAAAGATTATTATTAATATATATTATTATTTACTTTACTCGCCTTGCTAAAATGGATCACTTCGGTGTTCAAAACTTCTAAAGTAACTTGTACATACAGCAAACCATGGAAAAAGGTGTCAAATGTTAGAAACAATATCTGGGGAACAAATAATGATATTTTATGTTACAGAAAATAATTTGGACAGTTTAAATTTTCCTTCTTTTGGAGCAGTCGGGTAATAAAACTGTGCGAACATGATTTCTTCCGTTCTAATACCAAAAACTAAAACCACTTGTATTTTTTTGAAATCATATTTATTTCCCATCCCGAACGAATACCAACAATTTGAATTTGGTACACCCATCAAATTAAATATGAGTTCAAACAAATACCAGTGGTATTAGTTGTTGGTATTAAAATAAGACAAATCGCAAACACAAGTAAGATGACATTATTAAATTAAAATACAGATCCGAAAAGCTGACCTTACCCTAAATTTAAATATTTTTTTGAAAATATCAAACGCTTCCAATAAATTACTATATGCTTGAAAAAGTTTTTTGAATTTATCTTCACATTTTTCTTCTTCTAGCTTCAAGCAGATTTTACTATAGTATTCAGTCTCAGAGGTCCAGGTAATTACACCATCTCTTATCAACCCGATCATAGCAGCACCATAAGTTAAAAGCACGTCGAAATAAAAAAGAGTAAAAAAATATAAAGCCATTACTAAGTTACGAGTTAATCCAATGCTGACAATATAACTAATACAAAGCCGCAAGATTATGAACCAGTTCCTTGTAATTGGCGTTTTGTATTGTTTGAAATTAATTAATCTAAAAGCTTTTTGGATCGTCAAAATTAATCGGACGTGGTCCTCTCTTTGGATAACATTAAGTAAATAAAATAAAGCAAAAGGGACCACTACCAGAACGGCACTGATTCTAAAAAAAAATAAGATATTTGATGCGGTTTTGCCAAAATCCATTAAAAGTGTATTAATTATGTGAAAACCAGTAAACGCAAGAACACCAATGAACGACATGATATAATAAGACACACGGTGAGGTCTAATACAATGGTACTCGATGGAGAAACATGACAGGAACACCATATGCTGAAAGCACCGGAAAGGAAAAAGGACTTTTTGAAGTCCTCTGTCTAAGAAATTAATAGTAATAGGGTCAATTTTGAACTGTGTCTTCATTTTTAATTCCCGGAAACAACCATTTCATTGTGTAGCAGAAAGAAAACTAAAATCAACTGTTGTTTAGTTTTTTGATTATTTCTACAATTATTGTTGGGTTTTATTATAATCAACTAAATGGATGTTATGGTTGAATTCGTAACAACTCGAAATTATATTAACAGATCAATTTTGTTGACATGTTATAAGTTATTTATTTATTCAACCAGAACGATAAAATGCCAATTACACTGATAACATTAGTTAGAAATAATGTAAGATACATTATTATAATCATTAAAATACATTACAGTTAGAAATAATGTAAAATATCTTTTGCTTTCAGAAACACTTAAAAACCTTTAGTTAAAATTAAGGACCACAAATAGTTTATTTTATTAATGAAATGATAATTAAGACGATAAATATAATACACAGATAAGGTATACAGTAGATAAGGTAGTCGGCAGTTTGATTCATAAAATAAATGAAGCACAAAAATTCGACTCAGAAAGAAAAATCAAAAGTCTAGTTTCAATCAGGCTCTAAAGTAAACCACAGAACGCCTTATTGAGTAACAGGAAACGATCTAGAACCTGCCATAGTAGTTGAGGAACAGCACATTTGTCGTATTTGTCGCATACAGACACAGCACGTAGTAGGTACTTGTACGCATCTAGCATAGAAAATCCGGCTCGAAGAACCTTGAGAAATTAGTGGAAGTAATTGTAGATTGTGATTGACCTTGGTTATCCTAAGGATATCATCATTCCTGATTCGATCACGTAAAGAAACTTCAAGTTTAGCCCTCTTTAGACTTCTGAAGAGGCCCATTGAGAGCGATCACGTTTTAGAGCTATATGTCATCACTGGCAACACGCATTGGCTAAGACGTCTTGAGATGAACAATCAAATACTGCGCAGCTTCCGGAATGCTGCCCAGCCGAATTGAATTCGACGATTAACCGCTTTCTCGAAGTTATACCTATCGTTCGGATCGTTTGTACCAGGTAAATGTAATGATAAATGATAAATGATAAATGATATTTATTTTGTAAATAGGTTTAAAAAAACACTTTTACACGTCAATTTTTTTTTTCGTCATTTTTAAACTAGATGAGGCCGGTGTTTCCTAGCTGACTACCCTGAGAAGAAACACCGAAACAAACTCAGGGGTCAAAGTCTCTTTTAAAGTCCATACAGTAAATATGTAATGGTCAAATCACATGAGAACCATGCAGATTTGTCTGAAATGGTCTTTTGAAGAAAGAACCTTACAGATTTGAGTGGACCTGTCCAGTCAGTGCAAGCATTTGTCAGTATTCGTAAAGCTCAACTCAGGACTACTAAGGAGCTCAACTACTTGACGAACAATACCAAGGAAAGGACATTTGGGTAGGCCGCAGAAAATACTCAAATTGCCAGACATACGTTAAAATTGCTGAAAAGGAAAAAAAAAGCAATCAACATAGTCCTCACGTTCACAATAATAAAAAGAAAAATATTGTTTACAATACTAAGTAAACATTGATGTCAAAAATTAATAGAGAAAGAGAAAATAAAAAGTCAAATTGCAAAATAAAAATAATCTACAATATCAAATTGTAATAAATAATAATAATAAAAAGCAAAATTGAAATTAAAAACAAAAGAAAAAAAAATAATAATAAGACAACAGTTGCAGTGCGTACGCCTTTTGGTCCTCAACATAGTCCTTTATAGTGTAAAAGGCCTTTTGGCAAAGTTTTCGCTTTACAAATAATTTGAATTTATTAAGGCTTAGTTGTTGAATATGACTAGGAAGTTTATTATAGAAGTGTATGCATTGGCATCTAAATGAGCCCCCTATTTTTTTCAGCCTGGTTGTAGGAACCACAAATTTGTGTTTGTTCCTAGTATTAAAATTATGAACATCAATGTATTTTTTAAACATGTTTATATTTTTATGTACATACAAAATATTCTCGTAAATATACTGTGAAGATACAGTCATTATATTAATTTCTTTAAATTTATCTCTGAGGGAGTATCTGGGACTTAATTTATAAATCGAACGAATAGCCCTTTTTTGCAAAACAAAAATTGACTGTATTTCGGCGGCATTTCCCCACAGTAGAATACCGTACGACATGACACTATGGAAATAGCTAAAGTAAACTAAACGGGCAGTCTCTACATCAGTTAAATTTCGAATTTGTCTTACAGCGTATGCTGCAGAGCTAAGTTTTTTTGATAATTTGTCTATATGTGGGCCCCACTGAAGCTTAGCATCTAGAGTTATGCCCAAGAACACTGTATTATCTTCAGGACTCAACTCTTTACCTTTTATTAGCACACTAGTTTCTACTTGCCTAACATGAGGCATGGTAAACTTTATACATTTAGTTTTTTTTCATTAAGTAGAAGGTTATTTACATCAAACCAGTGTACTATTTTTGAAAGTGTTATATTTATATCGTCAGTAACCGGCTGCTGACGTTTAAGTTTAAACAAAAGTGAAGTGTCGTCTGCAAACAACACTATGTTATGGTTATCCTCTATGAGGTAAGGTAAATCGTTTATATTACGACACTCTCAAGGTTTATATTACGTCAATCTTCTACAACTTCAAATATAGAGTCCCCGTTCTTGATAGGAGTGGGTGCTACATGGGAATTTACCATAACCATATTCATGTCACCCTTCTTAAAAAAGAGTACCACCTCACCTCTTAGAGACGGTAGTGCATGTCAACATTATGAATTTAAGACAAGGTTTGTCGCTAAAGAACATTAAAATTAGATTATACGAGTAAGTCAACTGTTTTATTTTTCCAGGACACAATAGCAAATTGCAGTATCATAAAAGTATACTCTAATACCAAATTATTCAATCTTAGAGGAAGTCTCCCGTCAACGGTGAAGATCCGACAAGCAGTCATCTTGTGGAAGGCTGCGCGGTTCAGGCGCTGCACGTTCTTATAAAGTTTCTTAGCTTCCACTGCAATATAGAAAAAACCTATTTTACGATAGTAAGGCTAATAATAAGAGTCTCAGATGTATTATTCATAGCAATAATAAGTAAATTCTAAAAAATCAGTAAAAGTGTTTAGAAACATTTCGAAAGCCAAAACAGGCTTTAAAACTTTTTTAGGTTTATTTAAAGAAACTGACTTAACCAAAAAAACTGGGCAAGTGCGAGCCAGACTCGCGCACTGAGGATTCCGTACAAGCTTAGCTATGTAAATAGTTCATTTCTAAATCGAGTTTCGAAAATTTTTCCGATTCGCAAAAAAGAAAACCTTTTTTTGTGACGTTAAAGAAATCTGGGTTTCATATTTATTTCTATATCTGTGCTATATGACCCTGCTTCATGCCAAATTTCAGGAGTCTAGGTCAAAGAGAAGTACCCTATGAATTTTGATTCCCTTGAGAGTGTCGAAATTTACGTTTTTTGCGACATAAACGGCCGTATCATTTTTTTTCGTTAACTTCGAGGTTTGATTTTTCACAGCTTCGAGGGACTGCAGATCTGAGTATATGGTTTTAATTTCAACTCGATACCTTTACACGTTCCCGAGATAAAGGGTCTTGATAGTCAGACATACTGACAGATAGGATAGATGTAAAGACAAAGTGTTCCTATAAGGGTTCCATTTTTTTCCTTTTGAGGTACGAACCCTAAAACACCACAATGTATGTATAGAAAAACAACTGCAACATTGATTGTGTACTTGGTGGAAAATACCGAACAACACAAATCAAAATCTTTCTCCCTCTTTTCCAGGCCTTATCCCTTTACTTGAGGTCGGCTTGCCTCGACATTTTTCGCCAGATATGAGTGTGCTGGGTCCTCGAGATGTCTATTTAGTCCTCTACCTACAAGTTTTTGTTTATGACAGACATCCAATTTTCACAAATCAAACACTCCAACAAATGTCAAATGGATCCAATCTTACCAGTACTTTGCTGACTCCTCAGTAGCCTGCTGCAAACAGCGTCTACTTTAATTACAGACAAGTAGAGTCTCTCGCAATAGAGGCTGAATATATTCACGAAAACAATATTTTTAGCAGTCAAAAGGACGGTGACTATTTGAAACGATTGGACATCATTCTGAAAACGAATGAAGGAAAATTTATTACTACTAATACAGGCACTGTTTTGACTAAAAGGAGACTCCAAATACATTTACTTGTAGATATGATAGTGCTAATTGTGACAATAAACTAATTTTGTATTTGTAAAATTGATTCATACTAATTTGATTGGTGCTGTAGTTGAGTGATTACTCAACTACTGTACATTGTTACGGTACGAAACAACTATTTGTATGACCTACAAAAAGATGTTTTGAATTTGAGTGTCTTCTTGAGTTTAGTTTCTTGCGAACGCACAAAAGATGCAGGAGTAATCACAATTGTGAGAAAAGTTTTAACCTTCATAAGGCTTTTAATATTAGGTCTTAACTATAAAATTGAAAACGGGCGATTGATTGTTTATAACGGGTTGCTTTGAAGTGTTATATCTTTGGACTGACTTGGAATTATAAGTTCAAATAAACTTTATATTAAAGGTACGTTATTCTTTTTCCGAAATTAGATATTTATTGGATTTTTTGTGTTTTATATTTTCTGTAATATCACTTACATACATACATTTTATTTTTTCATATTAAGAGTTCCAAAGTAGAAACTAAGTATATGCATTTCAAAGGGCAAGCAATATCAATTACGAAATCCTACGACTTTCATCTAACAAAAGAAATTTGTGCACTTGGTTTAATAGCTTTCGTTTTGGAAATTTTGTCTTGTTGCCGCACTGAGGAGAAAAGTTGACGATGTGAGACATAACGGGAAGAAGCTGATCAAAATCCGATACAAACCCCCCATTTGCCCCCAGCTTTAGATTTAATGGACAGGATTATCTTTTTGATCTCTCCCGGCTTAACTGGAGTGAAAACGAAGGGAGTGATATGACGCATTAAAGCAGTAAGGAAATCAACAGTTTGATATGTGGTGAATGTATCTAGTGTAGGTGCGGTGAAGAAATAGTAGTTTAACTCGTGATTTTTCCACCGATTGTGTTAGTAAGGTATGAATGCTCTGATCCACTGAATCTTAAGCTCTGAAGAATTTCCACTCGGTGCGGTAGGTACCTCACAGGTTACGGGAACAGGGCTTCTTCTTTTTTAATTTTTTTTATTATTATTATGACCGTAAGCCCCCTCTTTGAGGAGTGGCTGGAAAAACGTCACGGCGTCCTCACCTTCCCCATGACGCAGGTCCTCACCGGACATGGTAAGTTCGGGAGGTTCCTACACCTGATTCGTGCGGAAAAAACGCCCTGGTGTCACCATTGTGTGGATTGCACGGAGGACACGGTGGAGCATACGTTACCGAGCACCGTTAGAGGTGTGCCCCGCTTAGGCAGAGCACCGTCATGTCCTTGTGGGGTTGATCGGCGGCAACGACCTCTCGCGCCGGGCCCTGGTACAGGCCATAATCTGGAGCGAGGAGAAATGGCAGGCGGTCGCCTCCTTCTGTGAAGCAGTAATGCTAGCGAAGGAGGCGACCGACACGCCAGGGAACGGCTCTCACGCTCCAGCCGCCGGGATCCCGACCCTGATTTCCAGCTACCGTAGGCGTAGGCTTGCGGACGGCCGACCAGTAACCGTCCGGACCGAACCCGAGTCGTACACGGCGCATAGAATCCTACGCGCTCCTTAAAGAGATATCAGTAAAACCGTAGGGACCCATCAAATTCGAAGACTACTGTGGCCATGAGGTTGCATCTGAAAGGAAAACCCGGCGCCCTGGAACGCAAGGCCAAGGAGGAATATAGGAGTGGGTTTTTAGTAATTAAAAGTTTGACACTAAAGAGCGGGAGAATTCAATGGATGATTTCCCACGAAAAAAAAAGGTTAGGTTAATCTGCCATTTTTGTGCAGGTAGTGTTGAAAACTATTCTTTACTATGCTCACCGTTTTAAAATTCTTCGCTTGTAATTGTGAAAATTCTAAAGTAGCTTGAAGATACAATAAACTATGTATAAATGTGTCCATCGTTTGAAACAATATCTGGAAACATATTTATGATAATTATAGAAAATACTTTGTCAGAGAACAGTGAGATAACTTTAATAAAAAATAAACACACTTTTTAAAGGCTAATCTTACCCTAAACTTAAATATCTTCTTGAAAATATCATATGCTTGTATTAAATTATTGTATGCTTGGAAAAGATTTTTAAATTTATTTTCACATTTTTCTTCGTCTATCTCCAAGCAGATTTTGCTACAGTATTCGACCTCAGAAGTCCACGTAACTACACCATCTCTTATCAACCCGGTTATAGCAGTACCGTAAGTTAAAAGCACGTCGAAATAAAACAGAGTATAAAAATATAAAGCCATTAATAAGTTACGAGTTAATGCAACGATGACAATATAGCCAACATTATGCCGCAAAATTCCGAGCCAGTTCCTTATGATTGGCGTTTTATATTGCTTGAAATTGATTAATCTAAAAGCCTTTTGAATCTCTAAAATTAATCGTACGTGGTCCTCTCTTTGGATAACGTTGAGTAAATAAAATAAAGCAAGAGGAACCACTAATAAGATGACATTGACCATCATAAAAATTAATATGTTCGATGATGGTGCTTCACCAGTAGCCCCTATAATGTGAAAACAAATAAACCCAAGGACTCCAATGAACGACACGATATAATAAGACGCACGGTGAGGTCTAATACAATTGTACTCAATAGAGAAACTTGACAGGAACACCATATGCTGAGCCCACTGGAAAGGTAGAAGAACTTTTTGAAGTCCTCTGTCCAAGAAATTTATAGTAATAGGGTTAATTTTAAACTGTGTCTTCATTTTTAATTACCGAAAAGAACAGTTCGATTGTAAAGTTGACGAAATACTGAAATGAACGGTCATTTATATAGATAATTTAGATCATTTGTTCAATTATTGTTGGTTTTCATTTTAATCAACTAAAAGGATGTTATCGTAATAACTCAAAATTGCATAAATTAATTCCGCTAAGCCCGTTCTATCATCGGATCACTAGACGTATGGCGAAGCGTCATCAGTACCTACAATTTGGACATCCCACCGATACGTATAAAACGTTTTAGAAAAACATTCATTATCCTTTCCTGAAGAAGTCTGTGTTTTTTGATATCTAAAACCTGGGGGTTATAAGTCAAGAGTGAATAGGTTACTTCTAAGTAAGCGTGCTCTGTCGGCGCGTCGCTTACGCTCTGCGTTCAAAAATGATTTTAGAGTTAACTCTAATAACGTCATCAGGGTAGATACTCTACGCTCCCATTTGTGAACGTAACGTAGAGTTCAACTGTCAATGTCAAGCAATAGTATAATTTATGGCCGCTTACACCAACCTACCCTGCTCGGAATTAGAGTTAGATGGGTTAACTCTAGGATAGCTACTCGAGTTATAAAAGGACGACCGTGGGTTGCAACTCTAAGCATTTTTGAACGGTTGGAGTAGCGACTCTAACTTTGGTTATTTTTGAACGCAGGGCAGGTGAATTTTGACGTTTACGTCTTGTAACGTTTTATGAGGTCAAACGCGATCCTATTAATTATAATTAAGAAAAAGAACATGAGGTAAATTATGAAAATATTTTTAAAATCCTTACAGTATTATATATAAGGTAAAATTAGGGGCTACGATGTTTGAATTTGTTAATAAAATAGTAAATTCGACAATAGAACTCGCAAAGTAGAACTATATATATATATATACTAGCTGTTGCCCGCGACTTCGTCTGCGTTAAGTTCGTAAAACTGTACAATCATTCTGTGCTTGCAATTCATTCTGAAAGCATCGTAATTATTTATTGTACTTTCACATAAAACTGTTAAAGGTAAAAACGCAAATTACCTTCAGGATACATGTTATGTACTCGTCCAGATCCAGATGTATGAACGTCAATGAATAGAAAGAGTATGTCGTAGTAGGGTCGTAGCAGTTGGCATTTCTGCCTACCCCAAGGGAAAAGGCACTAGTTTATGTATGTTTCGGGTTTATGTTCTGGTAATACAACATTGTCCAAGTGAGCACGTCACAATCGCAGCAGTAATGCCTGTCTTTGAGGAGTGGCTACAGAGGCGTCACGGCATCCTCTCTTTGTGCAGGACTCACCGGATGTGGGTGTTTCGGGAGGTATCTGTATCGAATTCAGCGAAAAGAAACACTCGAGTCTCACCATTGTGCGGATCGCCCGGAGAATACGATGGAACTTACGGTGGAAGTCAGTCCCGCTTGGTAGGAGCGCCGGCGCCGCCGTGTCCTCATGGAGGCGATTAGTGGAAAAAATGCCAACCAGTAGCCTCCTTCAGTGAAACACTACGATCGAAGAAGGTGGCTGAAACTATGATGGATGATGAGGGAAGTGATGCTCCAGGTGTTGAAAGCCACAGGGCGATTGCGGTGGAGCCGTCCGGTCATCTGGTCAAAGCAATCCTGAATCGACGGTGCGTAGTAATCTACGCGCGACTCATAATGATGTCAGCAAATGGATAGGGTCCTCTAGGGCCAATGTCTGCTAAGGCTGCGAGATTGTTCGAAAGAGTTACCTCCTGTAAAATTTTCGCCTCAATAATGTTTCACTGAAGAGTTTAAGCCGTCAGACAGCTTTGGTAGAGGTTGTAGCGGTGCGCTCACCAGGCGCACGGGCTACACACTGAACGCGTCACCGCGGCCGCCACCCATTTATAGATGCGGAACTAACTGCCTCGAAACCCTCGGGTAGTGCGATATTTAGATATATTTTATTAATTCCAAATCCACTTGGCAAATAAGAATAATACCATCACTACTTGCGACACCCAAAATGTGAATGTAAATAGCCACAAATTGACAATAAATATATTCCTCATATTCAGCAATTACTGTGTTTTCTTTACCATCCGCTATTCGCCAAAGTGGTGACCCTGAACGAAGCAACCGCATAAATATCGACTATGCCGAACACCGAGCAAGCCGACATGGAGTCAGGATCAAGCTCTGCACATTCGCAAGATGTTTCGCTGTCCAGTCAGCAAATCGCCGGCATCTCACTTGCCCTGAGAGTACCACCCTTCTGGCGCGACAAACCAAGATTATGGTTCATCACTTTTGAAGCCGCAACGCGCGATCTCAAAAAGAGTGAAGCTCAAAAAGCGCAGATGGTCATCGCCCAGCTAGAAAAGGAGGATATCGAGCAAATATGTGACCTACTTTATAACCCACCTGCCGATCATCAGTATACCGTCATAAAAGAACGCCTAATATCGGTTTACGAAGAATCAGACGGCAAACAATTACAGAAGTTGCTCTCTGATATGGAACTTGGTGATCAAAAGCCCAGCCAATTACTTCGTCGCATGCGTAGCCTCGCTCACCAAAAGGTTCCTGATAACACACTACGGCTAATGTGGATGAATCTACTACCCACGCACGTTCGCTCTGTGCTTGCAGTGAGCGATATCATAAGCAAAGAGACAGCACTGGAAGAATTAGCCAAGCTCGCAGACAAGATGATGGAGCAAACAAGCGAGATATCAGCAGTATCCGTCGCACCAGCAAGCCAGCAAACACGCGAACCAGTAGGCATACAAAATCTCGTCGAAGAAATAAAAAAACTGAACTTGGAGATCGCCGAGCTAAAAACATCATGCCGCCACAACCGCCACGACCGTTCGCGGACACCGCCGCGGCGACACTACGGCCGCAGCTCGTACCGAACGCACTCAAGGTCGCGCTCACGATCGTCGACTCCGGCACCGCCGTCCACGCATTGTTTTTATCATCGCCGTTTCGGTAAAAATGCAAGACGCTGTACAACACCATGCAATTACAACACTGACATGAAGACGGAAAACTAGATGAGGCGTTGGCAGTGGCGGAACCAAACGTCGAGAGGAAATCCTACCGCCTATTCATTACAGATAAGACTACATCTACAAGATTTTTGGTAGACACAGGCGCAAACATATCTGTTCTACCGAAAAGAAAGGGCGCGCGATCTACACCGCTGCCTTATCAGCTGTACGCCGCAAACAACACAGTAATACCCACATATGGCGAAAAAACACTGGCGCTCGACTTAAATCTACGTCGACCCTATAAATGGAAATTCGTGGTCGCAGCGGTAACGAAACCCATAATTGGAGCAGATTTCCTCAACCACCACAACTTATTGGTTGACCTACGAAATCAACGACTAATCGACAACGTCACAAAGCTCACCACCAATGCACCAGGCCGTTACACAAGCACACCAACTGTATGCAGTATTAATCTCCAGCAGTCATACCACGACATCCTCGCTGAATTTCCCGGAACAACTAGACTTACATCCATGAAATTGAACCCTAAGCACAAAGTGGAACATTTCATAGAAACAACTGGACAACCAATTTACTCAAGAGCTCGACCAATTCAACCACATCTGTATGAACGAGTTAAAAAGGAATTTGAGAATATGATCAGCCAAGGATTGTGCAGGCCAAGTAAAAGCCCATGGTCTAGTCCTCTCCACATTGTTCCAAAGAAAAACGGAGACCTACGAGCGTGCGGAGACTACAGGCGTCTCAACTCAGTCACAAAACCAGACCGCTATCCTGTTCCAAGGATCAAAGACTTCACATACCAGCTCACCGGCAAGCAAATCTTCTCAACCATTGATCTGAACCGTGCATACCAACAGTTGCCTGTTCGCTCAGAAGATGTGGAAAAGACCGCAATCATCACTCCTTTCGGACTCTTTGAATTTCCGAGAATGTGTCCAGGCCTGAAGAATGCTGGACAAACTTTCCAGCGTTTCATCCATGAAGTGCTGCGAGGACTTGACTTCGTCTACCCATTTATTGATGACTTGCTTGTTGCCTCAGAAGACGAAGACACGCACAGACAGCACCTACGAACAGTATTGCAAAGGCTGGACGAATACGGCATAACTATTAATCCATCAAAGTGCGTTTTCGGTCGAAACAAAGTCACGTTTCTCGGCTACAAAGTCACACCAGATGGAATAAAACCCCCAGAAGACAAAATCAAGGTCATTACCGAATATCCCAAACCAAAAACCATAGAAGAGCTACGTAGATTCCTCGGTATGCTAAACTTCTACCGAGACAACATACCAAACGCCGCCGCTATTCAAGCGCCACTACATACCTACTTAACCAACACGAAAAAGCGAGACAAAACATTAATACAGTGGAATGAAGGTACATCTCAAGCGTTCGAAAATTGCAAGAAATGTATTTCGGAAACTACCTACTTATCACATCCGCATCATTCTGTCCCACTAGGACTAATGTGTGACGCATCTGATCGATGCGCTGGCGCCGTACTTCAGCAGCTTATTGATGGGAAATGGCAACCACTAGGCTATTTTTCTAAAAAATTCACACCAGCCCAGCAAGGATACTCAACGTTTGACAGAGAGTTGCAAGCAATCTACATGGCAGTCAAGCATTTTAGAAAAATTTTTGAGGGGCGAGAACTAATCATCTTCACCGATCACAAACCAATAACCTATGCAATGCAGAAAATCACATCAGATTCCGAGACACAACGCCGACGAAGACAACTTCTGTTTATTAGTGAGTTCTCGAACGATATACGTCACATCAGCGGACGCGACAACGTAGTCGCCGACGCATTATCACGCGTCGACGCAATCAGCTGTCCGAGTCCGATCAACTACGAAGCGTTGGCAGAAGCACAAGCGAGGGATGACGACTTAAAGCAACTCATGCAACAGCCCAACATCCATCTAAAGGCAGTGATGTTACCCGGCTCATCACAGCGTATCTATTGCGAAACCACTACAAACAACGTTCGCCCATACCTACCACAAGAGTACCGTATTGAAGCATTCAAAGCCACCCACGGACTCAGTCACCCTGGTATACGAACAACGAGGAAGCTCATACAGAGTAGATACTTCTGGCCATCCATGACTACTGATGTCAAAACATGGGTTCAAGCATGCATCGCCTGTCAACGGTCCAAGATACAACGACATACAACTAGCGCACCAGCTACATTCGAACAATCAAGCCGCTTTGAACACATTCATATTGATTTGGTCGGCCCCCTCCGTACATCACCTGACGGCCATCGTTACGTCGTAACAATGATCGATCGAGCTACGCGCTGGCCAGAAGCATATGCCGTGCGTGATATCACAGCTGAAACCATTGCCAAGACAGTATATGAAGGATGGATCACACGATTCGGCTGTCCAGCTCGGATGACAACAGACCAAGGCCGACAGTTTGAGAGTCACCTATTCAACGCGCTGACCAAACTATTGGGCATCAACAGAATACGAACTACGCCGTATCACCCTCAGAGCAACGGTTTGTTGGAGCGCTGGCATCGCTGTATGAAGACCGCACTCACTGCTCGCCTCAGTAATAATAGCTGGATTGAAGAATTACCTACAGTATTGCTTGGCCTACGTACTGCGACCAGAACCGACACAAACGTCAATGCATCGGAACTCACCTATGGTCAAAACCTACGATTACCAGGTGACTTCTTCGTGACGTCACCAGCCCAGAACATGGACACGAACTACGTCGAAAAACTGAGGTCAACAATCAGCAACTTACGCCCAGTTCACGCACACTCGCATAACACTAATCGCCCAGTGTTTATTCACAACGACCTACGCACATGCAAGCAAGTGTTCGTGCGAGTCGACGCAGTGAAAAAACCATTACAACCGCCTTATGACGGGCCGTACACAGTATTACGCAGAGACAGCAAAACTTTCACACTACAATTGCCAAGCAGAGAAGCAGTCATATCCATTGAGCGTTTGAAGCCAGCATTCACCATATCAGACACACAACCACAGCGTGAAGCAGATGACACATCTTCAAAACCTCCGATCAGCACATCTGCAATCAAAACATCGCGCTCCGGGCGCGTCATCAGACAACCGGTACGCTTCGCTTGAGGCGGAGCACTGTAGCGGTGCGCTCACCAGGCGCACGGGCTACACACTGAACGCGTCACCGCGGCCGCCACCCATTTATAGATGCGGAACTAACTGCCTCGAAACCCTCGGGTAGTGCGATATTTAGATATATTTTATTAATTCCAAATCCACTTGGCAAATAAGAATAATACCATCACTACTTGCGACACCCAAAATGTGAATGTAAATAGCCACAAATTGACAATAAATATATTCCTCATATTCAGCAATTACTGTGTTTTCTTTACCATCCGCTATTCGCCAAAAGGTAAACGAAGGAACATAATCGGGACACCGACCTTCAGCTGGATAACGTTTGCGCTGATGGTGCAAAGCCAAAAAGCCAGTGAATCCAAAAATTACCATCATCATCAATTATCATCCTCCACAACAGTACTTATGAAGAATTTGCGAGAGCATGCTTGAATTGATTGTTGCAGCTTGATCATTTGGGGCGTAAAAAATACTTGTTCATTTACCTAGGATTTTTTGGTGTGTATTTGACTGACGTCCTCGTATATCAGGCAAATGTTATTCCATAGTGGGAACTACCCTATGAAGAGTCTCCAACTTTTGAATGAATTTCGGTAAAATCTTGAACGCGTGTATCCCTGTCCAATCGAACTCGCATATTGATGGCCAAACCGAGAGGTCACTGACGTCGATTGCCTCTATGAAGACACGGCGGTTCACCCAAGCAGGATAGACCTCCACCGCATGCTACAACGGGTCCTCCGGGCGATTTGTAAAATGGTAATATCAGGGTACTTCCAACCGAATCCGGAACAGAAACCGCGTGAAACACCCTCAACAGTCCTGAGCTTGTGTATCCATAAAACAATGAAATTCAGGTAAACAAATGTAGCAGCCGATTAGTGTTATCCCTGAGACTGGCCTCCCTCAGAGGGTGGTTCCAGTGTTGGTCACCACTCACTGCAAGGAGGTAACGTACGGATGTCGACGTAAGGCTGCAAGGAATCTGAGATACATCATACGTTGTCGAACTGTGATCAGGAACGCAAACCTTTCGACCCAGTTTTATATGAAGCAGTGACAGCTAATAATAAAACACACCATTATTAGGCCGCAAGGTGCCATCATCACGGAGGACACAGTGGAGCACACAGAGGTGTGTGTTCGTGGAGGCAATCGGCGTCAGTCACCTCTCGCGCCGGGCCTTGTGACTTTGGGCTATGGTCCAGAGCGAGGAGGAATGGAGGAATGGCGGTCGCCTCCTTCTGCAAAGCCGTAATGCTAGTGAAGGAGGAAGCCGCACGCGTGAGGGAACGAACGTCCTCACGCCGAGCCGATATTCTGACACCGACGACCAGCCACGGTAGACGCGGGGTCGCGGACATCCAGTAATGGGTCGTCCACAGCCGTCCGGCCGTCCGGTAATTGACCGGACTGAGCCCAGTCGTCAACAGCGCGATCCACGCGCTCCTCAAAGAGATGTCGCAAAGGGCAACTGAAGGACACAGGTGTGGTTTTATTCAGTAAAAGTTTGACACGCCTTCCCGCTCCAACCAGAGTGGGAGAAGTCATCGGATGACTTCCACCCTTAAAAAAAGAAAAATAAAGGTGCCATCATTATCATTATCATTTCAGCCGAAAGACGTCCACTGTTGGACATAGGCCTCCCCAAGTGTCACCATAATTACCGGTCCTGTGCGTCTCGCATCCATCGGATTCCCGCGACCCTCACCAGGTCATCGCTCCACCTGGGGGCCTTCCAACGCAAGGTGCCATGCTACCCTTTCCGAAAATTTGGCCGTGTTATTTTAAAGTCAATAATTAAGCTGTTGATCCCCGCATTAACGCCGGCGTTCACGCGCCATTGTCTTACTATTGTGTCTCTAATTACGCACTCAAAAGGTTAAATACATATAAGTATTTTTTATCGCCTTTGGTTGGTATCCCTTGAATAATCACGGTCAATTAGCTTGTTACAACCACGGGGAAAAAAAGCAGTAGGATTAAAAATGTCTCCGTCTAACTCCAGTTTAACCATAACGGTTTTCGTCCAATTTTAAACAATAAAACTGTCTGCAAACTTGGGCGATGGTCATTCTTCCGCCACTCAGAAAATTACGTAAAATACACAATGCCATATATCAAATATGACGTTCAACTATCATTGTCATCATTATTTCTACTTTCAGTCTTTAGATGGCGTTGCGAGTATCTGAATTGCGTGTGGTGCCATATTTACAACATTTTAGTACGTGATTTTACTCGCCGCTTTGATTTTATTATGTGTTTTGATTAGTTTTTACAAAATATTTAGAAGATATCGAATAGAAATGTCAATTTTATTTTGAAAAAATAGTAAAAGTTATTTTATTACAAAAAGGAAGATAAAATAATGACAAAATTTTTAACTGTAGCTGGGGATCAAACTCGTGGCAAATGTCGTTCAATGTCGACATTTTGGATTATTGCTCACCCCCCATAGCAAATAGCGTGATAATATGTAGCCTAACAGTTGACCCGGCCTATAAGGATTATGTATGCAAAATTTGAACAGCATTGGTACAGTAGTTTTTTCGCCAACTAATACCAACGCTCCACCATTTTACTGTTTTATTATATGTATAGATATATAAGTTATTCAGGCATTTGTTTCATAAAATAATTCAAGCACAAGAATAGTGCGATGCAAAATGAAAGATAAACCAAGTTTCAACCATGATAGTAGTTTCAATTTCAATCAGAGTCGAAAGAATCGAGTGGACGATGGATCGTTATATTGAAGCAGGAAATGACTTTATTCCCCTAAGACATATAGAAATGGCAATGGGGATGTACCTATAGTAAGCGAAGGAGCAAAACCAGAAGGACTGGCTGGACTTGCGATGAGTGAAACTTAATATATTTTCGTGAAATTAATAAAAGAAGTAATATGTCATGACAAACCAAAAAAAAAAATATGTTAGCGTCGGTAGCTGCAGTAATGCCAATAATTTTCTTTTTAGCAAGACAGCCCCCCTAGCCAAGTTACAACCGTTTCGTGTCGAATTCCATTCTCCAATCGGTAACGCCTCGATGTCAGCAATTGTAGAAAACGATAAGTTGGTAGCCATGTTGACGCGCCTGAGTCGGCCGCTCGTTCTACAATAACAAAGGATGTAGCGTTGAACATTGTTGAAACGATAACAATTCATTCTATCATTTTGAACGATTTGAACTTGGCTACGAATTTTCTATTCGTTTGTTCTGATCACGTAACTTAACGTTGAGATGATGTCATTCCTATACATTTCGCTAGCGTTAACGATTGCAGATTATCAACTTGGTTAGGGGTGCTGGACACTGTGATTGTCACTATACACTGTAACATATACCTACTACCCATTGTTCGTCGCCCGCAAACCCACGCCTACGGTTAACTGTCAAAATAAGATCCATAAAAATGATATTATGACAGTCATAATGGTTAAAGATTGTGTAAGATTTATAAGAATTGTTTAAAAAAAAAAACTTGCTCACACTAGAAGTTACTTCTGTATAGTGGATGCATTCACAAACATGTAGGTAACACAATTTTAACCAAATAACGTAGTTAGCTCGCCGTCCACCCGTCCGGTAAGGTTGATACTTTCCGGACGGGCGGACGGCGAAGGTTGATCTTTCCGAGTCATCGACCGACGGCGCGTAGTATTCCACGCGTACCTCAAAGAGATGTCGGCAAAACCGTAAGGCCCCAGCAGGACCAATGCTTGCTAGAGCCACGGGCAAATTCTAAAAAGGAATCCCATCATCCTAGAACGCAAAGGACAACTGGAGGATACAGGTGTGATTTTAATCAGTAAAAGTCTAAAACGCCTTCTCACTCCACTCTAGACTGCGAGAAGTAATATTATGATTTTCAACTCAAACAAAAAAGGGACATCAAAAAAGCGTATTTATTTCACAACTAAGGTAAAAATAAAAATAAAAACGCTCAGTGACGTGTAAAAGTGTTATTTATAACCAATTTGCAAAATAAATGTAATTTATAAATGTTACGAAACATTTTACGAACAGTGGTTGTGCACATGTCAGGCATGTGTTTGCTAACAGCATGCGAATCGCCACGTGCTGTGATGATAAGTCTAGTTCACCTTATAACCTAGCGATTATAATGTAATCAGAACATTCATTAAACAAGTTTATAATTTGTACTGTGTGGAATTTTTATATAAAAAAACCGGGCAAGTGCGAGTCGGACTTGAGCACTGAGGGTTCCGTACAAACTTACCTATGAAAACAGTTCAATTCCCGAATTAAGTTACGAAAATTTTTCCGAATCGTAAAAAAAAGTGTTTTTTTTTTTTTGTGAAGTAACTAAAAATTTACAGTTTTCAGATATTTTCCTATACTTGTGCTATGAGACCTTGCTACATGCCAAATTTCAGGATTCTAATTCAACGGGAAGTAGTACCCTATGAATTTTGATTGCCTTGTCGAAATAATAATGTGAAAGACCCAGTCCTGCAAAAAACGCAAACTGCCGCTTACAATGTTCTTCCTCAAAAGGTTCGATTATGTACCTACATGTGTAATTGTGTTTAGGAGAGAAATGCAAAAAGTACATAAAAAATAAAAAGGATCATCAGATTTTTTCTTAAAATACGTCTTTTCATAGAAGACCCGAAAATCATAACAAAAACGTTGCTAACCTAATAATTTATTATTGACACGGCTCGCTTTGTGAGGAGGTTCCTTTCTCTGGAACCATAATCACCGGTAGCATTTACATTTTAATATTTTTTTTAAGTAATTTTAAGAAATATTTAAAAATGTAGTTTATATGTTGAAAAAAATAAAATAAACAAGATTATTAATAAAAATTGATGGAAATAACCAATGAAAAGACCTTATTATACAGCTCACTAACCATTTACTTAGTGAAATACTTACTGTTTAGCAATTACTAAAGGCATCGTTCATAAAAAAAAAAAATTAGAAAATTAAATAAATCATTACAAAGTTAAAACCATACTTATTTTTTTTTTGTGTTTAGCAGGTAATCTCTTAAAGTACTGGTCCGATTGCGAAAATTTTTTCACCGTTAAAAAGCTGCTTTATTCCTGAGTGACATAGGCTATATTTTATGTACGCGGGTGAAGCCGCGGGCAAAAGCTAGTTTTTTTATATAAGTAAAGCGCATTGTTCTCATAAAAATATGAATTTAAAAAAAACTCATCAAATAAACACATTCCAGCCAGTATTCGAGTATATTTTCATAGAACGAAGCCTAACAGGAGTACTAATGCGACTGATTGCGACCCATTTTTAAAATTGGAACATTAACCTGTCAGTCCAACGACCGGCTTGGACTGATCACAAATGCTTTCACAAAGGTTAATTGAAGTCCTGCAGATTAGAGGCACAGAGAGGAACATAATAGTTGAAATACAGAGAATCCAATTCGTATAATATGCAACGTTCATATACAGACAGCTACATCAATTAGGTACTCCTCTCACATTAAAAACCTTAGAAAACCTTAGACCAGTTGAAGAAGCTATCCATACAGAGAAGTTGAACAAAATTATTTATTTATACTGGATACTGTCAGCAGCATCGCCCGCGTAAAAGAAGATTAAAAAAAGTGAAAAACTAAAACCCGACTACGACAAAAAAAAACGACGCTGAAAAAGTATGAAACAAGATTTTCACACGTTAAAGGTACCAACCGAAACACTTTAATAACGTGTGACTACGCTTTTTCTTTTTGTTCTGTTCGAAGTATGAAAATCTTGTTTCATACTTTTTCAGCGTCGTTTTTTTTTTTGTCGTAGTCGGGTTTTAGTTTTTCACTTTTTTTTATTTAAACAATTTTGGTGTTAAATTTAACGCATGACTTTTTGTCCGCTAGAGGGCGTCACTTTTAATTTGAGCATGTTTTGGAAATTTACAAGTAAGTATTTTCAAATGATACCAAACACGACGTATTTATCTCCATTTTGATTTTTTAACACATTACTTTTTGTCCGCTAGAGGGTGCCATGTCGAGTTTAGTGACACGTCACTTAGCCTATGTTCAGCGGACAATTATGACGGTTCTAACGATACCTCATATGTCGAGTTCCGATAAGGAGATTAGGAGCCATGAGGAAACAAATGAACATACTCACATACATACACAGCCTGTCAAAATCATAACCCTCCTTTGGCTTTGCCGTAGTCGGGTAAAAATTGCACACACTACCGGGATGAAAAGATGAAGTGTCCTATGTGCTATTCCAGGACATGGTCTACCCGTCTGAAAATTTCATTCAAAACTGTTCAACGGTTCAATCGTGAAGAAGTGACAAATACACAAACATATTCACAAACTTTCGCCTTTATAACAATATAAAGGCGAAAGTAATACTCGTAATAATCATCATCATCATTATCTTTCTGCCTTTGCCCCGTATTATTTGGGGTCGGCGCAACACGTTTTTTTCTTCCATTCTGCCCTGTCACTCGTCATGCTATCACTAACTTCCTTTTCTTTCATATCACTCTTCACACAATCCATCCATCTTTTCTTTGGCCTCCCTCTCCCTCTCCATTCATCCACATGTAAACTCATAACTCTTTTAGTAACATGCGTTTCATCCCTCCTCTTCACATGACCATACCAAGACAAACGATTCCCTTTCAACTTTTCAGTCACTGGCGTCATTTTCAAACTTCTCCTAATATACTCATTTCTCACTTTATCCATTCTCGTCACACTACACATCCATCTTAACATTCTCATCGAAGGCGAAAGTAATAATAATACACTAATAATATTGTGATGATTTACAATATACACATAATTATATAGCTACAGACAGGTCTTAACTTAATGGGTACATGACCCTGTTAGGGTGCACCTAATGGACATAAATTTGAGAGATCTTGATAGCTATGGCATGAATTATGGTGAAAGCAATGTTTCAAGAGTGGCTAGTTTTGTCTCAATCAACATTATACGTTTGAATTTAAATAGTCTTTTTATACATGCGTCACCTGCTATGCTGTTTTTCCTGCACAACCACATGCACCTTCCAGGATTTAAAAAGGTATCATTAAAGTGATCTGATGATGATGATGAAGCCGAAAGATAGGCATCGGAACTCCGTAATTAGTCCTAGTATTGTATCTTAGCCATGTTTAGGCTTATTACTCTTGGACATAGGCCTCCCCCAAGTGTCGAACATAACGACCGGTCCTGTGCGTCTCGCATCCATTGGATTCCCGCGACCCTCACAAGGTCATCGGCCCACCTTGTGGGAGGCCTTCCAACACTGCCTCTTCCGGTACGTCCGATCATCTGTTCTGCAAGCAATGTGCTCTGCCCACTGCCACTTAAGTTTGACGTTTCTTCGAGCTATGTTGGTAACCTTGGTTCTTCTGCAGATATCTTCATTTCTGATGTGATCACGCAAGGAAACTCCGTGCATAGCACTTTCCATTGCCCATTAAGTGACTTTAAGCCTTTTGATCAATATGATCACTGGCAACACGCAAAATCTAAGTCCTCAAGAAACATAGACATATAGTAGTGAAACTTCTGTGTTTGTCCTACTGCTTATGTAGAAAGCAAGCTCATTGTTTCAGTGTGGTGATTTGTGGCTAGATTAAAGGGGTTAAAGCGGTCTGAGTGAAGGACTGTCTCGGGATTAATTAGTTAATACTGAGCTCCTATCAATGATTAAATTAATGTGCTTCAATTTTGAGTCACGAGCTCGAGTGGACTTAAGAATATCGTGTTTTGATTTTCAATGGTTCTCTTAAAGATAAATGGCATGCGTGCTCACAGGAGCATTTGAACTCTAACATAACAATACATAGAGATTGATTCAATAAAGGTGTTAACCCGGTCAATAGACCTGAAAGGCTATCAAGTCAAGTCAAGTCAAGTCAAAAGTTTTTTATTTCACATAGGCCTACATGGGCACTTATAAAACGTCAGAAGCTAGTGCACGGTTCCAAATTGGTCGTTTCCTATGGAGAAGAACCGGCAAGAAACTCCATGGTTACTCTTTTAAAAAATAATTATTGTATATTCTATGAAGTGGTAACCGTGTACAAGAAGACACAACATTGGAAGGCCTCTCACTAGGTTATAAATGAGGACTTGATGAGAGTCGCGAGAGTCCGCTAGATACAAATAGTATAAGACCGGTCGATGTTGCTAATCTTGGGGAGTTCAATGTTCAGGAGTCAATAGAGTACCGCTGGACATAGACCAAACATCATAAATCTATAAGTGCAATGGCGCTTTTATCGTTGACAGCGATATTTTTAACCGATTTCAAAATAAGGAGCATGTTATCAATTGCGGTATTGTATTTTTTTTATCATGATTTTTTTTATGTTTGTTACCTCTGAACTCCGTCGTTAATGGACCGATTTGCAAATATTTTTTTTCCCCTAAAAGGATAATATGCTTCCAGATTGGTCCCATTGGTCCCAAATATTATAGGCAACCATATGGTGATTTTGGTATTTTCATCGAGAACTTAAGCATTTACAGTCAAAGAGTAACATTGATGATGATGAAGTGGAACTGATGAAGAAGACCAGAAATGGTCAACGGAACTTCATACTCACATAGATATAACAATGAAGATAGTAAAGGGACTATGACAATACAAATAAATAAATGGTTCTGAATAGTTTCGTTGAAAATGGCATCATCGAAGTGATCTGATGATGATGATGGAGCCGGAAGGTAGGCACTGGAACTCTGTAATTAATCAATGTATCCTAGCCGTGTTTGGGCTTATTAGAATTATCATGAGATGCACTTTGGCTATAAGGTACTATCGAACTGATCTTATGCTGGAGCCGGAAGGTGGAAGGTAGACACAGGAATTTCATAATAAAACAATGTAACCTAGCAGTGTTTGGGTTAATCAGAATTGTCATAAGAAATAGGCACATAAGTGCAATGGCGCTTTTATCGTTGACAGCGATATTTTTAACCGATTTCAAAATAAGGAGCAGGTTATCAATTGCGGTATTGTATTTTTTTTATCATGATTATTTTTATGTTTGTTACCTCTGAACTCCGTCGTTAATGGACCGATTTGCAAATTATTTTTTTCCCCTAAAAGGATAATATGCTTCCAGATTGGTCCCATTGGTCCCAAATATTATAGGCAACCATATGGTGATTTTGGTATTTTCATCGAGAACTTAAGCATTTACAGTCAAAGAGTAACATTGATGATGATGAAGTGGAACTGATGAAGAAGACCAGAAATGGTCAACGGAACTTCATACTCACATAGATATAACAATGAAGATAGTAAAGGGACTATGACAATACAAATAAATAAATGGTTCTGAATAGTTTCGTTGAAAATGGCATCATCGAAGTGATCTGATGATGATGATGGAGCCGGAAGGTAGGCACTGGAACTCTGTAATTAATCAATGTATCCTAGCCGTGTTTGGGCTTATTAGAATTATCATGAGATGCACTTTGGCTATAAGGTACTATCGAACTGATCTTATGATGGAGCCGGAAGGTGGAAGGTAGACACAGGAACTTCATAATAAAACAATGTAACCTAGCAGTGTTTGGGTTAATCAGAATTGTCATAAGAAATAGGCACTCTGTTTATAAGCGTATCGAAACTAAAAAGTATGAAATAAAAACTTTTTACAAAAAAAAAAATAACCGACTTCACTAAAAAAAAACACTAAAAGTATCAAAATAACTTTAATTTCGAAGTCGGTCATATTATTTTTATTTTTTTGGAAAATGTTTTTTACCAGACAATCTTAAAGATTGGATTAGATTGTAAGAACTTTAAAATATTAAAAGGTATGGTATACTACTGCAAACAAATTAATCAAACCTTAAATTATAAGTTAACAAATACAAGAAAATTATATACCGTTGTAAAAAACAAAACATAATCTTAAAAAAATATTATACATATATTATGTATTATATAATTGTAGATGTGCAGTCACTAAGTTGTGTAGTCGCTCGACTGAAATGGCAATGATGATGAATGATGTACTTATTAATATAATACTTATTATTCTAATGCTAATGCATTAGCTTATTAATGCTCGCAAATTAATACTTCTATGCACATTAAGATCATTATATGTTGACAAATTGTATATCAAATTATCCATATAATTAGCATACAATACTATGCCCTCGTAACCCGTCTGTATCACAAGGCCAATGCCATGACATCGGTATTATACGTTTGAATTTAAATAGTATCTTTCCGCTTCTCCCTTATGTCGCCTCCTTAATGCTGGAGTCATAATCATGGAAAATCATCACATGACTCTTTCCGCCCTAGGTAAAGCGGGAGAAGTCATCTAACGATTTAGAATAGAATTAAAATCGAGAATAGATTAGAATAGTTGAGTGCTCACAGTTCATTCAAAATAAATGTTTTTTAGAATTGGTCGAAAGAATTTTCGCGGCCCTAGAACGCAAAGGGCGTGTTCGAAAGCGAGAAGGTGTAGCAGGCGATCACCTCCTTCTGCAAAGCAGTAATGTTAGCAAAGGAGGAGACCGCACGTGCACGCGCGAGGGAGCGGACCTCACGCCCCAGCCGCCGGGATCCCAATCCCGATTTCCGGCCACCATGTGTGTGTCTTGCCCATCCCATCGCTACATGTAATATGCTGTAAAAGAAATAGAAATTTTTCACTACTTACATAATATATTAACACATTTTTAAAAAGATTCGTAACAACAATATTGACAACTGGTAAATTATACTTATTAATTTCAGTTAAAGTTGGTTTTAGTCACGTGTACGATTGGGAAAGGCCTCGAGCGTGTTCATAAAGTCAACAATCGCAGTCGAGTTGCGACCTATCCTCAAACTTATCAGCCAATCCCGAATCCAATGAATAAATCGTAAACAATAAAGTAAAGCATGAATGTGTTATGCTAAAGTTATCATACTCTCATAAACATTACAATTATCAACTGTTTTTTTTTTTTTTGGCAGTGCAGTTCTAACAGTTCGTAAGTCACTACAGGCTATAATTTTACAGGAGAGAATTTTATTGAACAAAATAAGACTATTATTTTTTTATTAATTCACACAAACTTTTTTATTTAATAATAATAAATATAAAAAAAACTAAGATAGATGTTCTAATATAGGTTTAGAACATCTATTTTTAGAAAAAGTATCAAATTGGTTAGCTTTTTGCTTTCTGATTAGATAAAAATAGTAGTATCAATCTTCAAACCGCCAATAATAAAACTTCAATGATCTACTACATTTAAACGGAACTCAAAGTCGACTACTGCAAACCCGATACCAATAAGTTCTTGGGATTACCGGCTTAGCGGAAATTCAATTCAAAGGCAATTGAGAGGGCTATTCTCAGATTTTCCTTTCGTTACCGAGTCAGAAATGAAGATATCTGCAGAAGAACCAAGGCTTCCGACATAGGTCGAAGAATCGTCAAACTTAAGTGGTAGTGGGCAGGGCACATTGCTTGCAGAACAGACGGATGATATTTCCGGAAGCAAAGCAAAGGCCGTTGAGCATCCACGCCGAGTTGCTTGTCTGTCGGTTTTCTACCGCTTGCATTTCGTGGAGTGTGCGTCGGAAATGCATAACCTAATTCCGCCTAGCTCGTTCCATCATTGGACCATCAGGCGTACGGCAATGCATCACCGGTACATGGTGGACATCCCACCTATACGCACAAAACGTTTTGGGAGAACATTCATTATGCGTACAGCTAAGGAGTGGAATTCCTTGCCGGAATCTGTGTTTCCTGATGAGTACAACCCGGGAATATTTAAGTCAAGAGTAAATAGGTTACTTCTAGGTAAGCGCGCTCCATCGTCGACCGCATCGTCGCTTTCCATCAGGTGAGATAGCGGTCAAGCGCGAACCTATCAAGAATAAAAAACCAGAAGAAGCAAAGTTAGACCGTCTCCCACAAGGTGGACCGATAACCTGGCGAGGGTTGCAGGTATCCGATAGATGCGTGACACACAGAACCGGTTGTTGTGGCGACGCTTGGAGGAAACTTATGTCCACCAAGTAAACGTCTTTCGGATGAAATGATGATGATAATTTGATTCCAGCGATGAGATTACAGCTCCTGGTCATCAGGATTTAAAATCTGTAGGTTTGTTTACAATGCAGAGGCTAATGAGAACACATTACGAATAAGCATTTTCTACTAATATCAATAATGCATTAGTCTGTATGATAAGATGTTTGAAAAATCAATTGTCATTCAACTGCTGGCTGAACAGATTTGGACCTTGGCATATGGACGACCCGAATTACAACATGGGATACTTTTTATCTGAGTAATACTTTTCCTTAGGATCATTTTCAGTGCGGGTAAAGTCACTAGCAAAAGCTAAGGTCGAAGTAAAAAAAGTCCATTAAATGACTTTGCAAATCATCATCTTTCGTCGTTATTGAACAAAGTTCTTTTTCTTATGAAAATTATTTACATTATTAGGTATGCAAAATAACTTTAACATTTTGACCTATACAATGATTAGTACTTAGATAGATAAATTACTTTATTAGAGGTATCGTGTAATAATACGCATTTATGTTTAAAACTGCGTCAATAGCCAATCTTGTAGATAATAAATTTGACTTTTCGAACTTTTGGGTCATCATAACGTTTTGTTATCTGCAGTTGAATACACAGATTGCTACAGTAAACATTAAAAAAAACTATTATTAGTTTTCAGAACTATTTGTGATGTGTTTATTTATTTATTTATGTTGTTGCTTTATCTAAAAAATATACTTGTAACGGAGATGAGAATGTTGAGGTGGATGTGTGATGTGACGAGAATGAATAAAGTGAAAAATGAGTATGATAGAAGTTTGAAAGTGGCACCAGTGACTGAAAAAGTGAAAAGATGTACGATCATGTGAAGAGGAGAGATAAAACGGATGTTACTAAAAGAGTGGTTACTATGAGTATACAGTCATGTGGATCGGGGTCTCCACGAAAGAGGGAGGTCAAAAAAAATATGGACGTATTTTGTGAGGAGTGATATGAAAGAAAAGAAAGTCAGTGATAGCGTGACGGATGACAGGACAGAATGGAAAAAAAGTGTTACATCGACTCCCAGTAACACGGGACTTTTTTTTAGGTGGGAAAATTTTCCAATGACATCTCCCGCTCTGACCTTTGTAGAGCTTCCGAAAGAGTGGGTCTTAAAATGAACATGGACAAAACCAAAGTCATGGTAAATAACCATATAGCACCCACTCCGATCAAGATCGGAGACTCTGCACTCGAAGTTGTAGACGATTACGTTTACCTGGGACAGACAATCCAGTTGGGTAGGTCTAACTTTGAGAAAGAGGTCAATCGTCGAATCCGACTCGGCTGGGCAGCGTTCGGGAAGCTGCGCGGTATCTTCTCGTCCAACATACCACAGTGTCTCAAGACGAAAGTCTATGACCAGTGCGTGTTGCCAGTGATGACATATGGCTCTGAAACATGGTCGCTTACAATGGGCCTCATCAGAAGGCTTACAGTCACCCAAAGGGCAATGGAAAGGGCTATGCTCGGAGTTTCCTTGCGTGATCGCATAAAGAATGAAGATATCCGCAGGAGAGCCAAGGTCGCCGACATAGCCCGAAGAATCGCCAAACTAAAGTGGCAGTGGGCAGGGCACATTGCTCGTAGAACGGATGGTCGATGGGGCTGAAAGGTTCTAGAGTGGCGACCGCGCACCGGAAAACGCAGCGTTGGAAGGCCTCCCACAATGTGGACCGACGACCTGGTGAGGGTCGTGGGAGTGCGGTGGATACGAGAAGCACAGGATTGGTCGTTGTGGCGACGCTTGGGGGAGGCCTATGTCCAACAGTGGACGTCTTTCGGCTGAAATGATGATGATAATGATGATGATCTCGCGCTCTTGGGCGGAAAGGGAAGGTGTGCCAGACTGTTACTGACTAAAAACTCACTCCTGTTCCTTCGTTGCCTTTCATACCAGGGCCGAGTTTTCCTTTCTGAAACCAACCCTTGGCCCCAGTAGGCTTCGACCCAGCTGGATCCCTACGGTTTGCTGACATCTCCTTGAGGCGCGCGTGGAACAGTACGCACCGTCGACGATTTGGGTTCGGTCCGGACGGTTACCGGACGGTTGGACGGCGAGCTACCCATTGCTCGCCGGAGTAACACGGGACTAGGGCTAAATGATGGCGATGATAATATTTATTCATCTTCTCCTTTTGTTTAAGTACGATTCAACTTAAAAAAGTGTTAACGACAACTTAAAAAAAAAATAACGTCAGTTTTAGACGCCTTTTCTACTTGGATGAACCAAAAACCTTTAAAATTACAATAGAACTTTCAAATTTCAACTGTTTTGCAGCCAATTGTCTCATACACAGCCATTATAGCCCCTTAAGAATGTCATTTTGTCTAGAACCAGTCGTTTTTTTCTGTTTGTAACAACTATTAGGACATTGACCACTGAGTCCACATCCAACATGTCGATAACCTCGCGAATAAATTCAAGACAGTATATTTTTTAATTATTATTGAGTTGCATGAGTTTCTTGTTGTATGGTTTTTTAATTACTTTTTGCTTATCTTCGCTTGTCAAGTTCTTCGTGGTGAATCTGATTGTCCTGAATTAGTTGCTCAGCTGGTGAGATTGTTGGTTCCTCTCGTACCTAAACAACACCTAAGGCCGCGAACACACAGATTGTTAGCTGATCCTTTATCGCATACAGTGTCACGAGCTAACTCGCCGCTCGTTCGTGCGCTTTCTGTGCTTAATGCTCTCCTGACTCTAACACCGGAGTGTGACTTGTTTGCTGGGAGATGGATAGATGTGTGTCGTGAATGTCTAAGGTTTTGTGAGAAGATGAATAAAAAATAAGAAACCATTGTTTCATTTGTTTTGTGGGATATTTATTATTTTAGTGGTAATGTATACGTATTTTTTTTTTATTCTTCAATGTGTTATTATGGTTTTTATTTAATGTAATTTTTTAGTTTGTAAGTTTCTACTGTACAACACCTTGGACTTCCTCCGTAACGTTGCACAAGTGCTTGTAAATAAATGGTACAGAGATATCGTTATTGTATGCCATTTTTTCGATCTATTTTTTAGGACTAGCACTTTACGACTTCATTCGTGAAAAATGTTTTCATAAAAACTTAAAAAACCCTGTATTTTGAGGGTAGTTTTGATAAACGAATAATGACAGTCATCATTATTCATTTTCATATTATATCACAATGTACACATAATATGAAGTCACAGACAAGTCTTAACTTTAATGGGTACATGACCCAGTAGACGCAGCAAATTAACATAAAAACAAAAACTATAATAATATAACCTTTGGAATCGCCCAGGTCCATTATTTTTTACAGAATTTTTAAAGTTGAATTAACAATGCTACATACTATTTACACATTTAAACACACTTAACTAACTATATTTACATATACCTAAAGTAAAACAAAAACAATCTAAAATATGACGTCGAAAAACTCCTCCGCATCGCAGTCGACTGGTAATGTGCACAAAAAACTGGCGGCATTGCTACGCCATATGGCAATGCTTATCCTTTGTCCAAGGTAATAAATAGTCAGTCATCGAGTCATGCGAAGTGTCAACAAGGAGTGATAGTCGTGTGATAGTTGTGTGAATATTATATTATTATATTATATACAAACTTTCGCCTTTATTATATTACATTATGTGACACTCAAGTATCATCAACAACAATTAAATATTACAAATCAAAATCAATTTGGAACATTATTATTTTATAGCGATGATTTATCGATACCTAGAGTAATTCGTCAACTCGTACTGCATACCTACGGCCCATATGGTACGAGTTGCAGAAAATATAATAATATAATATTCACACAACTATCACACAGCGCCGTCTAGTCGCAAGCTAAGCAGAGATTGTGTTATGAGTACCTACTAGACGACTGATAAACATACTTAAATATTTCTAAATACATACGTATATTATAAATAAATTATATATTTATGTGTCTATGTATATTCATTACTCCTTCACGTTCAAACGGTTGAATGAATTTAGATGATATTTTGTACATTGGTAAACCATGTCCCGAACTATAATACTTTTTATTCGGGTATGTTCCCTTGGAGCTTCTTGCCAGTTCTTCTTCATATGCAACGACCATTTGGAACCGTGCACTAGTTTCTGATGTTTTTTATGTGCCCATGCAGGCCTACGTGAAATAAAAATATTTTTGATTTGATTTGGGTAAGTTTTTTACTAAATTCTTACTGGCAGAAGCTATTATAGTGGGTAATAATTTGAAAAAAAAAACATTATAATCTGATAAAAAACGGGTATTACATCACATATAAAAAACACAGGATTCTGGTTTTAATAATTAAGACACCAATCACGCACTGAATAAGCACGTCAGAATACATATACACGTCAAACTGGATACATTTTTTTTTTTACTTTGTGTCAGTAATCCGAATTTATTTTGTCTTAAGAGTTGTGTATGTCTGTTCAATTAGTGCTTATAAGCGATAGACATCAAGGTCGACCGCGGCGAAGGTAGTGTGATGATCTGATCATGTTCGCGGGGCGAACTTGGCCAGAGATCGCCATAAGCAAAGAAAGAGGTTTAGAGAAGGAGAAAGCGACGGCAGCAATGGGACATAAAATAGACTATTTAAAAAAAAAGCGATAGACAAACCCAAGTAGCGAGGTTCAGAGGACGGGTGGAGAGTGAATTACCCAATTTAGTTATTAAACGTTATTTTCTTAGTTTAAGCTCCTTTAATTTTATTATTGATGCACAATAAAGAATTATATATCTATCTCTCTATCTTCAAATGCGTCCGCGCCTAAATTATTCGAAACTTGCAAATAATCTGAAATAATTTCATATCTGTAACCGTATCTAAAACTGGTATATATATCCGTATTCAGATTCAAAATTTCATATCGATAACATCCCTGATAATAATCATCATCATCATTTCAGCCGAAAGACGTAAAATGTTGAACATAGTCCTCCCTCAAATGTCGCCACAACGAATGGTTCTGTGCGTCTCGCATCCATCGGATTCCTACGACCCTCACCAGGTCATCTTTCCACCCTGTGGTAAGCCAACGCTGCGTCTTCCGGTAAGCGGTCGCCACTCCAGAAACTTTTGACCCCAACGACCATCTGTTCTGCGAGTAATGAATCCTGCCCACTGTCACTTAAGTTTAGCGATTCTTCAGGTTATATCGTTAACCTTGGTTCTCCTGCGGATATCTTAATTCCTAATACAATCACGCAAGGAAACTTCCTTTCCATTGGGTGACTTTAAACCTTCTGATGAAGCTCATTGTAAGCGACCACATTTCGGAGCCATATGTGACACTGGCAACACGCACTGTGGTATGTTGGACGATATTATAAGCTGCGTAAAACGAGCAAACCTCAACATGTGAATGAACTGTCTACAAATAGCATCTTATCTTATCAACGGGTTCTTAATGTAAGTGTTTACCCAATTAACTGCACGAGACGACACTCGCCTGATTTTCCCTATCGCTTTAATTAATTGAACTGACCAAGTGTCCGTTGTAATCTACTTGCATGACACTCCATTGTTCCTGAAAACAATAGATAAAATAAACAATTTTGAGCTTCTCTCGCAACATAAGCATAGCGTAATCAGCCTTATACTGTTCTCACTATTAATATATGTATAGAATATCATCCAATGACATCTCCCGCTCTTGGGCGGGGCGAGAGAAGTCATTGGATGATTTCACAATTGCGGTCAAGGTTCTTTACAAAAAACACCCTTCGGTTTTACCAGAAAAATTCAATTACATACCAAGCAAAACATTTCTCCAAGTTTAAACACTTAGGCACATACTATATACTATATACTAGACGGTTGGTGGTGGGATATAATGTGTCATTCCATCCCACCCAAGCTCCTCAAGTAAACCCAGCAGCGCCTTGATCTTGGTGGGTCTCCGAAGTATTTTACACCACTGGGGCAGCCCTAGGCTGTATGGCCTGTTCACGATTTCGGTCTCTCGTGGCGTGCAATTCGCACCGCTTGCCGCGGCAGCGCCGCGCCGCCCGCCGCGCCGCTCGCTGCTGTAGCGATTCGCTCTGAGAAAACCGCGCGCTTTTTCATACTTTTGATTTTTTCGCTCGCCGCACTGCTCTTCGCTGTCGCTCAGAGCGGCAAGGTCGTGAACGAGACGTAGAAGCACACCTAAAGTAGCACTTACTAATGATACACTCTTGAAAAATAAAGTTAACTCTACAAACAAAGTATTTACGCACGATAATAGTAAAAACAGTATTAATAATAGACGTCAATAAATCAGCGTAACATAATATTATTGTTCACTGCGCAACGTTATTAATTTTATCACATCTAATAACACAGTTCGATGCAACAGTACGAAACGGATTATCGTGACGTACATAGTAATAAGTAGATTAATAATTACGTATGTGTTGTGTATTACTCGTATTATGTCTGTATATTATTATAATTGTGCTTGTTGAACAATCTCTGTATAAACGTAATACACTGAAGACTCTTGACCTAAAACATATTTTCATAATTTTGTTTTTCATAACGTCAATGTGACGTGGGCGTTTCTGTTGAGTGTAGTAATTATTGTTACAAAACAATGTTGTTTTTCTTTTCTGTTTTCTTAAGGCTTAACATTACATTTTTATTATTTCAAATGGATCGACTAAATGAAGGAAACAACTACAAAAAAAACTGGGCAAGTGCGAGTCGGACTCGCGCACTGAGGGTTCCGTACAAACTTACCTACATAATATATGTGAATAAGTAGTTCAATTCCCGAATGGAGTCTCGGAAGATTTTTCAAATCGTAAAATAACTTTTTTTTGTGACGTATCAAACTAATTTTCTGTTTTCAGATTTATTCCTATATCTATACTATATGAACTTGCTTTATGCCAAATTTCAGGATTCTGGGTCAACGGGAAGTACCCTATGAATTTTGATTCCTTTGAGAGTCATATCTTTTTTTTTACGTTGACTTAGAAGTTTGAATTTATACAGCTTCAAGGGACCGCAGATCTTAGTGTATAGTTTTAATTTCAACTCGATACCTCCACGCGTTTCTGAGATTAAGGGTCTTGACAGACAGACAGACAGACGGACGGACAACAAAATGATCCTATAAGGGTTCCGTTTTTTTCCTTTTGAAGTACGAAACCCTAAAAATAACTTAAGTACTAGTATTTTGCCAGTTGGTTTAAAATTTTGCATAGGTGTCGTTCGTCTCTAGTTCTTGTCTATTTCTTTTTCAATTGTCCTTTTGCCGATCTGCTGGATTTATTTTATTACAAATAGGCAGACCGTTTGTAATCATTTTTTGGGTCCCGTAACCTCAGTCTGCAAAAATAGAACCCTTATAGGATCACTTTGCTGTCAAGACCCTTTTTCTTAGAAATGCGAAGAGGTATCAAGCTGAAATTAGTATCACATACTACCGCTACCTACCCCTTTTAGCACTTATTATTTGTTTTAAGTCAAAGCTAATATCTGACTTTGTTATTTTGTAACCACCTAAAGAAACAATATATAGGGTGGAAAACATCCGCTAGCCCGTTCCAACCAAGATACAGGATTGTATTATACAAATAAACAGAGAGTAGTTAAATACCCTGCAGACATTTCTCTTGCAACAACTCATGCGTGAAATTACTACCCAGTTATAGTTACCGTATCTAATTAGTCAAATCTACATTGCTTTGTATTTTTTTTTTTTTTTGAGAGATGGGAAATCATCTAATAACTTCTCCCGATCCAGGGTTTGTTTTTTTAGATGGGTAATCATCTAATGACATCTCTCGTCATTGGGAGGAGTGAGAGGGCAAGTCAGACTTTTACTGACTAAAACTCACTCCGGTTCCTTCTTTGTCTTCGTTCCAGGGCCCCGGGGTTCTCTTTCACGCAACCCTTGACCCCAGTAGGCTTCGACCATGCTGGACCCGTAGGGGCCAGCATGGTCGCGCGCACTCTCAGAACTCTACGCGCCGTCGACGACTTGGGCTACCCATTGCTTGCCGTCGGCAAGCCCGCGCCTACGGTGGCTGGAAATCGGGATCAGGATCCCGGCGACTGCGATGCGCGTGCGGCCGCCTCCTTTGCTAGCTTTACTGCTTCGCAGAAGGAGGCGACCACCTGCCACTCCTCCTCGCTCCGGAACTTGGCCTGTATCAAGGCCCTGCGCGGCAGTGTCCTGCGGGCGGTCCACACAATGGTGACACCCGGGCGTTTCTTCCGCACGAGTTCGGTGCAAGAACCTCCCGAACTTATCATGTCCGGTGAGGACCTGCGTCATGCGGAAGGTAAGGACACCGTGTTGTCTTTCCAGCCACTCCTCAAAGAGGGGACTTACCGCCATACCGAGGAGCGGGAAATCGTGTCAGACTTTTACTGACTAAAACCCACCTATTTATTCGTACATATTTTATTGTACATCAAAATTATAATTTATAAAACAATAAAAACATTCAATTGGCGGCCTTATCGCACTTGGCGATTTCTTCCAGGCAACCTCAACCCTACCCTACAGCCTAGCCTATGTTCCTTCAGTTGCCTTTTGCGGTCTAGGACCACGGCTTGCTTTTTTAGAAATTCCCCGTGGCTCTATCGGGCATCGGCCCTGCTGGGCCCCTAGGGTTGGCTGACATCTCTGTTAGGTGAAAAAAAAAACAAAAAATGTAGGTACCTACTTAATCTTTTATTTATTTGCCTAATATTTTGTCTACTTAAATATATCTGCTTAAACATAATATTCAACAATCTCAACACTGTTTTACTAAACGTAACACTTTTCTTTGGTTTAATAACACACCCACACATTTAAATATTCGCAAGTCAGGGCTATCATCGACATCACCATTTCAGCCGAAAGATGTCCACTGCTGAACAAGTCTCCCCCAAGTGTCGCCACAATGACCGGTCTTGTGTATCTCGCATCCATCAGATGCCCGCGACCCTCACCAGCCAAGTTACAACCGTTTCGTTTCGATTCTCTTTCGTCGATCGCCTCGAGTCGGCCAAGCCACCTATTCATATGTTCTGATCACGTGACTGAGCGTTGAGGTGACGTCAGAACTAAGGAATCGGAGGCGTGGCCGACTCGAGGCGATCTACGAAAGAGAGTCGAAATGAAACGGTCGTAACTTGGCTAGGGGGATTGGTGAGGGTCGCGGGCATCCAATCAGGAATTGAACTCTTTACATATTTGTACGGAACCCTCAGGGCGCGAGTCCGACTCTCACTTGCCCAGTTTTTTTTTTTCACATTTTGTCCATCACTTAACGAAACTTTAGACATTTACACATTCATACATTCTACTTAGTCTAGTGATCATCACATGTTTACTGTATGGACTTTATAAGAGACTTTGACCTCTGAGTTTGTTTCGGTGTTTCTTCTCAGGGTAGAGACAACTCGGAAATACCGGCCTCATCTAGTTTAAATTGACGTGTAAGTGTTATTTATAAGCTTTTTGTAAAATAAATATCATTTATTATGTATCATAATAAATAAACATAGCTTAAGCTACTTTTTACATAACTTAAGCAACGTTTTATATGGCATCGGCTAGCCTCCGCAATAACTGACATTCACACAGACGAAGTCGTGGATAAAAGCTAATGTTTTATAATAATAATACAATTACAGCGGACGGCACTGCCGTGGCCGAATACTGGGCAAGGCAAGGAATTTAATTAGTTTTGCCATCGATACGCTAAGAAGAAGATACAATTTACAAAACTAAACAAGACGAAGGGCGTATTTAATAGAACTGACTGAAGACAGATTGCAATCTAACAGTTCGACAATGTCGTAAATTTCTTCCATCCGTTTTCCATTTTATTTATTAAACAACACCTGTGGGGAAAATATGACAATCATGTCATAGAGCACAGATTTAAGGTTCATCTGAATAAAACGAAACCCATATAGAATCACTGGTGTGTCTGTTTGTCATAGCTCAAATGCTCGGAATCTACTGGACGGACTGAGTTTAATAAACATGATTTGGTAAGAAATGTACTTTATGACATAAAATAAAAATAAAAATAATATGAGGAACACAATTGTATTTTTTTCAGAATTTTAACATAATCAATCTTAAATTTATATAAAGAAAATAGATTAAAATTGACTTTTCTTATAAAATTTTAGACTCGGTAATTTCAGAAATAATAAAGATGGGGCCTCTTTATTTCCGAAACTACTGAGTTTAAAGAGCCGTAATATTTTTTTCCGAAACCTTTTATAATTGTAGAGTACAGTAATACATAAAAGAAGTTACGTTTACTTTTTTTAAATATATTAAAAAAAATTATTCGTTCAGAACCCTTTGCGCGTGATTACGACTTGCTCTTAGCCGGTTGTTATTCATCTTAGTTTAAGACCTCCTTAGCATGTTCCAACCAATGAGGCCACATCTCCACATGCTTCTGCAGCATCTCCCCAGGACTGTCTGTTTTAGACAATTGGCTATGAGCGACCAGGTAGTAGTCTTCAGATAAGTACTTGTTCGTGACTCCACAGGCAAGGAGGCTTTTGAGTGCTTTCAGAGCTAGCGGGGACGGCATTTTAGCTGTAAATAAAAAAAAAATTACAGAACATTGAATAAAGAACTGTTACCGACCTCGGATCCTGCACCTCGACATAAAAACTCTTTAGTAACTAAATTTTGTTTTATAGTATTTTATAACTTCTTGGTCTGTTGAAATAACCCGAATAATTATTAAAAATAAAATATTAATATAATAATGACTATAAAAATGCATAATTCTTTGATAAATATTATTGTTAATAATTAATGTTGAATGAGCCATTTTATTAGATAATTCAATTGTACATATTCATGTAAGTTATAAAAGCCGATGTGTTGACAGTTGTTTTTTTTTTAATTACACTTTTTAGTTATCGTTGTCAAGGAAATAACATTGTAAAAAAATAACGCTGTTCGAATATTTGGACAAGAAATATAAACTTGTTTGTTATACGAAATACCCTTGTTTCTGTGACCATCCTGATCTAATCACTGGTACACAGAACTCGTGGGTAAGTAATAATAGCCACTGGGATCGATCTCTAAGTTAACCGTAGGGCCCTCGCCCACGACGACTTTTTGTTGGTAGCGATGCTGTCGCGAGTTTTGTAAGCGCGCGACAGCATTGCTACTAACGCGCGTTTGCAAGCGCTATAGAAAAAATGCCAACGCGCTACTAACGCGCTACAACATCGCTACAAAGTCGCCGTGGGCGAGGGGCCTTATTTACGACAGCTATGTTTTCCGAGGTCGGTCTGTAGATGAGTGACCATCTTAACATTAACATTTCGAGATTCCTCCATGCCTCGGAAATCATGTTAAGGCGTTGGCCCCGGCTGTCATTTGTAGATCATTAACAGTCGCTACGGATAGTCAAATTGCAAATTATATACATTATGATAAATACTTTAACCTCTTTTTTTAAATGACTTATTTTCTATTTTAGTCTATTTTTATTTTTATAATTGTGTTTTTTAGTCTCATTTTTTTTTTCAAATTATATACATTATGTTAAATACTTAAACCTCTTTTTTTTAAATAAAATTTTTCTATTTTAGTCTATTTTTATAGTGTTTTTTTTTTTCATTTTGTATGTTTAATTTCGTGATAATATTTTTTTTATCCATACCATAACATTTAATTAATGTCGAACCTAATATGGTGTTAGCTGAACAAGTGTGAATACCTATAGGTAAGTGTCCAGATTTTAATATTGTTTTTTTATAATAATCTTGTATGTTGGTGTGCCTATAAATAAATAGTCAGTCCAGTCTTGCCAAGGGGTATCTTTTTCAAGAACCCAATAAATATTAATTTTAGGAACGAATAAAAAAAAGAAATATCAGAAACTCCACGTCTACAAGAATGTCTGATGAGATAGAATTCAACAATAGACAATATATGTAGCAATTTCCCTTTACAATCCGATAAAATACCTATATACTTTTTTTTAGTTACCACAAAGAAAGGGTCAAACACAATGAAATTGTAGATAAAAATATATCACTCTCAACACAAAAGGAGCCCGTTCACCTTGGCTCCTGCTTTTCGGAATGTATCCCTGGAGTGCACCGACCGCCTTCAGCTCTTGGGAGTTGAAATCTCCTCAGACCTCAATTTTGGGCGGTTCATTGAGTCCAAAGCCAAGGTAGCTGCTAGAAAACTAGGCGTTCTTGCAAAGGTCCGACGGTACTTCACACCGGGACAGCTTCTAATGTTATACAAAGCACAGGTTCGATCGTGTGTGGAGTACTGCAGTCACATATGGGCTGGTGCTGCAAAATGCCATCTAGCAGCTTTGGACTCAATGGAAAGGCGTGCGAAAAGGCTAATTGGGGATCCTGATTTGGTTAAGTCCAGTCTACAAAGCCTCGAGCACAGGCGCAGGGTAGCCAGCCTATCGGTATTTTACAGGTTGCATTTTGGAGAGTGTGCGCAGGAATTGCATGACTTGATTCCGCCATCTCCTTTCTATCATCGGACAACCCGACGTACGGCGAGTATCCACCCTTACGTTGTTGAAACTTCAACGGTCCGGACTAAGCGTTTCGCTTCGTCGTTTATACCGCGTACATCGAAGGACTGGAACAATTTGCCTGCTGCGATCTTCCCGTCCAACTATAATTTAGGTGTCTTCAAGGCTAGAGTGAATAGGCTCTTGATAAACTAGTGCGCCTCACCATCAATGATTGCATCACTGCTTACCATCAGGTGGGATCGCAGTCAAGCGCTGGTTTATATCAATTAAAAAAAAAAAAAAAAAACACGATCCGAATCACGGTCGTGTTTTTTTATTTTTTATTAAAGAGTATCGAAATCTACTTTTTTTTACCAATTATCTGTTTTTTTTTTTTGTGGTTCGATCCAATGACTTATCCCGCTCTAGGGCGGAGCAGAGCGTGTCAGAGTTTTAATTACTAAAACTACACCTGCGTCCTTCCGTTGCCCTTTGCATTCTAGGACCACGGGCTTCCTTTTCTGAATTTCCCTGCGGCTTCCCAACTGTGTAAATATCGCCTTTTAGTCTAATCCCCTTGCATAGAGCAACTGTCTATTAGACTGCAAAATTATATATGAACTTTCCAATTATTAAATCCCTGCATAATCATCTTTATATTTTTCCCACTGCTGAGACTCAAGCCTTCTTCCTAGGAGAGAGAGTGAGCCGTAATCCACCACACGGGCCTAGTGCGTTTTGGTGTAAGTCACATATCATCGATTTTTTGGTTCTAGGACATGCCGGCTTCCTCACGATGTTTTCTTTCTCCGTTTTGAGAGCAATGACAATCCCTGACTTTATATAAAAAGTTTACAATCTCAAGAGAATTTTAAAATATTATGATACGTCGGAGACTAAGAGCTTTTTTCAATTTAGTCTTTCAATTTGTTTAGTGATGACCTCAATTTATCACGACATTTCAGTTGAGATTGGAGCGACACCTGTTAGTTTAAAATTGAGATATCAATCTAGTCTCCATTTTTTCTAGAAAAGTAAACCTAATTACGTAATTAATTCGAAAGAATAACAAACAAAACTTACTTCTGAAATCGCCAATGAAGGAAATCCCAACGGCTCTCCGGTTATAGCCCAAAGTGTGTGCCCCAACGGTATGCCAGCCAGCTCCTTCATACACCCTGCCATTACCACCGATTAGGAACCTGAGGGATTCATCAAAAACATTAGTTGAACTCGAAGTGAATGCCATCGGGGAAATCTCGGAATCGACACAAGACGGGAACTAATTTGACCAATTTGTTATCTTTGCCAACTGCGAAAGAGTTTGTGAAACTAATTCCAAAGGTTTTTGGCCCCTGTAATGTTTTCTGAAGTCTGACTTTGTACAAACATTTAAAGGGCAAATCTTGCAAATGGATTTTGAAGCAGTTACCCAGGTGGGAAATCATCTAATGACATCTCTCACTCCAGGGCGGAGTGGGAGGACATGTCAGACTTTTACTGACTAGAAGCATGACTATGTTCCTTTAGTTGCCTTTTGCGTCCCAGAACTACGGGTAACCCTTTCAGAAGTCGACCCATGGCCCTAGTAGGCTTTGGCCCTGCTGGGCCCCTACGGTTTTGCTGACAACTCTTTGAAGCGTGCGTGAAACACTATGCGCCGAAGGCGACGACTCGGGTTCGGTCCGAACGGTTACCGGACGACCGGATGGAGAGCTACCCATTGCTCGTCGTCCGCAACCCCACGCTTACGGTGGCTGGAGCGTGAAGATTCCATCATGCGTACGGCCGTCTCCTTCGCTAACATTACTGCTTCGCAAGGACGCTACCGCTGCCCATTCCCACTCGCTCTGGACTATGACCCGGCGACGTGAGAGTTACCGCCGACGATTGTCCCCATGAGGACACGGTACCCCCCAAACCCTAACTAATTGAGTTCGCAGGCTTGCGGCTTGGGACGGCGAGCAATGGGTAGCTTGCCGTCCGATCGTCCGGTAACCGTCCGGACCGAGCCCAAGTCATCGACGACGCGTACTGTTCCACGCGCGCCTCAAGGAGATGTCAGCAAACCGTAGGGGCGCAGTAGGGTAGTAGCCTAATGGGGCCAAGGGTCTGCTTCTAAGAGGAAGACTCGGCCCTGGTATGAAAGGCAACAAAGAAACAGGAGTGGGTTTTTAGTCAGCAAAATTCTGACACACCCTCCTGCTCCGACCAAGAGCGAGGAATGTCATTGGATGATTTTCCGACCGAAAAAAAAAACTAATTGAGTTGAAATTTGACATCCTATATGAAAGAAAAAGAAAGAAAACATTTATTTGAGACTCGCACAGGACAAATAACAATAAAATAAAAAGTAACTACTTAATCTATAAATACTTAACTTAAAAATAATAGAAAACAATATTAAAAGATATAAATAAAAGACCTATGCGAGGCCAAAAAGGCTCCTATCTCAGCATATGCTGCGATATTTAACTAAAAAGTAAAAATAACGCAGCGCTGGTATTCTGATAGGGTCTGGTGATATATAGAAAGAAAGAAAGAAAGAAACATGTTTATTCTGCCCAAATAGACGCACAATAAAATATAGCAAACTGTCGGGCCATGTGCAAACCGAGCATAACTGTGCTGCACTATAGACACACAATAATATATAATATAAACACAGTTGACTGATGTCTACATAGTCTGTGGTTGTCTACACAAAACAGTCTGATCTTACAGCTTAGTCTGTGGTTGTCCATTGTCATCCATTGTCTATTGCACTGACCGACAGAGACTGACATAACCTAATATAAATATAAACAATAATTTAAGAAAAACAAATAACAATGTATAAATCCAAGTTGTGCGTCGCATCTAGGCAAAAATAGGTTGTTGCTCAGCTTATCCCGCGACGCTGGGCAAATCCAGCAATCTACGATGCTGATTTTCAGCATTTATATGGATTACATGCATTAATATAGTACCACAGAGCTGGTTTGATGATGGAGTCGGATACTGGCCATAAGAATTACTGAGTACAACAAGATAATCCATCGTATTAGAGCTCTTTGGAATTGTCTTGATCAGTACTACTCGACAAAGCTTGTTATAAAAAAATGTTATCAAAAATTTGTTCTATTTCTTACATTTATCTTATATTCTAAATAATTTCCTCCTTTCGACCTCAATACCTCAATCTTTTGATTAGATTACAGAATCAAATTTTTTGACATTAACGTCTTTGATTCGATTTTTATTCTACTGACATGGTGACTGAGCGAAGACGGATGCTTTCTTCAAAAAGATTTAGAATTTGAGCGTTCGTTTTTTAGGGTTCCGTACCTCAAAAGGAAAAAACTGAACCCTTATAGGATCACTTTGTTGTCCGTCCGTCTGTCTGTCTGTTTGTCTGTCAAGACCCTTTATCTCGGGAATACGTGGAGTTATCAAATTGAAATTAAAACCATATACTCAAGTCTGCAGATTCTTGAAGCTGTAAAAAAAACAAACTTGTAAGTTAACGACAAAAAAAGATACTTCGGTTTATGTGGCAAAAAACGTACATTTCAACACTCTCGAGGAAATCAAAATTCATAGGGTACTTCCCGTTGACCCAGAATCCTGAAATTTGGCATAAAGCAAGGTCTTATAGCACAAGTATAGGAATAAATCTGAAAACTATTTTTTTGTTACTTCACAATTTTTCGGAATTGAACTATGTACATAGGTAAGTTTGTACGGAACCCTCAGGGCGCGAGTCCGACTCGCATTTGCTCAGTTTTTTTGTTTCAGCTCTGTGGTTTTTGAGATTAATATCGTTATAGCAATGAATATTCCTGAAACTACGACACTTTATTCAGTAATAGAAGTTTCTCAGAACAACAAACAATCTCGGAAGTTTGATTTATCATTGAAGTAATGACCTCTGCACTGTCATGAAGTTTAAACCTTAACAAAAACCACGTCATGCTTCATCAACTACAAAAACTCACGATTGTCCAATATCAGTGAATCCCCGATCTTGCATATGATATTTTCTGATACCGTTGGCCGCTTTCAGACATTCCTCGTCACTAATGCACTCAGGAACCACAGTATGCTGTATCACGGCAACATTGACAGGATTCCCAAGAGGTTCCTGCCTCAGAAGAGGAGAACCGCCCCACTCGGAGATAGGAATTACTCCGCAATTTCCATCTGAGAAAAAATATAGACTTCAGTTTCGTTGGAATAATATGCCTTTACCTATATAAAAAAATAAACGTATTTTATTTGCCAGTAAGAAGAAGAGCGTGAGCCATTAGAGATGGGAAGCGGGAACGTTTGAAAGAGCGACTGTGGTCCTAGAAGTCATATGATGATGCCCACATAAAAATAAAAGTCGATAGAGATCATTAGTAAATTAGAGCCAAGAAATATCGTTGAAATATAACATCTACACTAATATTATAAAGAGGAAAGGGTTATTTTTGTTTTTTTTTTGTTTGTAGGAGGTAATCTCTAAAAGTACTGCACCGATTGCTAAAATTTTTTCACCGATAGAAAGCTGTTTTATTCCTGAGTGACATAGGCTATATTTTATGTACGCAGGCACGGTAATATTATCTATACAGTATTGTAACTCGGCCGTATCTTTGAAATAAATGCCTACAGCCGCGCGGTACGTAAACATGCGATAGGGCTGCCCGCACTATGGCTGCCCGCCTCCAGCATTTTAATTACATTTGCCTACTTTGTGTTTCCATTTAGTTTTGTGATTGTAAATATACTTTTTTTATATAAACAAATAAAATACTTTGTGAATTGAATAGGAAGTGTTCAATATTTGCGACCGAAAAATATTTGCGCCTCGACTGAGACGTACCTACGAAATGCTTTATTATTAAATTAAAGTACAAAAATCCGCATTCTAAAGCTTAATTAAAAATTGTTTTGGGAAACATGGACAAGGTGGAGAAAAAGAAATATCTTTTACTTGGTTATAGATACCTGCAGCTACTTTACAATTTATATGTTTGGTTTTAAATGAAGAATTCATGCAACCAAAAACAGCACAATATATCCTACTCATCATATTAAATATATAAATAACTATGTACTTGAACTTATTTTTATTGAAAAAATCGCGCGGCACAGACGCGACTGTCTGCATCCCGAGCGCACCCCGAGATCGAGGCGCGTAGGTATAGCTCGCTTTTCATCCGTTTGTATGAAGTTGGAATACTGTATAGATAATATTACCGTGACGCAGGTTAAGCCGCGGGCAAAAGTTAATAAGTAATAATGCTAAACCCATTCGACTCGATTTTATATTTACGTGTATCTTGAGACATCTATCTCTAAAGAGTATCCAAGTGAGATTTATAAGACTTCTAGTAAAGATTGCTAGAGATACTCTAAGGGCATTCTTCTTCGAAAATTCTGAAGAGAAACCATCAACACAATTGATTAGCTACTCAGAAACTTACCTTTTGCCTCTACCGTTAACTTAACAACTAACGTTAAGAATAGAATTACCCTCATTTTGCTAAAACAAAAACACTTTTACCCACTAAAACACGAAGGAACAAATCTATTAACTTTCTTGCTGAGATCAAGAGCGTGAATACACAATAATTAGGGTTTCAGCTCTTTATATTAGCATAAAACATTTGCGGGGTAAGAACCTTTATCGTTGGGAAAACACAGGCTTTTTTGAGGATAAATTCAGTTATTCCCTGTAGCTGTGTTTTCTCCGCGTTTTATTGATAAGAGTCTGTGTAAAATGAGTAGATTGGAAACTAATAAATACTTGTGGTTTTATCTCGAGTCGGCACGCGCTTTGTTGTAATGGGTCATGCTGGGAACTGATAAGACAGGAAGGTTGGTCATAGAAGTGACTGCTACGGGTGCGTCAGAAGTTGGTAGAGGATATTAAAGAAAGAAAAAAGAAAGAAAGAAAACATGTTTATTCTGCCCAAATAGACGCACAATAAAATATAGCAATCTGTCGGGCCATGTGCAAACCGGACATAACTGTGCTGCACTATAGACACTAGACAATAAACACAGTTGACTGATGTCTACATCACTCTACATAGTCTGTGGTTGTCTACACAAAACACAGTCTGATCTTACAGCTTAGTCTGTGGTTGTCCATTGTCTATTGCACCAACCGACAGAGACTGACATAACCTAATATAAATATAAACAATAATCTAAGAAAAACAAATAACAATATATAAATCCAAGTTGTGCGTCGCATCTAGGCAAAAATAGGTTGTTGCTCAGCTTATACCGTGACGCAAAAAAAATAACGTTAAAGTTGTAATGAACGTATAGTCAGGGGTCAAAAGTGCAGTTGCACTCTATGTCTAAAATTTTCTTTGTAGTAGAATTTTCATAGTCCACAACTAGTTTAATCAATACAATAGATTCTATGCTACAAATCAAATCAGGCATGAACCATTGACCCTCTTCTACAAAGACATTTTAGACCCTTTAGAGTTGATGGAGTGCAACTGCACTTTTGACCCCTGACTGTACCTGCTATCCTATTTGCATCTGTGACTATCTTTACCGAAACTCAAATGGAAATTCTAATAAAATTAGTCTATGGAGTGTGTGTGACTCTCCATTTTTAGGGTTCCGTACCTCAAAAGGAAAAAACGGAACCCTTATAGGATCACTTTGTTGTCCGTTTGTCTGTCTGTCTGTCAAGACCATTTATCTTGGGAACGCGTGGAGGTATCGAGTTGGAATTAAAACCATACTCTCAGGTCTACGGTCCCTTAAAACTGTGAAAAAAATAAACTTAACTGAGTTATAGAAAAAAAAAGATTTATGTCCTAAAAAACGTATATTTCGACACTCTCAAGGGAATCAAAATTCAAAGGGTACTTTCCGTTGACCTAGAATCCTGAAATTTGGCATGAAGCAAGGTCTCATAGCTCAAGTATAGGGAAAAATCTGAAAATCGTAAATTTGTAGTTACGTCCCAAAAAAAAAACTATTGCGATTCTGAAAAATCTTCGTAACTCAATTCGGGAATTCAACTGTTTTCATAACTTTGTACGGAACCCTTAGTGTGCGAGTCCGACTCGCACTTGCCCGGTTTTTTTAATCACCAAGTAACTCCTGCTCTGAGTGGAGCGGGGCGAGAGGCAGTGACAGGTTTTGCTGACTAAAACCTACCTGTGTCCCTTCAGTCACCCTTTTTGTTCCAGAGCCACGGTAACACGACCAATCCCGCAGCCTTTGCGGGTCGATCGGCCCTAGTAGGCCCCTCTCCGTTTTGCTGACATCTCTTTGTGATGCGCGTGAAATACAACGTGCCACTAACTTGGGCCGGGTCCTTCCTGTAAAGCAAGCTAATAGGATATATCTTGTGTTACCTAGTACCGCCAGGTAGTCGCTTCATGTTAAATTCAACTGATTCCTATCAAGCAAGAAGCAGATCCCAACATCATTGGGAACCACCGCAGGCGTGGGCTTTCGGACGTCAAGCAATGGGTAGCCCGCCGTCCGGCCGTCCGCGAAGCGTCAGGACCGAGCCTCAAAGAGATCTCAGCAAATCCGTAGGGGCCCAGCAGGGCCGAAGCCTATAACTGGGGCCATGGGTTAACTTCTGAAAGTGAAACCCGGGGTCGTGGAACGCAAAAGGCAAAAAGAACACAGGTGTGGGTTTAGTTAGTAAAAATCTGACACGTGCTCCCGTTTCACCCTAAAGCGAGAGAACTCATTAGACGATTTTCCACCTTAATAAAAAAACATTATTAGGAAATGGCTTGGCAGATGCAGCATGTTTGGAACGTACCCTCGATATAGAAGTAATTCTTAATGTGGGGCAAAGTTTAAAAAAAAAGAAATATACTGAACCTACATACTTATATTTGTTAGATTAGAAGGATGCAATGTGTTTACGTACAAGTTGACAAACAAGGAAAAATAACAATTATGGAAGAGGGGACGTACTTTTAATTACGCAACTTATAATGTACTTAATGTTTTTTCCGAGTACGCGTCTCCTTTTAGTAGCGTAATTAGAGACACAATAGAAAGACAATGACGTTCGAACGCCGGCGTTCGCTCGGGGTTTAATGAATTAAGGAAATTTCACGCCGACTGATACGACGACACTTTGCGTCACCAGAGGGCTGGCTCGTTCTTTGCCCAAAGAATTAGCGCTGCCAATCAACTTGGCAATGCTGCCAGTCTTTTGGGCACATTTCCGGATGACAGCGATGTGGAGGAGTATTTCGACGCCTGAGTGTACTTTGTGTTTTTGTATTATATTTATGTACATAGTTAGGTTTTAGTATAGTTTAGTTAATATTTATGTATTTTATGTAAGAAAGTGTTTATATATAATAAATTAATATCTTTTTTTCGTACTCGTAATTAGAAATTGCTTTTTTTTTTATTAATAGACGCGCGCTCACCTGATGGTAAACTACGTTGTGGTGACTTTCGTTAAGCTGTACGCACAAATGTGTTCTCAAAACTTTTAGTGCGTGTGGGTGGAATGTCCTCCATATACCGTACCAACATTGAGTGTTCCGATGATGGAACCGGTAGAAAGCCGACAGGCTAGCAAATCGGTGTCGATGCTCAAAACTTGAAAGCTTTGACTTCAATACTCAATACTTTATTGGATTCCATATTATGTACAGTCAGGGGTCAAAAGTGCAGTTCCACCTTACCAATGCTAAAATGTCTAAAATTTCTTTGTAGAAGAGGGTCAATGGTTCATGACTGATTTAATTGGTGGCATAGAATCTAAAGTATTGAATAAACTAGTTGTGGCCTATTGAACTTCTACAACAAAGAAATTTTAGACACTTTAGCATTGGTAGAGTGGAACTGCACTTTTGATCCCTGACTATACATTGGTAGTATGAAATATTGTCAAGATCAATATGGGCACATCATGTACCCTGTCGGGCACAGCAAAGTTAGGAGAGAGGATGAGGGCAAAGTAACAATTCATGGAATTAATTATTGTAGGTAGATCTAATAGATATATGTATATTATTAAGTATGTGTATAAGTATTGGTAGATTGTGTCCGATATTTTAATTTATTTTTTGTCATCATTATTATTAAATTATGTATGTATATATTTAATATTTGTAAATTATGTCAAATATTTTATTTATTTTTGTCGTCATTATTATTAAATTGTTATTTTTGAAATTAATTTATGTATGTATATTATTATTATGTTTTGTATAAGTAGGTTAGGTAAAGGAAAAAAAGGGACTTGACAAGTCCATCATTGCCAATGATCCTCATGGCTCGTGTAACGCATGTAGTTGGTATCTAGCAGATCTGTCCAAAGGAAGGGAGCAGAGGCCTTACCTTGACATGTTTAAATGTTAGTCTTGCGACCGATAAAGAGGGATGGAGGTATACACACTAAATAGCTTCATCCCTTTAAAAGTTCAGTACCTACCTATAGGTCGTAAAATGGATCACGTTAAAAGCTCGTAATATAGAAAGAAAAAGAAAAGAAAAATAAACATTTTATTTGTCGGAACAAGAACTAACAAATGACCGTTCAAAACGGCCGAACGCTCAGCATAATGCCGTGACCACACGCAAAATGCGACGAGTCTACGGCGCTGGTTTTCAGCGCCAGTATTGCCTTAGTACTCCATATAAAATCGAACTTTCACTAGATAAAGTTTAAGTACTTAGCTGTTCCGGCGTGAAGTAATGTCTCACCTTGGCAAGGTTTTCAAACTTTTTTACAGCCAGCTGAGCCAACTGACCCTTGATGTGTATCCATAGATTTAAGTTTGTCTATAAGTTGTGTTACCTTTTTGGTGTACAATAAAGTTTATTCTATTCTAAAGTCTAAGTATTGAGAGTGGATGGTAACATAACAACAAGAAGATGAAAATGGTTGGTTATTGGCACGGTTACACTGGTTCACCAATGATTAACGATTTCCTCTAACTAATATATCATCATCATTACAGCCGAAAGACGTCCACTGTTGGATATAGGCCTCCCCCAGGTGTCGCCAAAATGACTGATTTTGTGCGTCTCGCATTCATCGGATTCCCGCGACCTTCATCACCTAGTGAGGGTCGCGGTAATAACCTCATTGGCCCACCTTGTGGGAAGCCTTCCAACGGTACGTCTTCCGGTACGTGGTCGCCACTCCAGAATCTTTCGGCCCCATCGACCATCTGCTCCGCGAGCAATGTACCCTGCCCACTGCCACTTAACGGCGGGCTATGTCGGTAACTTTGGTTCTCAGGCGAATATCTTCATTTCTAATACGATCACGCAAGGAAACTCCGAGCATAGCCCTTTTCATTGCCCTTTGTGTGACTTTAAGCCTTTTGATAATTGTGAGCGACCACGTTTAAGGGCCATATGTCATCACTGACACCACGACCCCAACACACACTAGTCATAAACCCTATATTTTTTATTTATTTTTTTGGCTTCGTACAGTTTGCGCATTTATTAGCCAGTGTCAAGTTTAGAAAATATTAAGTTTTCAGTCACTTTGAGTTCCATTAGAACACGGTTGTAACATATTCTAATGTTTTTGCAATATTTGGCAGCAATGTATCGGGGTCAGCCTTCTTGGTAAGCTTAGCTCTGGTAGTACAATAATTCTCAGCTCCATTTTACCGAAAACGCGTCTCTTTCAATGATTCCACATATTATTCTTGTCCAGCTGCGTAGATACTTGAGATACAAAACTACACTAATTTTCCATCACAATATCAACCAGGAATCAATTTGCGAATAATTAAGACCTTGTGAGTTTGTAGTCACAGAATATTTTGTATGAACTCTGCCCGGGTCTATGTTGACTTCGCGGCCCTGTAACAGCGATTTTATTTTTATAAAATAAACATAGTAACTATTCAAGATTTAGCTTTATTATTTTATGAGATGAGATGAACACGTTTGAAATCATAAATTAGGCTCAGATTCGCGATTTTTTTTTATGGAGCTAACTAATTTATATCATGTTTTGATTTTTACCCAGCGGTTGTTCAAAATATATTATGGTCAATTTTATTTTTCATGGTGTTCTCTTTTATATTTGTGGATTTCCAGAGGTTAAAAAAGTTTGAAAATGTGTAAAACAGCCACAGAATTGCACTCGAAAAGCACTCGCCAAAAACTCCATAGACACTCTTATACATATTAAAGTATAAGTATAATCCCCACGATCGATTTACAGACTTTCGCCCACTTGATACAAAAGAGGGCTTTACGATATTTACCCACGCCAGAATATCTTTAGCAAGGTTGTATCTAGTTGAACTCTATCTTTGGAATACACGTGTAGATTCACAGCATACTAAAGGGCTATCTTGAGCAATTTCAATGGTCTCTATATTTTAGGGAATTTCCTCCATCTAAAATAATGAAATTTACATTATTAGCTTGTTAAGTTATTGACTTTAGTTGAGGGTATTTTCCACTATCTTGGCAAGTACCTATCTATATCGTCCGGACTATGGAAAGTTTCCTTTACATAAATTAAGAATTTTGGCCTAAATATCAAAGCTTAGTACAAAATAAATGCCGCTGTTTGAGGGAAAAATTACAAACATACCCAATGTTTATCTACCGTTGATTTAATTTCCTTAGATCATGTTTATTTTAATAAGAGATTAAAATAGGACTCCAATAAAGACTCTCCATTGAACCGAAATTTTAATTTTAGAAAAGCAATAGAATGTATGTATGTAAGACGGAAAAATTGTAAAACCTTATCTTCCAACTTCCAATACATAAAAAACGCGTGTCACAGTTTTTGTTCTCGAACTCCTCCAAAACGGCTTCAATTTTTAACCGACTTTAAAAAAGGATGTTTTATGTTCGGCGATTTCTCGGTCAATTGTAGACCGATATTGAAAATTATTTTTTTGATTGAAAGGTTATACTTTCGAGTTGGTCCCATAGAAATATTGTTATGATCTGATGATGAACATCGAAGACATGGATCGGAACTCTTCATAGAATCACAGCAGATAAGAACTGTCGTAACAAGTAAAATTGCTTTGTTTATACGTATACGCGATGACTTTAAGTTTAATTGAGGGGTACTTTTTAGTTGTGGTACTGCAACTAAAAAGTGTAAAATAAAAACGTTTTACAAAAAAAAATACAACCGATTTCAATGTTACATAAAAAACACTAAAAAGTACAAAATAACTTTAATTTCGGAAGCCGATGTTAAATAATGAACAGACAAAACTATTATAAAAAAACATTGTGTTTTTTTAATATTGAAGTCGGTTGTATTCTTATTTTTTGTTAAAAGTTTTCTGTTTTTTTTTTTTGTATGTTTGACAGATCTAATAATAGGTTGTAGGCTATTTTTTACCCTCCTACCCCCACGCCTCAATTTTTTGTTTGATAATTTGTAATTTGCTGGGACAACTAGTAGACTATCTATATTGAAAAAGCACCCGTTACCGACTGACTGATCACCACTCAGATCAAACTACTGAACGGATTGTATTGACATTTGGCACGCAGATATTTATTACTACAATGCGTTCCAAATAAGAATAGGATCGATTTTTACTCAATGTTGTGACGTCATACTGTCAAATCGAAGAAATTGGGTAGGGTGAGCAAAACAATATATTTTTAAAATTTAATTTATTTACGAATTATGCATGAAAAATATTTAATCAAAATCACGTTCTTCATTTCTTCGTTCTAATTTTGCTCATCTCTGCGTCACTGTGTGAAGTGTCTGAGTAGTGATAAATGGGAGAAAAAGGCGAATTGTTCCTAACAATGAAAATAAGAAAGAAAATAGTTTTTTTTTAAGTAATTATGTCTTAAACACCATATTTAGCTAATTTAGATTAAACAATAACTTCAGCTAGATTTAACTAAGACTAGTAATGCAAAGCAAAAAAAATCGTTATTGATACTCAAATAAGTTTTCTTTGTAAACCGTACTTTTCAATCAACATTTGACAGATCGAGGTTATTGGCTTTCCTATTCATATTTGGAACGCATAGTAACTTCTGCCCGCGTGAAAATAGGTTTTTAATAGAAACATTATATGCAGGATTTCAGTGTTCTAGGTCCAAGAGTTTGGGTTGGGTCATTGGGTGTTGGTAAGTGAGTGAGTCAGGACTTTCTTTTATGTACATCCTTATTTTTTAATTAGTTAAAAAAATGGAGCTCTATCCGTACCTGTTATTGATCATATTTTTGTAGTCAAAAGTAAAAAAAAAAAAAAAACGAAATCCGAAAATTGTCTACGAAAATTTGTCATAATTGGTAAATTTTTATTAGAATCAATCATTCATAATAATTACTACTAGAAAATACTACGCGCAGTGTTTTTTTCCATTTTGATCGTCATTTATTCATACATAATCAATAGCCTGTACAATTTTTCCAAAAATTGAGTGACATTTTGGGATATAAACAAACGCTACTACCACACCCTACAACTTTGTTGTTTCACTACTACAACTTTGCTGTTTCACTACTACAACTTTGCTGTTTAAGAATATTATTTACTGAGACTTTACTTAAACAATAACAAGACCTTTTCTAATAAGCCCTTTATGTATTTGTACTAATTAAGAGCAGTGGTGGCCGAGTGATAACGGCCCTGACTTACGAATTGTAGGTCGTGGGTTTAAACCCAGCCAGGCGCATTACTTTGTGTAATTTATTTCATCACCACTGCTCTTAAAACGGTGAAGGAAAACATCGTGAGGAAACCGGCATGTCCTAGAACCAAAAATTCGAAGACATGTGACATCCACCCACCCGCACTGGGCCCGCGTGGTGGATTACGGCCCAATCCCTCTCCTACAGAGGAGGCCTGAGTCCCAGCAGTGGGAACATTATAAAGCCGACTATGCTATGCTATGCTATACTAATTAAAAATTAGTGTGTATACTAGTACAGATGACGTAGGCATGTGCTAAAGAATTTTCCCCCTTAAAAATTCACCCCCTAAGAATATGAAACAGCGGTCCTAAGTTTGTATGGAAAAATAAAATAAGATAGACTTTTATACTTTTAAATAGACGAAGCCGCTAGCTGAAGCTAATAACATTAATATTTTTAAAAGCGAAAAGTTTTGAGTGTGTGAAGGTATATGTGTGTGTATGTTTATTAATTCTAAATGCTCGAACGGCTGAACAGAATTCGATGAAACTTAGAATTACTTACCTAAAATACTTTTTATCATGGGAGTATGTTCTCTTGGGATAATTTCCTACTACCACGCGAACCAAACCGCTAACAATAGCTAGTCAATTATAAAAAGGAAAATAAACATTTCTTGTTATTACTTGATGTTGTGTACTTGTCTTAAATATACACAGACACACGCCCGCTTAGCTAAATAATTATCTAAAATAAACATCGTTAATTGAATTGTAATGTGTATTCAAGATATTATAAGCATCGGACTATAAGATATGGATGGTATATTAAAATACCATAATCAAACTTATACCGTATTATTACAAAAAAATGCTTTAGTACTGCAGTACTAAAGCATTTGCAAAGCATTTTGTTTTGTATTTTATGGGTTTTTTTAGGGTTCCGTACCTCAAAAGGACAAAAACGGAACCCTTATAGGATCAATTTGTTGTCCGTCCATCTGTCTGTCTGTCTGTCAAGACAACGGGTCTTGGGAACTCTTTAAAAAACAATACCTTTAACCATTTAAAAACCTTTTAACCCTTTAAAAAACCATATACTCAAGTCTGCGGTCCCTTGAAGCTGTAAAAAAATAAAATGTCTGAGTTAATGAAAAAAAAGATACGGCCGTTTATGTCGCAAAAAACGTATATTTCGACACTCTCAAGGAAATCAAAATGCGTAGGGTACTTCCCATTGACCTAGAATCCTGAAATTTGGCATGAAGCAAGGTCTTATAGCACAAGTATAGGAAAAAATCTGAAACTGAAAATTTTTGTTACGTTACAAAAAAAAAAACAACTTTTTGTGATTCGGAAAAATCTTTTTTCATAGGTAAGTTTGTACGGAACCCTCAGGGCGCAAGTCCGACTCGCACTTGCCCAGTTTTTTAGTAAAAGTTCTTGTACTTGTTTCTTCATTGTGTGTGTATCTGTGTGCTAAATAAACGTGTTTTCTTTCTTTCTAATTTAATATTTTGGTGTGAAAATCGAACCCGTGACACGCAGCGTAGCAGCTACTCGCTCAACCACTGGGGTAATCGTGCCGTCAAAGTTATTTATTTACAAATTTAATACAATTTGCAAATTATCATGGACGCGATGGGACGGCTGAAACTTTAAAATAATGAAAGCATCTTTACAAAAACACTCCTCTTGGGAAATTTAATGGAAAATGAATTTGCTGAAAAGGAATTTAAATTTTGAAACAAATATGGGAACAAATATTGGAACAAATATTGGAACAAATATTGGAACAGTGGATCACTGTTTATAATGATTTGCATTGGATATTGTCACTAGGAAATAAATGTTACCAAAATAAATGTAATTGTGGCTTGGTTTACAGCCTTCATTCAAGAGCCAAGAGCAACGATGTTCACTTTTTCTCATACAAAATTCTTATTTAAAGTTAAGGAACCTGAAACTTTACCTATGTCTTGCCCAGTCAGTTAGTATTGCAAAACACTTGTACTCCCCGAAGATGTAAATAAATAATAGATTATTTATTAAGGGGTGACCAGATGGTTGCAAACCAACGTCCCAACCAAGGTAACCTTGCTAGTTTCAATCCGTGTAGACAGCAGCTGTAATCCATGACCATCAACGCCCTTGGTTGGGAGGCGCGTTTTCCCAACCACCGAACGTGTTGGCGCGTGATTTACATCCATGTAGCAGCAACACAAACAAAACGTACGTCATTAATAAAATAAAAAATAATAATATCAATAAATTCATTAGATAATATTAAGCAAAAATATATCCTAAGTTACAAAAATATGTGTACCCACAATTTGCGAGTAATGCTAGTGTTACCGAGTTGGAGTATTTCCAGGGGCGATATTTTCATAAACCCGAGAACTTAAAAAAAAAAACAAACAAAATCAACAAATTCATGTTGGTACATCCCTAAACATAGACTTATAAGTGTTATCTTTGGTACACATCCGTCGACTGATACGAACCATTCATTATTACATTAATTAGTATAATCAACATAATCACTCATCAGGAACTTGTGTTATTAACACAATGGTCGCTAAATAAACTATGTTTTGTGAATGCAAAAACAAGGGGTCGTCTTTAGACGGTTCAATTATTGTGACTAATCATCATTCAATGATCAACGAGACCCCGACCCTGACTACCAATGGGTAGGAAGCCATCCGGCCGTCCGGTAGTATCCGGAACGAACCCGAGTCGTCGACGGAGCGTAGTGTTTCACGCGTCTCAAAGAGATGTCAACAAAACCGTAAGACCCCAGCAGGGCCGAAGCCTACAAGGGCCACAGAACAACATCTGAAAAGGTTACCCGTGGTCCTAGAACGCAAAAGCAACTGAAGAAACATAGGTGACGCTGCGTCTTCCAGTACGCGGTTGCCACTCCAGAACCTGTCGACCCCAACGACCATGTGTTCTGCGAACACTATGGTCTGCCCGGTCTGCCCACTGCCAGTACTTTTGGCGATTCGTCGTGCTATGTCGGTAACCTTGGTTTTCCTGCGGATATCTTCATTCCTGATGAGATCACGCAAGGAAACTCCGAGCATAGCCCTTTCCATTGCCCTTTGTTTGACTTTAAGCCTTCTCATGAGGTCCATTGTGAGCTACCATGTTCCAGAGCCATATGTCATCACTGGCAACACGCACTGCTCATAGACTTTCGTTTTGAGACACTGATTGAGCCGAAAAACTGATATTATTTCAGTACCAGAATCTGGGACACCTCAATTAAATACTTCTCTACCTTACTACCGTGATCCTGAAAAGCAAAGGGCAACTGACGCTGGTTGTTTTAGTCAGTGAAAGTCTGACATGCCCTTTCGCTCTTACAATATCGAAGTTTGATTGATTTTATCAATACCGCAAACGTAATTTTTTACACCTTCTGCTCGATAATGTCCTTTTATATGTCACACAACCATCACTTAAAGCAAGTCATTCTGTCCCTAGGGAGATAATTCAGTATGGGCGATCCCTAGGGAATAATGAGATTTGAATTTGGAACTACATACGTGCATCAAACAAGTTTATTCAAAATTCAAACTAGCCACTAACAAAAAAAAAACAATAAAACGTGGTTACTGACGAGTCTCTGGAAAAAAAAGTAATAAAAGACTTGCGGGAGTGTAGAAAATTCAAACTATAGAATTTTAGAATAGTGAATTTTGTTTGTTTCAAATCTCAAAACATGTTGAGTGATAGTTAAGATTAACTTGTAAGTAAATAATACTTAGATTTCTCTAATATATAATTTGTTTTACTAAATTGGCTTTATATTATCTCACAGATGGTGTAAAAAGTAGAGTATCCAACACGGGGATAAAGCTGTCTTTATCTTGGGCGGCTTGAATTCCTCACTTCACTCAGGTTTTTTTATTAACTCCCTCGCAATGATCGGGAGTTAATTATATAAATCCCTCACTGGCGTTCGGGATTAAAATTAGCAACCTTCGTTTCGTTCGGAATTCAACATGCCGCCCGCGACTTAAAGACACTGCTTTATCCCCTAGTCACATAATCTACTATTATGTTATTCCCCTTTTATAAATAATATTGGAATAAGTTTTGTAATTAATTCATTTGTAATATTATATTCATCATTTATTTTTCAAATCACGATGCTTTGTCTTAAATGTTTGTTTGAGTTATAAAACAAAACAATATAACTTCGGATTTATGGATTAGTATAATATTTTAGAAGAGATTGAAAAGATAAACTGACTAAAAAAATTTATATTAACTTTTCTCACGATTTTATCTCCACTGTAGCTATGTATTTTTACACGTCTGCCCCCAAAAAAGGAGTGTTATGTTTTTTCAAGATAAAATACATATTACTAAGAGTAAGTCAACGAAAGAATCTTTAGCTTCCTATGGGCTGCGGGTTGTTCAAAGGAGTCACCGCGGCTCTGGAACGCAAAAGGCAACAGAAGGAACACAAGTGGGTTTTAATCAGTAAAATCCTGACGCTCCACCCAAAGTGGGAAAAATTATATATAAAATTCCTATTCTTAAAAAAACGGTGAGTTATCGGTTAGAGAGTAATCGGGGCAGTATTTCCAGTAAACTATCGATTAATCACGGGACCCTCAAAAAACATTACAAAAAATATATTTGATTCTTCATTGAACCCAATTAATCAGTTTGTTCGTAAATGATTAAAACCACGATTGTCTACTCCGTGATTAAAACTCTTGATTAGAAACTAATCTTTAGTCTTAATTAACAGAAGAAAAGAAAGTTAATTGATGAATGAGAAGTTTTCAATATTATTATAATTAAGAGCAGCGGTAGCCGAGTGGTAACGGCCCCGACTTACGAGTTGTAGGTCGTGGGTTCAAACCCAACCAGCCGCATTACTTTTTGTAATTTATTTCATCACCACTGCTCAAAAAACGGTGAAGAAAAACATTGTGAGGAAACCGGCATGCCCTAGAACCAAAAATTTGAAGACATGATTCGAACACATTCACCAACCCGCACCGGGCTCGCGTGGTGGATTACGGCCCATTTGCTCTCCTACAGAGGAGGCCTGAGTCCCAGCAGTGGGAACATTATAAGGCCGACAATGCTATCTACTGTATAGTTTATTTAGTTGAATGATCGAACGTGAGAAAAAATAAGATTAATTCGCGGCAAGAAAAATGTAACCTAATATTATATAGAGGTAAAATAATTTATATTATACATGTTTGTCAAAAGTAATTTGTAGGTATACCAAACCGATGAAATCCTTCAATTAATAGCAAACTTCTTCTCCGCAAAACCTCTGTTTAAAATGGAGGATCCTCCGACCTGTTGTCTTTTTTTTTTCGAGGTGGAAATCCTCATGGATGTCCTCCGCCTTGAGGTAGGTGAAGGGGTCTGTCAGACTCTTACTGACTGAAACCACCTAGGTGTTCCCTCGTACACTTGTGTCGGACGCTGCGGATGCAGTTTGACTTCCGTTGCCCCGGACTAGTGGTGACCCGAACCCCGTGGGTCTCCTCCCATATTGGAGAGTGGCTTTCCTATACGCCTAAGAGAGGCGCGTGGAACTCTACGCGCCACCATCTCGGGTCTAGATTGATGGGCCGACGGATGTCACGGGTGTTGTACCTGCTCCAGGCAGCTGCTTGGTAATTGACTTCGGGCTGTTTTATGTGTTCTAAGAGTACTCCCTTATACCGCAACATTTGAAAGTTTTAGTTCCTATGTGGCAATACAGATGTCGCTACAGGATACGATCATGAAATGTCTAAAAAGCAACCTTCTCACCCTGAAAATAGGGAACTTGCACGACACGCTGCGGTCTTCCCGTCCGGTCCGAAGTTTCAAAGCTAGAGTGAATAGGCTCTTAATAAACTAGTGCGATTCACCATTATCGATTACATCACTGCTTACCTACAGGTGGGATCGCAGTAAATCACCAGTTTATAACATAAAAAAATATATTTTTATATAAATGTATATTTACTGGGTCTAAAGTATAACAGCTGCACGGGTCGATCTCCAGAGTTCACAGTACTAACGCTTGCCGAAGTCAGTCTGTGGATGTGAAAATCTTATTAAGAGCTAATCGTGAGTTTTATATTGAGCAAATGTATCAAAATTTTTATGTTATTCTTCAGGATAAATGCTAGATAGTTAGTGTGTTCAAAACATAATACAGTTAATCAATTACGACAAAAAAAAACACACAAAATCAATAAAAGTACCTAATTTTTAGAGGCATCTGCCTCTAGAATGATTGATGAATTTGTCAGATTATTCTACAAGTAACGTTTTACAGTTAAAGTATTAATTCTATAATCAATTTGTATATTTTTAATAAATCGCCAAAACACTTCATTTTTTTTTGTTAGAATGTCTTTGTGCATTTCTTTTGTATGCAGTCCGAGAGTGACCGCGCTTTAGATATTGTAGTTCCCTTAAGGCCCTAACTCCCGAGCAGTGCTATAAAAAAGTAACTTTCTGAAGCCTACTCCTCGGTAACGGCTAGGTGAATAGGATACATGTTTATTATAGATTCATGTTTATATGATTAACTTTTGCCAAAAAAAAAAAAATACAACATGATATTTTTTCGCTTGTTTTCCCTACTTGTTTCAAACGGCTTTGATCTTTAGAAATATGTTAAAACAAAAAAAATGCCGGATTACAGTTCTTCAGAATGTACATATCATATGTAAATCAATCAATATTTCGCAAAGAAAATGGATTTAAGGGTCAGGGGGGCTCTATCCGGGCGCAGCCGGCCGGAGTTAAATGCACAGATACTCGTACTAGTACTATCTGTGCATTTAATTCCGGCCAGATGTTCACGGGACTATACGCCTTAACACTTCGAGATTCTTTCGTGCTTTGGAAAGCACGCTTAGCCTTTGATCCCGGTTCTTATATATATGTAGATCTTTGACTGTTACTACGGGTAGTCAGAATCTGGAAAATCTGACACCAGTCATGCCAAGAGTACCGTGTTACTCAGTTACTGGGTCGTGGAGGGTTATTCAGGATATTTCGCGCTTTGCTACAAATGTAATTATTTGCTGAATAAAATCAATGACGAATTTATAAAGCTTTAAAGCTGCTTATAAGAAGAAGAAGTCCGACATAAACTCTGCCCCCCTAGCCAAGTTACAACCGTTTCGTTTCGATTCTCTTTTCGTCGATCACCTCGAGTAGGCCACGCCTCCGATTCCTTTATTCTGACGTCATCTCAATGCTCAGTCAATTTTTATTAAGTTATCAATAAACTAGCTGCTGCCACTGGGTCTGCCCGGGAACATACTCCCGGGATCTTAAGTACTATTCGGGGAAAAGTATCCTACGTGCTATTCCAGGACACGGTGTACCGTGTACCAAGTTTCGTCGAAATCCGCGTGAAGAAGTAACCAACATACACAGTAAAGTCACAAATCGCCTTTATAACATTAGTGTATTTTTTTAGATTAATAATAATTGATTTTCATTATGCATTTTCCCTATTATCCCATGGATTCTGTGGAAAAGGTCACACAAAACAGCTAAGTTTCCGTACATGGAGTAGGATCCTAGCTAACGACGTCCTTCCACTATTGTCCACAGTTGGGCTACTAAGTAAGAGATCGCTTAGCGTAATTACGGAATAGATAAAATCAGTAACTCATTTAACTATACTAATCAAGAAGCACGTTGGTTGGAGCATGTTCTTGTGTCTAATGATCGGCTTGAAAGGTGACACGTGTTTTATCGCGTGGATGCACAATGTTATTAGTAAGAAGTTCAAATTACATCGTTATTGTTTTATCTGTGACCATCTTTTTAGACATCCTCCTCTCCAGCTCGATATTGGCCTCCCCCAAGTATCGCAACATCATCTGTGTTTCTGTACTTCCACAAACCTCAGCAAATCTTCGGTTGACTTTGTATGAGGAGCCTTCTAATGGTTCAAGAATGGCAACCGCGTACAGAAGTAAATTTTTTTGTTTGTTTTTTCTGCCCCCCTAGCCAAGTTACGATCGTTTCGTTTGCGTCGAACGCCTTGAGTAGGCCACGCCTCCGATTCCTTTGTTCTGACGTCATCTCAACACTCAGTCACGTGGTCAGAACAAAGGAATCGGAGGCGTGGCCTACTCGAGGCGTTCGACTCAAACGAAATGATCGTTACTTGGCTGGGGGGCTGTCCTAATCCTGGGCAAGCGAGTTCTGGGAATATTAGTGATTGAAAAATCTGATTATTTATGGAATGATATTGCTCTGATGTTATATTGAAACACACTATGTCAAAACCACACAGTACATGTTCAACGCATCTAAAGTAGACGCCAGATAAAATTGCAATAGCGGTCATTGATTCTAAGGGTCGTGGGGCTCTTTGGACCAGGACCGCGGTCCCAACTTCTACCTATAAAAATAATGTTTGTTTTTAAGTAGTATTTTGGGACCACAAATAAAATAAATGTTTATTTTTTTGGAAACGGTCCTTACTGCCTTTATCCTTGTGGTCCCAAAACACTACAAAAAAACAATTAATTTTTATAGGTGGAAGTTTGGTTCGCGGTCTCGGTCTAAAGAGCCCCATGACCCGATTCTACATTCCTACATTTACTGACTCGACATCTTTCGCGTTCCTTTGCATTTTCTAGTAATGAAAAACAATTCATTGTTTATTTTTCGGGTACCAAACACAGACCGGTACGCAGATATATTAGGAAAAGGTCAACTTTATTACAAACTTAACGAGCGTCTACCATAATAAGAAACATATTTTTCACAAAATAAATTGCTTTAGTATTTCAACTGGCCTGATGGTCTAGTGATCAGTGGTCCTGACTGCTATGCTGAAGGTCGTGGGTTCGATTCCCACCCAGGACAAATGTTTGTGTGATGAGCACATCATTTGTTCTGTGTGGGTGTAATTTATCTATAATATTTATGTATTTAGAAATATATAAATATGTTTAACAGTTGTCTAGTACTCATAACACAAGCTATGCTTAGCTTGAGACTAGACGGCGTTATGTAATAGTAAGAACCGAAAAATTAAAACAGAAACTTTTTATCAAGGACAAAGAAAACGTAAAAGCTAAATCTACCACAAGAAAATGTAAACTTTATTTTCATACAAAATATAAACGAAGCAAAATGGCAGACGTCGCATTTTATACTTTCCATTAAACCGCTTCTTCTGTATGAAATGGTACATTGTCAGCTACCAAGCTATTTGGTACAGAAATCAGAAATGCTACTGAATAATGCTAACCTTTCTTCATCATTTGCTTAGCCTTGAGTCCTAAAGAGCTCAAGATTCCAGTCTTGATTTAGATTTATGACTGATTTGTGATTTTTCGACTAAGGAGTGTAATGCTCTGCCAGAGTATTACAACCTACGGGTCTATACGACAAGAGTGAATAGGTTACTTCTAGGCAAGCGTACTCCACCGTCGGCCATATCATCGCTTACCATCAGGTGAGGTCAAACGGGAGCCTATCCGTAATGAAAAGAAAATTAAGCATAAATAATAGTCAGGATCAGGCTTCCTCTTTAGGAGAGGGAATGAGGTGTAGTCCACCACGTGGATCCAGTGCGAGTTTGTAGAAATTACGCCTTCGAATTGTTGGCTCTAGGAAGTGTCGGTTTCCTCACGATATTTTCCTTCACTGTTTTGAGAGCTGTGGCGATGAAATAAATTACACAAAGTAAAGCTTTTGTCTGGGTTTAAACCCACGACTTACGAATCGTAGGTCAGGGACATTACGACGGGGCCACTACTGCTTCACTTTTATGTGTAATTGGCTTCGCTCTGGTAAAAAGGCAAGCGTACTCCATCGTCGGCCACATCATAGCTTATCATCAGATGAGATGGTGGTCAAACGAGTCTATCAATAATAATAAATAATAAAAAAGGTAAAAAAAAAATATATCTCCATCAACAACGAAGTTATAAAGCTTCAAAGCTGCTAATGAGAAAGAGAAGTTCGTCATGGTCTTTAGCGTTAAAGGCCATGACATCCGCATGGCCGCCATTGGAAACGGCGTCTTGGAGATAAATACAGATACCTATTTGTTTAAAATTGTTATATTTCGTTTGCTTTTTAACCCCCGACGGAAAAGAGGGGTGTTATAAGTTTGACGTATCTGTGTGTCTGTCCGTGGCATCGTAGCTCCCAAACGAATGGACCGATTTTGTTGCGATTTTTTTTATTTGAAAGCTGACCTAATCGAGATGGTTCTTATGAACTACCAATTTTGATATGGTTTTCACAATTAGTATTATATGTTTGTATATTTTTTGATAAACTAGATAAATAAAAAAAATATTTTTATCTATTTAGTTGCTGTTGCTTGCGTTAAGTTATTAAAACACAACAGTAAATAATGATTCTGTGCTTGCGTTTAGGTGATAGGACATTTCGCCCTAGCAAAAACTGGCCTGTGAGTCAAATGTCAACTTTTACTTATAGACTGGCCTGTTGGTCTAGTGGTTAGTGGCCCTGACTGCTATTCCGGAGGTCGTGGGTTCGATTCCCACCCAGGACAAATGTTTGTGTGATGAGCACGATCATTTGTTCTGTGTCTGGGTGTAATTTATCTATATATGTATGTATTTAGAAATATATAATTTATCAGTTGTCTAGTACCCATAACACAAGCTCTGCTTAGCTTGGGACTAGACGGCGTTTTGTGATAGTTGAGGAATATTATATTAATATTATATATTATTATTATATTAAAGTTTGATATGATGGTTACTTTACTCTGTATTTTCTTCGTTAAAATAATTGTTGTTTAATGCTTTAAAATATATTCCACAACTATCACACAACGCCGTCCAGTCTCAAGCTAAGCAGAGCTTGTGTTATGGTTACTAGACAACTAATAAACATACTTACATATTTCTAAATACATATTATAGATAAAATACACCCAGGCACAGAACAAACGATCGTGCTCATCACACAAAAATTAAGTCCTGGGTGGGAATTGAACCCACAACCTCCGGCATAGCGGCTAGTGCACTAACCACTAGACCAACAGGCCAGTCAGACCAGACCAGAGTTACAGATTTATCAGCTATTTAATTAATTAATATACGATTTTGCCGAAATATCCCTTTAATTTTTAGTAGTAGACATCTGGCCCGTTCTACTAAACTGGTCCGGGCGAATCTACCCATGCACATTTCAAAAAGTTGACATTAGGCCCACAGGCCAGTTTTTGCTAGGGCGAGATGTCCCATGACCCTGCGATTCATACCGAAAGGAACCAATTCATTTATTTGATCCTCCGACCAGACGGGTTTTATGTCTGGTATGAGCAACTCCCCGATAGATGATTTCGGGCTGTCGTATTATATGTTCAAATCGCGCGGAGAACTTTAATTGCGCGATGCAGGATTTCGTGGATTAGTTCTTATGTGATGTCATAGATTTTGCTACAATATCGATGTGTTACTGACCACACCACTTTCACTGACAGACTTTCAAGCTATTCAGAACGATCTGTGATGGAAATATATATGGTCGAGGGCCCCCCGTCTCTCGAAAGAAAGAAGATTTACCACCATACCGTAATAACGTTACAAGAAGGCGTAATCACAGATATACCAAGGCATATTTGCATAATCATATACCTAACACTAGATATCCGTTTCCACATTGTGTCGGTTCATTCTATCCGTGGTACATTCCAATTATCCCAATCGCATTGTTCTCAGAAATTATATTAATGTGCCGCTTTTGTTGAACAAAATTAAGTAACCTTTCAGTTACCTTTGAAATCTGGTGGAAAGGGAAATTGTCTAGAAACAGAATAAGGATGTAGCCTAGAATGTGACGTCACCGCCATTAGGTTAAACATTGTTTGTTTAAGATTTAGTTTTTTGTCTTTTTTTTTTAACTTAGCTTTTACTTTTGCTCGCTGCGAAATGCATACTAGCCGCGGGAGGATCCTGGTGACCTGTAGTACAGGTTGTTGTACATACCTACATCAGGCACCAGTCCCTCACAAAGTTAGCTCTAAATTGTAAGCATTGTTAAAAGCTAGCATAATTGCAGCTTTGTGAAAGGAAAATAAATAAATAAAATAATATAAATAAAATCATGTTAAGTCTGTACAAAAGAGATGGCGAGATGTCCCCACTACACTACCTCTCTTCCTCATACCAATATTTCAAATGTTGATTGCTGTTTTATTTGATAACAAATTTTGATGCTGATTTTAGAAAAAAAATCTTTTTAGTGTTGTTTGTTGTTTAGCATAAAATAATGTACAAAAACAAACACAGAAAAATTAATATTGTAGAATATTTATACCTCTAGAGCATCTTAGGACCAACATTGGAGAAGGGAGATTTTTTAGCCAAATCTACAAGGCAGCCACGGCGGTGACGGGGGCAGGCGGAGTAATATGCCCAGGGGTCTTTAAGTCAATAAAAAACTTTTTACAAAAAAAAATACAACCGACTTCAAAGTAAAAAAAAAAAACACTGAGAAGTGCAAAATAACTTTAATTTCGGAAGTCGGTGTTTCTATAATAGTTTTGTTTCTTCGTTATTTAACACCGACTTCCGAAATTAAAGTTATTTTTCACTTTTCAGTGTTTTTTTTTTACTTTGAAGTCGGTTTTATTTTTTTTTGTAAAAAGTTTTTTAGTTTACACTTTTTAGTTATGGTACCACCACTAAACAGTACCCCTCAGCCAAACTTAAATACCTTATAGCCTGAGAGCATCTCATGACAATTCTAATAATCCCAAACACGGTTAGATTACATTAATTTATTACAGAGTTCCGGTGCCTAACTTCAGGCTTCATCATCAGATCAGTTCGATATATTCCCCCTCTACTTTCAGTCAGTCATCGACTACACGTATAAACAAAGCAATTTTACTTGTTACGGCGGTTTTGCTGTGATCCTATGAGGAGTTCTGTTCCATATCTTCGAAGATCATGATCAGATCATAACAATATTTCTATGGGACCAACTCGGAAGTATAACCTTACAATCAAAAAAAAATTTTTTTAATCGGTCCACAATTGACCGAGAAATCGGTGAACATACATAAAAAAAAAAAAACATACATTCAACCGAACATATAACCTCCTCCTTTTTGAAGTCGGTTAAAAATGAAAAGGTTACTTCTAGGCAAACGTGCTCCATCGTCGACCACATCAAATGTTTACCATTAGGTGAGATAGAGGTCAAACGCGAGCTTATCTGTTACAAAAAAATATAGTATATTATCCTTACGCCCAACAAAAAATTGAACTTTTAAAATCAGGTATTTGTCGAACCAGTTCCTCTGCAAAATATTATTTAAGTAAATACAAACGTACCCAGTAGCCTACGTAAGTCTGTTTTGTGACTATCAAGAACCCGTTTGGAAGCTGGAGCAACAACGTGTTCCTAAATTTCATTTTGGTTATATCTACACTAATATTTTAAACAGGTAGTTTGTTTTGTTGTTTGTAGTAGGTAATCTCTGAAAGTGCTGGTCCGATTGCTAAATTTTTTTCACAGATAGAGAGCTGATTTATTCCTGAGTGACACTTTATTTTTTGTGTTGATTTTTTTTGTGGCGATAAGACCGCCGTTTTACCCATAAATTTAAGCTAGTGTAAAAAGTTTTGTTACTATTTTGGTGTACAATAAAGTTTATTCTATGCTATTCTATTCTATTCTATTCTATTCTATTCTATTCTATTCTATTCTATTCTATTCTATTCTATTCTATTCTATTCTATTCTATTCTATTCTATTCTATTCTATTCTATTCTATTCTATTCTATTCTATTCTATTCTATTCTATTCTATTCTATTCTATTCTATTCTATTCTATTCTATTCTATTCTATTCTATTCTATTCTATTCTATTCTATTCTATTCTATTCTATTCTATTCTATTCTATTCTATTCTATTCTATTCTATTCTATTCTATTCTATTCTATTCTATTCTATGTATGCGGGCGAAGCCGTGGGCATAAGCTAGTATTTTAAATACTTTTATAAAGTGATGGGTTTCATCATCGTAATGTGCATAACAAAAAAAAAACAAAATGAAATTCGAACAGTTGTATAATTATTCAACGACTGATTCTATAAATCATTGGCTTTTTTTTACTGCTACGTAGATTTGACGTGGCGTGGGCACCACTAGGCAAGCGGGATCTTTGCATGACCGTTGTTATCCATAAATCGCCACCAAAAAAATATAAATCAGATTACTTAGGTAGGTATGTTTTAAAACGAGTTTTTTTTTTTGCTCAAATAAATATTATAATGGGTAACATTGACGCGCATAGGATCAACGACGTCATGGTGATGGGGAATCAATTGAACAAAACAAAAACATTTTTTTTTTCATTTAAGCCAATTGCCAACGTATAAGTGCCCAACACTTATAAAACGTCAGAAGTTAGTACACAGGCAGCTGAAGAGTGGTAATTATGGCAAATATCGTGGAGGATTATAATCCACGATATGAACACTAATAGTAATGGCGTCTTTTGTTCTTTTTAACCGACTTCCATAAAAAGGAGGAGGTTATCAATTTGGTTGTTTTTTTTCTTTTTTTTATGTTTGTTACCTCTGAACTTCGTCGTTTATGGACCGATTTGCAATTTTTTTTCCCCTTAAAGGATATGCTTTCAGATTGGTTGCATTATTTCAGTTCTGATGATGGGATCCATGAGGAATCGAGGAAACTCCTCAAATATTATAAGCAACTATTTGGTAATTGGGGTTTTTCATCGAAAACTTAAGCATTTACTGTCAAAAAGTAACATTTGATGAAGTGGAACTGGTGAAGAAGACCAGAAATGCCCAAAGGAACTTCATACTCGCATACATAGATATCACAATGAAGATAATTAAGCGACTATGACAATACAAATAAATGGATGGTTCTGAATAGTTATGTTGAAAATGGTATCATCGAAGTGACCTTATGCTGATGATGGAAACCGGCTCCGTAATTAATCAATGTATCCTAGCCGTGTTTGGGCTTACTAGAATTGTCATGAGATGCACTTTGGCTATAAGATACTATCGAACTGATTTGATGATGGAGCCGGAACGTGGAAAGTGGACTTGGGAACTTCATAATAAAACAATGTATCCTTGCAGTGATTGGGTTAATTGGAATTGTCATGAGAAATAGGTACTCTGGCTATAAGTGTATCGCAACTAAAAAGTGTGAAATAAAAAATATTTTACAAAAAAAAATATTACTTCAGTTAAAAAAAAACACTATATTTAAAGTTAAATTGATCGTTTTAGTTGTCTAACCTCAGTCAGCAAAAACGGAATCCTTATAGGATCACTTTGTTGTCCTTCTGTCCGTCTGTGAAAACCCCCTTTTTTCATGAACACGAGTTATTAAATTATTATCAAATAGTCATGGCGACTACCCCTTGGACATTGAAAAAAATCAACATCTAAGCCCACGCAATCTAAAGATATGACCGTTTATGATCCGTTTATGGCGCATATTTTGACACCCGCATAGAAATGACCGGCATGTCCTAGAACCAAAAATTCGAAGACATGTGACATCCACCAACCCGCACTGGGCCCGCGTGGTGGATTACGGCCCATTCCCTCTCCTAGAGAGAGGAGGCCTGAGTCCCAGCAGTGGGAACATTAAAAGGCTGAATATGCTATGCTATGCTATGCTATGCTATGCTATGCTATAGAAATCAAAACCTAATAAACCGTTGACCTAGAATCCTGAAATTTGGCTAGAATCAAGGTTTCATAGCCCAAGCAAAGGAAAAAAGCCTGACAACCGTAAATTTGTTGTTACATCATGAAATAATTACTAAAAAAATAATTAATAAAATCTTCGTGATTCGATTCAAGAGCATAGCATAAGCATAATAAGCATAGCCTTATAATGTTCCCACTACTGGGACTTCGGCCTCCTCTCTAGGAGGGAATGGGCCGTGCCCGTAATCCAACACGCGGACCCAGTGCGGATTGGTGGATGTCACACGTCTTCGAATATTTTGGTTCTAGGACATGCCGGTTTCCTTACAATGTTTTCCTTCACCGTTTGGAGAGCAGTGGTGATGAAATTAATTACACAAAGTAATGCGCCTGGCTGGGTTTGAACCCGCGACCTACAACTCGTAAGTCGGAGCCGTTACCACTACTCAAACTCAAACTCAACTCAAACTCAAAAATTATAAATAAATTATTAATTTTAAAAAAAAATATTTATTTCACATAGGCCTACATGGGCACTTAACTGTCAAATGGAAAGAGTAACTGAATGAAACATGTGGGTTTTAGTCAATAAATGCAAAGAGTACATGAATGAACACAGTCATGTGGTTTTTAGTCAGGAAATGAAAAGAGTACATGAATGAACACATGTGGGTTTTAGTCAGTAAATGCAAAGAGTACATGAATGAACACATGTGAGTTTTAGTCAGTAAATGCAAAGAGTACATGAATGAACACAGTCATGTGGTTTTTAGTCAGGAAATGAAAAGAGTACATGAATGAACACATGTGGGTTTTAGTCAGTAAATGCAAAGAGTACATGAATGAACACATGTGAGTTTTAGTCAGTAAATGCAAAGAGTACATGAATGAACACATGTGAGTTTTAGTCAGTAAATGAAAAGAGTACATGAATGAACACATGTGGGTTTTAGTCAGTAAATGCAAAGAGTACATGAATGAACACATGTGAGTTTTAGTCAGTAAATGCAAAGAGTACATGAATGAACACATGTGAGTTTTAGTCAGTAAATGAAAAGAGTACATGAATGAACACATGTGGGTTTTAATCAGTAAATGCAAAGAGTACATGAATGAACACATGTGGGTTTTAGTCAGTAAATGCAAAGAGTACATGAATGAACACATGTGAGTTTTAGTCAGTAAATGCAAAGAGTACATGAATGAACACATGTGGGTTTTAGTCAGTAAATGCAAAGAGTACATGAATGAACACATGTGGGTTTTAGTCAGTAAATGCAAAGAGTACATGAATGAACACATGTGGGTTTTAGTCAGTAAATGCAAAGAGTACATGAATGAACACAGTCATGTGGTTTTTAGTCAGGAAATGCAAAGAGTACATGAATGAACACATGTGGGTTTTAGTCAGTAAATGCAAAGAGTACATGAATGAACACATGTGGGTTTTAGTCAATAAATGCAAAGAGTACATGAATGAACACAGTCATGTGGTTTTTAGTCAGTAAATGCAAAGAGTACATGAATGAACACATGTGAGTTTTAGTCAGTAAATGCAAAGAGTACATGAATGAACACATGTGAGTTTTAGTCAGTAAATGCAAAGAGTACATGAATGAACACATGTGGGTTTTAATCAGTAAATGCAAAGAGTACATGAATGAACACATGTGAGTTTTAGTCAGTAAATGCAAAGAGTACATGAATGAACACATGTGAGTTTTAGTCAGTAAATGCAAAGAGTACATGAATGAACACATGTGAGTTTTAGTCAGTAAATGCAAAGAGTACATGAATGAACACATGTGAGTTTTAGTCAGTAAATGCAAAGAGTACATGAATGAACACATGTGAGTTTTAGTCAGTAAATGCAAAGAGTACCTGAATGAACACATGTGGGTTTTAGTCAGTAAATGCAAAGAGTACATGAATGAACACATGTGAGTTTTAGTCAGTAAATGCAAAGAGTACCTGAATGAACACATGTGGGTTTTAATCAGTAAATGCAAAGAGTACATGAATGAACACATGCGCACCTCAAGGAGGTGTCTGCAAACCGTAGGAGCCCAGCAGGGCCGAAGCATACTAGTGTCATGGGTTCGCTTCTGAATGGAAAACCCAGGGCCCTGGAACGCAAGGCAAAAAAATAACGTAGGAGTGGGTTTTAGTCAGTAAAAGTCTGACAAGCCCCACTCCGCCCAAGAGCGGGAGACACCTAAAAAAAGGTATATTGCAACATAAATAACAATCTGTCTATCATATCGTACCCACGTCATGGTGACAAGAGGGCCCTTCTCGATCCGGTTATTATCAACGATGGCTTAAAACCTTGTTGTGTCATCCAAAGCAACGTTTGATCAACACGAAAAATGAAAGAAACAGCTCAACGCTCTGTTGGCATTCGATAAGATTCGTCTGTCTGTCTGTCTGTCAAGACCCTTTATCTCAGAAACGCGTATAGGTATATATATAGGCTCTTAATAAACTAGTGCGCCTCACCATCAATGATTGCATCGCTGCTTACCATCAGGTGGGATCGCAGTCAAGCACTGGTTTATATGAATAAAAAAAAAAAAAAAACAAACTTTTTGCGATTCAATAATCTTTGAGACTTCATTCGAGAATTGAACTATTCACATACTCGTATGTAGGTAAGTTTGTACGGAACCCTCAATGCGAGAGTCCGCGCACTGAGCACTCACACTTGCGCATTTTTTTTTCTTTTAAAAACCTTAAAAGTTTATGGAAAAAAAAAATCCTAATTTCGAATTATAATATATGTTTACACATGTAATCGAGAGAATGCCAAAACTCGTTTCTTAAAAAAAAATCTTTACTTTTTTAATTTATGAATACATTATGAAGGGCCAGCCCACACAAAATAGCAGATTTTCTGAGAATGATATCCACAAGACATCAGTGCTTCCAAAATATCTAGAGAAAGATTGTAATAACGTCATAATCACGTGAGAGCCGTTGTATGGAAAATATGGAAATGTATCTCGGGTTACTCGTTCTCAACAATTAAACAGACAAGCGATTGCAGCAATCCCGGAATATTTGCTATCATTTATTAAAGTATTCCATGGTCTGTCTCCGTAATTGTTTACCAAATTCAAATGAAACTACCTGAAAAATATACCCGTTCAAACAAAAAATAAGAATTGTCTAAATCGGTTCAGGCGTCTTCGAGTAATCGGGGAACATAAATAAAAAAGATTCCGACGAATTAACAACCTCCTCCATTTTTGAAGTAGGTAAATAAACAAACCCTTATTCGAGTTTTAAAATAAATTATATTTATCAGATAGATCTTAGGACAGCTGTCGAGCCGGAAAGCCCGAGTCATTTATTTATTTTTATTTATACATGATATAATTATTTTGTATGTTTGCACCTAACTCCTCCTAAACGGCCTGACCGATTTGAATGAAACTTTATGTTTATATTTAAGTGGGTCCCTGGGTGGTTTAATTCAATTAAACCTGGTAGGTGGCGCTGCAATTGGGTTCTCAATTTTCTTTTTCTGACGAAGTGCAATCTTTCGGGCAGGACGTCTGTCCGGACTGCTAGTATTTATGTAAAAGTGACATGTTACAGAAGACATGGGCCTCATCAGAAGGCTTAAAGTCACCCAAAGGGCAATGGAAAAGGCTATGCTCGAAGTTTCGTTGCGTGATCGCATCAGAAATGAAGATACAGACAGCAGGACCAAGGTTACCGACATAGCCCAAAGAATGAACCAACTTCAGTGAAAGTGGGCAGGTCACACTGCTCGAGGAGCAGATGGTCGATGGGGCCGCAAGGTTCTGGAGTGATAACCGCGCACCAGAAGACGCAGTGTTGGAAGGCTTCCCACTAGGTGGACCGATGACCTGGTGAGGGTCGCGGGAATCCGATGGATGCGAGATGAACAGGACCGTTCGTTGTGGCGACACTTGGGGAAGCCTATGTTCAGCGGTGGACGTCTTTCGGCTGAAATGGTGATGATGACGTAAGACATATTCACCTAACATACGGCATTATGTTTTGTTATACTAGATACTGGGCCAGGACGAACATAAACATCTCTTAAGAAACCGGTCAGCCTCGTGATACGCATATCATTATAGACCTATTTATTATGGCGACCTAGGAATTAAACGTGTTTCAGGCGTACAATATCACGTGTTTGAAATAATTGAGATAATTATTCATACTACTATTGTTTTGATAAAGATAATTAAGAGTTTTGCAACCGTTACAAATAACAAACAGACCACCAAGCCGGCCTGCATGCTGCCTACATACAGAAGTCCGAGCACGAGCGGAGCACGAGCCGAGCTTAAATTCGTGTAGTGTGGATCGACTCTAGAGGAGCCGAGTACGAGCGGAGCACGAGCCGAGCTCATAACGAGACATACCTAACTAGATATGCCTAGTAAGTAACTGATTATAATTTGGATGTCTTCAAGGCTAGAGTGAATAGGCTCCTCATGAACAAGTGCGCCTCGCCATCAACAATTGCATCACTGCTTGGCATCAGGAGGTATCGCAGCCAAGCACTAGTTCATATTATTTAAAAAAAAAACACCTGTCATATTATAGCTCCTATTTCTAGGTGGTTATAAAAAAAAAACAATAACAACGAAAGCTTCTAACCTAAATAAGTGGCAGTGGGCAGGGAACTTTGCTCACAGAACAGATGGTCGAACGAGGCCGAAAGGTTCTTGAGTGGCGACCGCATACTGGAAGACGCAGCGTTGGTAGGCCTGGCCTCTCTCAAGAGGGACTCACCTGATAAGGATCGCGAGATTCCGATAGATGCGAGCCGCACAGCCCCCCCTAGCCAAGTTACAACCATTTCGTTTCGATTCTCTTTTCGTTGATCGCCTCCAGTCGGTCACGCCTCCTATTCCTTTGTTCTGACCACGTGACTGAGCGTTGAGATGACGTCAGAACAAAGGAATCGGAGACGTGGCCGACTTGAGGCGATCAACGAAAAGAGAATCGAAACGAAACGATTGTAACTTGGCTAGGGGGGCAGGACCGGTCGATGTAGCGGCATTTGGAGAAGACCTATGTCCAGCAGTGGGCTGAAATTGTGACAATGATGACGAGAAAAGCCCTATATGTAAGCATTGATCGTATAATAACTATTTATATTAATACTATCCTTAGTTATTGTCGCCTTGATTTCCACACAAACAGCGAATGATTCTGATAGCAATCTACTAAACAATATTTCATTTATTACAATACTGATAACAGAACTAGATCAAGGAAAACAGGGATCAGGGATTGAAGTATGGAAGTAATATTCTGGTTCAGAGGTTAGTAAATGTGTGTTATGGGCATTTATTTTTAACATTTGATCTGGTTTTGCCTCGACCTGTCACTGGAATTCGCTTTATTTTTTAACATATTTGTTTTAGTTGGCCTCAGTTTATCACACTAACATTGTAAAGGCGAAGTTTTGTGTAATGTATTTTTTTTTTTTTAATTCATATAAACCAGTGCTTGACTGCGATCCCACCTGATGGTAAGCAGCGATGCAATCATTGATGGTGAGGCGCACTAGTTTATTAAGAGCCTATTCACTCTAGCCTTGAAGACACCTAAATTATAGTTGGACGGGAAGACCGCAGCAGGCAAATTGTTCCAGTCCTTGGATGAACGCGGTATAAACGTTGAAGCGAAACGCTTAGTCCGGACCGTTGAAGTTTCAACAACGTAAGGGTGGATACTCGCCGTACGTCGGGTTGTCCGATGGTAGAAAGGAGATGGCGGAATCAAGTCATGCAATTCCCGCGCACACTCTCCAAAATGCAACCTGTAAAATACCGATAGGCTGGCTACCCTGCGCCTGTGCTCGAGGATTTGTAGATTGGACTTAACCAAATCTGGATCCCCAATTAGCCTCTTCGCACGCCTTTCCACTGAGTCCAAAGCTGCTAGATGGCATTTTGCAGCACCAGCCCATATGTGACTGCAGTACTCCACACACGATCGGACCTGTGCTTTGTATTACATTTTGTATTGTTTATTTTGTATATTTATATTGTTTCTCAAATTTTTGTTACTTCTTCACGCTTGAACAGATTTGGATGAAATTTGGGTCACGGGTAGGCCATGTCCTGGAATAGCACATATAATACTTTTAGGGACTCATTTTTTTTATGTGAGAAAATCAGCCAATTACATCCCCAGCACTTGGGCGGAGCGAGAGGGCATGTCAGATTTTTACTGACTAAAAACCCACTTCTGTTCCTTCTTTGCCTTCGTCCCAGGGCCCCGGATTTCACTTTCAAACTACCCGTGGCTCCAGTAGACTTCGGCCCTGCCCTACGGTTTGCTGACATCTCCTTGAGGCACACGTGGAACAGCACGTGCCGTCGACGACTTGGGCGCGGTCTGGACGGTTACCGGACGGTCGGACAACGAGCTACCCATTGCTTGCCGTCCGCAAGCAAGCCCGCGCCTACGGTTGCCAGAAATCGGGATCGGGAAGCGTGGGGCGTGAGGGCCGATCCCTCGCGCGTGCACGTGCGGCCTCCGTGCGGCCTCCTCTTTTGCTAGCATATGATACTTTTTATCCCGAGAGTTTGTTTCGACAAAACAATTTTCTACTTGTAGTCAGATCAAACTGCTGATAGCTGCTAGTTTGTACTATAATCTACACTAACATTATAAAGAAGTTTGTTTTTATGTTTGTAATCTTTGAAAGTACCTACTGGTCCGATTGCAAAAATTTTTTCACCGATAAAAAGCTACTTTATTTCTGAGTGACATAGACTATATTTTATGTACGCGGGCGAGGCTGTGGGCAAAAGCTAGTATTTAATATGATAAAGCGAAAATGACGTCCACTGCTGGACATAGGCCTCCCCTAAGTGTCGCCACAATGAAGGGTCCTGTGTGTCATCGGATTCTCGCGACCACTCCAGGGCATCGATACAATTTGTGGGAGGCGTTCCAATGCTGCGTTTTCGTCACTCCAGAACCTCCATCATACATCCTGAGTACTAATCCTACAAACTTTATTTTCATACAGATATATTTCAGAAAGTGTGAAGTCATTTCTGTTTCGCCACATAGCGTCAAAATGGCGGGACTAGACACCTCTTCATATATTTCCTTTAGAAGGACAAATGCCTTGTTTAGGATACAAATAATACAAAATTGAAATATTGATACGTATTAAATTGGAGACTTGATCCGGTCATCTTGATCCTGACAAGAAATGATGCCATTTCCAACTTAATTCCCTTTTTAAGCGTTCCTGTTTTCATCGCGACAGTAAAGTGCGTTTTAAATCCTCTTTTATGAAAGGCAAAAATTAAAGAAAATTACTAACAAAGTTTGTGCAATAATTCACAAATAAGGATAACCTCTATTAAGTTTTAATATCGGAAAAATGAATACTAATAGATTCAATACATAAACAACAACCACACACGTGCCTTTTCAAAAAAGAACCTAAACAACCACCCCGTGTCTACCTACAGTGATCACAGATACGATTATGAATACCTAGAAATATTAATTATGGAGTCTCGTGTCAAAACCGCATGAGGATAACAGCTTTAAAACCTAGTCTCACCATAATTGGATACTTTACGGTATTTATTCTTGTAAAATATTTTATATTAAACAATACATAATGCTAAAAATAAATATTTTCTAAAAACTGCATCTAAATTGGTTATTAATTCATGATAAATTGGTTATTAAATGATGCAGCAATCAAACAAATATTGGTCTGACAAAGAGTGGCGGCGTGGTGGGAACATATCGCTATTTCTTTTGTACGCGCGTAACTAAATGTCGGTGACGTCGTATTTCAATTGGTGCATCCTTATTTTGTTATTTGTCAGTTTTCTCTTCCATTATATTTAAAAAAAAAGCTGGGAATCCTCGCGAAGGTCAGACAGTACTTCACACCGGAACAACTAGCTAAGGAGTGGAATTCCTTGCCGGAATCTGTGTTTCCTGATGGCTACAACCCGGGAATCTTTAAGTTAAGAGTGAATAGGTTACTTCTAGGTAAGCGCGCTCCATCGTCGACCGCATCGTCGCTTTCCATCAGGTGAGATTGCGGTCAAGGAATTCCATTCCTTGGCTGTACGCACAATGAATGTGTTCCCAAAACGTTTTGTGCGTATAGGTGGGATTTTGCTATAAATAACTCGATGAGACCAATTTTTCCGGGTAGTTGTGCGCTCCAAAAATATATTCCACTGTGTTCCAAAATAAAATAAGTAGAGTCAGCGTAAAAGGCAAACCGTAAGTGGTTTGTTATACACGAATAGAAATATTGAAGTATTTTTTTACCGTAGACCGCACACAGGGGATGAAATCCCGTGTGTGCTCTAGGTCTTTTCGCACTTATAAGTTTTTATTTTTATTTTAGTATTTTTTTTTTTTAATAATTTATCTATCTAAATAAAAATGAATAGCTGTTCGTTAGTCTCGCTAAAACTCAAAAACGGCTGGACCGATTTGGCTAATTTTGGTCTTGAAATATTCGAGATAGTCCAGGGAAGGTTTAAACGGTGAGAAAAAATGGAAAAAAATCACAAAAAAAACCGACTACAACGCCATCTCTAATTAAAATCGCATTATATAATGAATTTTCGTTGTCCTTACTATTAGGCGGTACCTACGAAGTTCGCCGGGTCAGCTAGTATTTTAATATATTTTTGTTATGTTGTGTTGTGATTTGAATCCTAGTTTTAAAAATGAAAACTAATCTGAAGCTGTGTGCGCTGCTTGTACGTGGTACTTTATTTTTAAGAAAAAACATATTAGGGCCCAGCAGGGTCGAAGCCTACTGGGGCCATAGGTTCGCTTCAGAAAGGAAAACCCGGAGCCTTGGAACGCAAGGCAAACAAGGAATATAGGAGTGGGTTTAAGTCAGTAAAAGTCTGATACGCCCTCTTGCTCCGCCCAAGAGCGCGAGAAACTATTGGATGATTTCCCACCTAAAAAGAATAGTTAATCGATGTGTTTTTTTTTTATTACAATATCTTGCGATTTGTATTCTAGATTTAAGAAAACTTTTCTAATTCCAAGCTTTTTTTTTTTTAGGTGGGAAAATCATCGAATGACAAATCCCGCTCTTGGGTGGAGCAGGAGATAGTGTCAGACTTTTACTGACTAAAAACCCACTCCTGTTCCTTCGTTGCCTTCGTCCCAGGGCCCCGGGTTTCGTTTTCACACTACCCATGGCCCCAGTAGGCTTCGACCCTGCTGGGCCCCTACGATTTGCTGACATCTCCCTGAGGCGCGCGTGGAACAATACGCGCCGTCGACGACTTGGGCTCGGTCCGGACGGTTACCGGACGGTCGGACGGCGGGCTACCCATTGCTCGCCGTCCGCAAGCCCTCTAATTCCAAGCTGTGATTTGTTTTTGCGTTAGATGTATCGTTGTGATAATGACATATATGTAGGTATTCGGTATATTTTTCTTTCTTTATTATATTTAATATAATGTATCATACTCAATTTTTTTATGTTATATCCTTAAATTTCTTGGAGCGCGTTGGAATCAATGTATGAACATTAAAAAATTATAACAATGGGTTTTAGAGCCAAGTGGAACCACCCATTTTTCCTAGATTACTACCATGAGAAGAAACATCAAAACAAACACCGAGGTCAAAGTCTTTTAAAGTCCATACAACAAACATGTCATTAATTTATTTATGTACAAAATAAAAATAAAAGCCCTAAAGTACTAAAAAAAAGCAATCTAAACTAGGTACGGCGTCGAAAAACTCAAGAAGTAAGTAAGTTTGTAAGTTAGTTTTAATTAGCTTAAGTTAAGCATATTTTGTTTAATTAATTATTTAAATGTAATTACTATTTTTCTTTTTCCTTCTTATTGTCTTTTACTATATGTTTGTAAATGAATTGTTAATTTTTTTTTTTAATCATCAAATCATATCGCACCTTTAATGCAATACCGTCACTAAACGAAATTCTTCCACAGGAACCATGCAGATTACTATCTGAGATGGTATTTTGAGGAAAAAACCGAAAACATGTGGACCTGTCTAGTCAGTGCAAGCATTTGTATATTGCAGTATAGCTCAAGTCAGCCCTCCTAGCCAAGTTACGATCGTTTCGTTTGCGTCGAACGTCTCGAGTAGGCCACGCCTCCGATTCCTTTGTTCTGACGTCATCTCAACGCTCAGTCACGTGGTCAGAACAAAGGAATAGGAGGCGTGGCCCACTCGAGGCGTTCGACGCAAACGAAACGATCGTAACTTGGCTAGGGGGCTGGACTACCAAAAAATAAGTAAGTAGGTAGGTGTAAGTAGTTAGACAGTTTAAAAGTTTTGATACTATTTTAGTGTATAATAAAGTTTTACTCTAAACTATTCTATTCCGCCAAAGAACTCAACAACTCGACTAAGAATATAAAAAATAAAGTATTTATAGGTAGGTCGTAATTTTGAATAAGTTCTAACATACAAACTAAATTGAGTACCTATCGTTTACATAAATTCTTTATATCGAATTTATAATTGCTGTAATCCTTCGTATTCAAAACATTAATTGAAAATTTTAATTAGTCTGAAGGTGTATGTGAAGATGCGCGAAAACTAGCCGTTGTGCTGGCGTCATAAAACTGACCTTTAGTGTCAAATCAGATGTTACGGTCAATTTCAATTACCATTTTGCTATAAAAGACAAATAAAATAATACTACGTAAGGAAAAAACGACACGTTCTAGAGCCCATATTCAGCGGACGATTAAGCCTGATTAAGACGGTTCTAACGATACCTCATTTGTCGAGTTCCGACAAGCAATATAAGAGCTATGAGGGAACAGATGAACATACACACATGTTTGGGAGTATGTGGAACAGAGAGTAAAGCCCCACATACCTCCGTTGAAAAGGGAGGATCCTCCAACCAGACGGGTGTCAGATCTGGTGGGCTACTGCCCGATAGATGATTTCGGGCTGTTTTATATGTTCCAATCGCGCGGAGAACTTTGATTGCGCGATGCAGGATTAGTTCTTATGTGACGCCATAGATGTCGCTACATCACTCCCCTCCGGAGATCGGAGATCGATGGTTCTTGATGCTTCTTGATGCGTGCCAGGCCAGTGGCAGGTTGGTTCCAGTGGGTCGGAACCGAATGCCACATAGTTCTCGGTGAGTCGGAACTGTCTGCGGTGATGCCCCAGTGAGTCGGGGTGGTGCTGTCCCAGTGAGTCGGGATGATGCCCCAGTGAGTCGGGGTGTTGATGTCCCAGTGGGTCGGGATGATGCTGCAGGCTCCAGTGAGTCGGAGTAATGCTGCTGGCTCCAGTGAGTCGGAGCGGTGCTGTGCGACGTAGTGGCTTGACTGCTGGCGACGATCAGGAGAGGTTCTTCGTGGCTCTTCATGTGACTGGCCGAAGGTGCAGTGTGCATCGCCAAGGTCGCTGATGAGGCTGAGGGTGATGATCAGGTATGACCAGGTAGGCATACTGGTGGTCAGGATACCCTTTAAAGCCTTGGGTGCTGGCTGTATGGCTCGCTGCTCGAAAGCTTGAGGAAGTGATGATGACGTCGCGAAGTAGTAGCTGCACGAAGGCTGCGCTGGCGTTCATTGTCGAGGGTCACCAGTTTGGGAGTATGTGGAACAGAGAGTAAAGGGAAAAGGATTGGGTCTGATCTTCAGTCAGGCTATTACCAAGCGCCCACTCCATAGCCGCTATCCCACTACTGCCCGGTACGGGGACTTTTGGCTGCTGGGTGACGCCCCCTGGCCCGGTACACCCCTCCTTAGACAACCTGCATCTCTCACATACATAGCCTGTTAAAATCATAACCCTCCTTTGGCTTGCCCTTGTGGAACATCGGATACGACTACGTGCTGCGCGGCGACCTTCCTGACGGGGTCAGCGTAGTCTGCTACGCAGATGACACACTGGTCCTGGTGCGGGGAGAGTCGTACCAGACGGCGGCCGAACTAGTGAAACGCGGGGTTGCGACAGTCGTTGGCAGGATCCAGGAGTTGGGACTCGAGGTGGCATTGCACAAGTCCGAGGCCATGTGCTTTCATGGCCCTCGGAACGCGCCACCACCGGGTTCCCAACTAACGGTAGGAGTCCACATCGGTATCGGGTCGACGATGAAGTACCTGGGACTCATTCTCGACAGCCGATGGGATTTCGAGGAGCACTTCCGACGTCTGGCTCCCAAACTAAATCGGACTGGGGCTGCCCTCGGGTGGCTCCTGCCCAACCTGGGGGGTCCAGACGCCTCCTGCCGGAGGCTGTACGCGGGAATCGTTCGGTCCATGGCCCTTTATGGCGCACCGGTGTGGGCGCCGGCGCTGCGGAAGCAGCCGGCGGCCCGGCTGAACGCATGCCAGAGGGTCATGGCCATACGGATGGTGCGAGGATACCGGACGATTTCCTGCGAAGCGGCGAGCCTCTTTGCTGGCCAGTCACCATGGGATCTGGAGGCAACAGTCCTTGCACACATGCACGATCTTCGCATGGAGATGCAACGCCGTGGCGAAACTCCGCTGCCGCGACAAGTCGCAGCATGGCGGACAGAGCTCCGGCTGGTTCTCATGGAGAAATGGCGACAGCGACTGTCGCGACCCCGTGCTGGGCACGCCACAATTATGGCGGTAAGTCCCCTCTTTCAGGCGTGGAAAGACCTCACGGCGTCCTCACCTTCCGCATGACACAGGTTCTCACCGAACATGGTAAGTTTGGAAAGTTCCTGCACCGGATTCGTGCGGAAGCGACGCCCGGGTGTCGCCACTGTGTGGACCGCCCGGAGGACACGGTGCAGCACACGGTGGAGCACACGGTGGAGGTGTGCCCCGCTTGAGCAGAGCAACGCCGTGTCCTCGTGGGGGCTATCGGCGGCGGCAATCTCTCGCGCCGGGCCTTGGTAAAGGCCATGGCCCGGAGCGAGGAGGAGTGGCTGGCGGTCGCCTCCTTCTGCGAAGCAGTAATGCTAGCAAAGGAGGCGGCCGATCGCGTTAGGCAACGGTCCTCACGCCTCAACCGCCGCCGGGATTCCAATCCCGATTTCCGGCCACCGTAGGCGCAGGCTTGCGGACGGCGAGCAATGGGTGGGTTGCCGTCCGATCGTCCGGTAACCATCCGGACCGAGCCCAAGTCGTCGACGGCGCGTACTGTTCCACGCGCGCCTCAGGGAAGATGTCAGCAAATCGTAGGGGCCCAGCAGGGTCGAAGCCTACTGGGGCCACGGGTAGTGTGAAAGTGAAACCCGGGGCCCTGGGACGAAGGCAAAGAAGGAACAGGAGTGGGTTTTTAGTCAGTAAAAGTCTGACACTATCTCTCGCTCCGCGCAAGAGCGGGATTTGTCATAAGATGATTTCGCCAACTAAAAAAAAAAAACCTTTGGCTTCGGACGGCGAGCAATGGGCCTAAAAAAAAATGGGCGAGAAATGACCGTCCGGTAACCGTCCGGACCGAACCCGAGTCATCGACGGCGCGTACTGTTCCACGCACGCCTCAGGGAGATGTCAGTAAATCGTAAGGGCCCAGGAAGGTCGAAGCCTACTGGGGCCACGGGTTGTGTGAAAGTGAAACCCGGGGCCCTGGGACGAAGGCAAAGAAGGAACAGGAGTGGGTTTTTAGTCAGTAAAAGTCTGACTCTACCTCCCGCTCCGCCCAAGAACGGGATTTGTCATTAGATGATTTTCTCACCTAAAACAAAAAAAAACCCCTTTGGCTTTGCCGTAGTCGGGTAACAAGTCACAAAATGGACAAACCCAAAAGGTAAATTAATATAGACCAGGAAGACCGAGCTGAAGAAGGGCCAATGAAGGAAAACGTTCTACCCAGTAAGTAAAAATATACTTTAAGATTTCCTACCCCAAAAAAGTAGGCTCATCTCTTTTGCATGGGACTTGAACATTTCTGACGAAATGTGAGTGTGCTTACCCTTGCCTAACCCCGTGGGCAATACAGGCACGATAATATGTTACAATGTTACGTACAAAGGTAAACACATTTACTATGAAATGTTTACAATCGTAAAATACTTCAACACAATACTCAAATCAAGACATTCAGTACCATTTAATGGAATCCAAATAACCTTTTCTGATGTTATTTTATTTGAGAAGCAGGTTTCAAACGGTGTGCCTACATATATTTGAGGGGCAGGTTTCACACGCAGACATCTTTTTAGCTTCTAAGCTAGTACTTGAAAGTGTATTTATATTACTGAAAAAAATACATTCAGCCGGACATAGAACCTCCTTCTTTTTGAAGTCGGTTAAAAAGGTTTACTACTGCGAAAAGAAAATTACGCTGTCATAGATACTCAAAGAATATGTGTAATGTTTTGATACACAGACCTATACTTTTTTTTGACAAAGGTATTTGATTTGAGTAAATTGCCTTTGGCTAAGTTGCGTATAACTTACTTGGTGGTAACCAGTCACTGGATGACCAAACTACTCAATGACCTGCCTATGAACATAAGCTAAGATATTCTACTCTTTTTTTTAAGTGGGATTCATCAAATGACTTCTTCTTCTCTGGATGGAGTGAGAGGGAGTGTCAGAATTTATTGACAAACACCCAGATGTATTTCTTCCGCTCTTCTTCTTCTTTTCGTGTCGATGTACTCTAACTAAATTTTTTCTTACTATTATTTGGCAACCTCCACAGCTCTGTTATAGTCCTCGTATATCATTTTCTGTATATTGAGTGCCGTCTACCTGCGTTCTTCATCCGAAGTTTCTTCTTCTTCCAACTTCGTAAAAAGAAAGAAAGAAAAATATTTTATTTGGCACACATAAAACACACAACACACACACAATGTAGAAACAACATGTAGACACTTAAGATTAAAAAAAACTAATATTGTGTGTCTCGCGCGTACGAGAAAAGCGTATGAAATGCACCATATTCTTCACTTTCCAATAATATAGGATGCATCCACGATGACCTTTTACGTTTTTCTGTTTCTTTTTGTTCCTTTTTGTACAAATAGTAAGCCAATAAGAGATTTTTTTTCCTCGACATCGACATTTCACATGTTTGTAATCTCTGACAACCAGTTTAAAATTAGCGCATATAGACGGCAATCCAAGCTAACATACACTCGGTAAAAAAAATATGTGTATACAAGGATATCCGTTTATTGACGGTCCGTTATCCGTTGAAAAAAACAGACGTCTACAAGCGCTCTAAGCCACTCTTCAAACCCACATACCGCCGCAATTGTGCCGTGTCCAAAAATATTCCACCCTACCATCATCATCATTTCAATCGAAACATGCTCATTACTGGACTTGTGCTTCTCACTGGCAATGGTTTCTTGCAGCCATCATTAAATCATTGGTCTACTTTGTGGGTGGCCTACCAGCGCTGCGACTACCTTTACGCGGTCGCCACTCTAAAACCCTATGGCCCTATAGTCATGTAGTTTACGAGCAATGTGCCCTTCCCACCGCCACTCGTGGGAAACTCAGAAAGTTTTGAGATACTTCTATGAATAAAATATTTTTATTAAATCTTTTCAAAGAACTCTCCACCAGCCTCTATACAAAGTTTCATGCGTCTGAACCAATTTTCGAAACATTTTTTCCACTCCTCTGCAGACATCTCTTCCACGGCCTTGTCGAACGCTGCTAGCGCGTCTTCCGGCGATGAAAACTGTATCACTTTCAGCTATTTTTTTTTTATTTTAGGGAATAAAAAGAAGTCACACGGCGCTAGATCAGGACTGTAAGGAGGGTGCCCCGAGACTGACCGGTGTGGTGTCTAGGAAGTCCCTCGTTTTGAGCGCTGAGTGCGCGGGCGCATAATCATGGTGAAGCAGTACCCCGCGGAGCCCGATGTACGGTCGCTTGTTGCTCATTGCAGACAAAACTTCTGGCAGGCATTTTGTGGTTGCGGCGTTGATGCAATGATTCAGTCTCGTAATGGAATTGAAATCAGATACCCCGTCAAAGTGAAGAAACTAGCGATCAAAATTTTCCCTGCGCTTCTCGATCGCTTCACTTTCGTAGGCGTTGGTTCGTTTTGAAACTGTCAACTGACGTTTTGTTTCTGGATCGTATTGATAAATCCAGGATTCGTCACCTGTCACAATGTCGTAAACGTGCCGAGACGAGCTTGCTTCAAGTTTTTTAATCATATCAGGGCACCACTCCTCACGGGCCTGCTTCTGAGCTTCGGTGAGGTTGTGCGGCACCCAGCGGCAAACTATCTTCCTGACGCGATGGTGCTCGTGTAGAATCTTGTGAACGCTTCCCGAACCAATCTGCAGTGTATGCTGAATCTCTTCGTATGTAATTCGCCTGTTTTCTTGAATTATTTTTTTTTACCGTCAGCACCCTTTTTTCCGTGACAGCTGTCGTAGGACGACTACTCCTTTGTTCATCCCCCAAAGTAAGGCGATCGCGTTTGAACTCGCTATACCAGCGGTAGATGGTTGCTTTTGAAGATCCTTCATCCATAAAAGCAATTTGAAGTCGATCAAATGACTAATCAGGTTTTAGGCCACATTTGAAATCGTAGAAAATCATCGCACGAAAATTTTCTTGATGTAGATTCATTTTTAAATGAGACACAATAATTTGATTTGGCTCTCATAAAAATGTGGTCTCGTAAAAGGTTCTGGAATGGCGACCACGTACCGGAAGACGTAGCGTTGGAAGGCCTCCTACAAGGTGGACCGATGACTTGGTAACAGTTGCGGGAGTCCGATGGATGCGAGACGCACAGGACCATTCATTGTGGCGACACTTGAGGGAGGCCTATGTCCAGCAGTGGACGTCTTACGGCTGAAATGATGATGATGATGAAAAATGTGGAGGGAAATTCAAAATTCGAACAATGGTATTTTACTTTTAAATAACCAAAGTTTTCAAAATAATTACAAGTGGCCAGTGCCTTATAATATATAAAAACTTTTTGAGTGGCCTGGTATATCGGCATATTTTTCATATCGGTTTGGTTTACAAAACTTCTATTCAATTTCATCACATTTATGTACATCTTCATTAGAAGATACGCTCAATTCAGTCCGTCATGATTCAGAAGATCAATTGCAGCCACATTGTATACGATGTATCATTTATTGTTCTGATTGCGCTAGACATAGACACACCTTTGTCTCTCACATTTCATTGACTCCAGACACAGATATTAGTTTGGAAATTAAGTTCAATAAAATCAATACTGTGTATTGACTTTCAATTGATACGCAATACTGTTTATGATTTATCAAACGGACCAATGGTCATTCCTTGGTTGGACCAAACAGGTTATCACTAAACGAGACGCAGACAAACTGAATTGATAAGAATGTTGCTTTTAATGTGACCTTCATTTTTGTTATTGTCAATTTTTTTTTATACATTGATTACAGCTGTTTGTCCACTCTGTTTTTTTTTTGTTGGGAAAATCATCCAATGACATCCTCCGCTCTTGGGCGGAGCGATAGGGTGTTCTGAAAGGAAGACTCGGCCCTGGTATGAAAGGCAACGAAGGAACAGGAGTAGGTTTTTATTCAGTAAAAGTCTGACACTATCTCCCGCTTCGCCCAAAAGCGGGGGATGCCATTAGATGATTTTGCCAACGAAAAAAAAAACAGAGTGGACAAACAGCATTTTGGATTTTTGTAATTTTCAATCACATATTCACACTACCTATGAAGGCCTAAAATCTAAATATACATTTTGTAGTCTAACTCTAGAAACAGCTGTTACGATATGGAATGCAAAACGATAAACGTCAATTGAGTCACAATTGAACATGGTTGAACTTATGACTGAATATCAGGTTTGTCACAGTTTTTTTTAACTAATTATTTTTGGGAGACTGGTGCCTAAAGTAGGCTCTATTTGAGGACACCAGGATCTCCGCCATTTAAAAACTGTGATAGACTATCTGTTGCCTAAACCACGCTCCATTTAATGACACCAGGATCTCTGCCATTTACATACTGGGGGAGACTGGTGCCTAAACTAGGCTCTATTTCAGAACACCAAGATCTCCGCCATTTACATATGTTTAAAATAATTACTATTCATACACTGACCACGTAAAATACAATATCAGGACAGCAAGCATTCAAAATCTCACTAAATTAGCGTTTACTTTATTTTAAATCGTTAACAGATCTTACAGCTTCTATAGCGGTTTTTTTTTTTTTTTTAATCCAGATTTTATTACGGGGCTTTTGTCCAAAAAGGATATGTCAGCCCCATCGTACCTTATACCAATTACTTCACATACAATTTATATTAACTAATACATAACCTAATATACACCACACATATTAAATAGAACGAATCACTGCTGAGAGACCGCTATCAAACGACATAGTTTTATGGCCGCCTCCAATTTCGGTTTTGCTAAAATGCTTTGGATTAGACCTACATCGAATCTATTTAATTTTAGTTCGCTCAGCAATGATTCGCGTTCGTCTTTATTTCGGACACATTCCATCAGCAAATGTTGTACATCTTCAATTTGATTGCAAGTTACACAATTAGGTGAATCACTCTTCTTCATTAAGTATGCAAACTTTGCTGATGGATAGTGTCCGGATCTAAGTCTAAGGGCTAATTTCACATAGTTTCTACCCAATTTGGTGTCATCAAACCAGGGTACACGAGAAAGTTCACCCTGTATAGTTTTATACCATATGCCTTTATCTACCGATTTACTATCAAAATGATTTTTCCGGTTATTACGGCATATCATTTTAAATTTTGGAATGAATTCCCAGTGATCCGGTATGTAACTAATAGACTTGCCATCTACTGCCGCTAATTTTGCTACTCGGTCAGCTTCCTCGTTCCCTTTCAGGCCTATATGTGCTGGAACCCATTGCAATTTTAAGTCATTACCACTTCTGTTAAAGATAGTAATAAATTTAAGTATGTCATAGGCCATCGATGTACCTCTGCGGCCAGAGGCGCATCGAGCCACATGTTGTAGGGCACTCTTACTATCTGAAAAGATAACAATTTTGTTCAAATTCTGATTAACCGCGTAAGATAATGCCTGATATATTGCAATAAGTTCCAGCGTATAGCGGTTCATACAGCGAACTTTATACACTTTTAACTCAAATGGAACTCTTACTGGCCAGTCTGTAACAGTCGAAGTTAACTACCAGAAATTTAACGTAGATATTACGCTGGAAATAAAAAACACCCCAAGCTAATGATGTATCGACTATGGAATACAAAAATATGACCCCTAGCAGACTTAACTTCACGCATCAAAAATAATAAGTTCTAGGTAAGGAAGTAGGTATTTTTTTTTTTCGTTGTGAAAATCATCTTATGACATCCCCCGCTCTTGGGCGGAGCGAGAGATAATGTCAGACTTATACAGACTAAAAACCCACTCCTGTTCCTTCGTTGCCTTTCGTACCAGGGCCGAGTTTTCCTTTCAGAATCAGACCCTTGGCCCCAGTAGGCTTCGACCCTGCTGGGCCCCTACAGTTGCTGACATCTCCTTAAGGCGCGCGTGGAACAGTACGCGTCGTCGACGACTTGGGCTCGGTCAGGACGGTTACCAGACGGTCGGATGGCGAGCTACCCATTGCTCGCCGTCCGCAAGCCCACGCCTACGGTGGCCGGAATCCCGGCGGCGGTTGGGGCGTGAGGACCGTTGCCTCACGCGATCGGCCGCCTCCTTTGCTAGCATTACTGCTTTGCAGAAGGAGGCGACCGCCTGCCACTCCTCCTCGCTCTGGATCATGGCCTGTACCAAGGCCCGGCGCGAGAGATCGCCGCAGCCGATCGCTCCCAAGCGGAGCACACCTCCACCGTGTGCGTCACCATGTCCTCCGGGCGATCCAAGCAAAGGTGGCACCCGGGCGTTTCTTCCGCACGAATCCGGTGCTGGAACCTCCCGAACTTACCATGTTCGGTGAGGACCTGCGTCATGCAGAAGGTAAGGACGCCGTGTTGCCTTTCCAGCCACTCTACTACTCACTACATAGACACGTTCAAAAGTGGCATTTTATTTCAATTTCCTAAGAGGATCTTTTTTTACTCGCCTATCATCAAAATCGAGCATGGTTTAGAAGCTTGTTACTTCATCTAACGCAATCCAACGCGATGTTTGACGAAAAGGCAACGCAAAAAAAGATAGATAACGCCTGAAAACTCTGTTAGCATTCTGTAATTCCGTGATTTACTCGAATATTTTAAAAAACTTGTTTCAGGAAATACGTGTTTTTCTAAACACTTAAAAATTTTTGAACAAAATTGTCGTCATTCAGAATCTTGATTAAATTTGCAAGACTTCTATTGTTATACTTTTTAAATTTTTGAGTAAATTACGAAGTGTCAAAGTTCATACAAAATAGCTTAAATAGCAGATTTTCAGAAGTCTTTACTAGATTAGTTTTACACAAAATAAATTGATTTCAATAGAAGTATAGATAATATCCACAAGATACTGTGTTTCCAAAATATCTAATGCAAAATGTGTAATAACGTCATAATCGCATAAGAACGGTTGTATGAAAAACAGTGAAAATGTATGTTGAGTTGCATCCCCTTAAGGATTGCCCGCGAAATTCAAATCTACGGTTTTTGGCGGCCGTAATACGTATCAGAAGGTTGCGTGTTCAAATCACGTCGGGGTCACCAGTTTGGAGGTATGGAGAGAGTAAAGTCCCGCAAACCTCCGTTGAAGAAGGAGGATCCTCCGACCAGACGGGTGTTATGTCTGGTGGGCAACTACCCGATAGATGATTTAGGGCTGTTCTATATGTTCAAATCGCACGGAGAACTTTTTTTTTCCGGTGGGAAAATCATCTTATGACATCCCCGCTCGATTCCTCCTATTTATAAAATTCTCCTGTACAGTACCAGGTTACATGTATAAATCCTATAAATCCTATCTAATTACCCTGTCATAAATGTACAAAATAAACAAACACATTACTCATTGGTCCAACAATACACCAATGAGTAATGTTTAAAAATATTACGACAATTACAGAGTATAACTTTATTAACTAATGCTTTATTGAAACGTAAACAAACAATAGATAACACTTGTTATATTCTAATAACAATTTGTTTATTATTATATTATATTAATAATTAGTCTTGCAGCATGCCTGAAGTCACGTAAGCATTTATAGTGATGCTCAATTTTTTTTAAAAAAACCTTGGCCCATTTGAAGAACTACTCCTGTACCGTGGGTTTTTTGTTTTTAGTGGAGAAATCAAATATTATTAAATCATCCAATGACTTCTCCCGCTCTAAGGCCATGAAACCATGGCCTGTACCGGGGCCCAGCGCGAGACGTCGTTGCTACCGATTACTCCCACGAGGATACGGCGGTGCTCCGCCCAAGCGGGGCACACCTTCACCGTAGGCTCCACCATGTCCTCCGAGCGGTCCACACAATGGCGACACCTGAGCGTTTCTGCCGCAAGAATTCGGTGCAGGAACCTCCCGAACTTACCATGTCCGAAGAGGACCTGCATCATGCGGAAGGAGACGATATCGTGACGTCTTTCCAGACGCTCCTCATAGAAAGGACTTACCTACTGCCATAATTATGACGTGCCTAATTCCTTTATCGTAGGTGCGTTCACATATAAATAAACTCACATACACTAGACACCCAGACCCGGAATACTTATCATTCTGTAAACCATAGAAATATTTGTTCCGTGCGGGAATCGAACCCGCGAACCACAAATACAAATTAAATACTATTTGATCACTACAGCAAAACTAATTAAAATGATATAAAATTCGATAACACAATATAAAAAAACCACGATTAACATTAAAGTTCATAAAATAGGTAATAGACACTATACTAATAAAAAGTGAACCACCTGTATACATTGAGTTGAAATTATCTCATAATGAGCGACCAATAGCGCAACGCTCCATAGATACGTAACGTGCAAATTATTCATGTACCTACAAGTCCACGTACTGATAGATGTTTACGTTTCTATAACTTGGGCGATTATTTTTCTTACCCACTATGGTGTATGAATTGTTTTTCTTTTTATGAATATTTGAATTTGTGTATTATCGCAATTGAGTTGTCATCTTTGTTTAACATTATTGATTAAGCATTGTTGTTATGTGAATGTGAGTACCAATACAAACCAAGTATGGTTTAATGGTACAATAGAAACCAAAAATGTAAAGATACGTGTATGGAACAATAAAAAAAAAAAAAAAAAAAAAACCGCAGCGCTACAGCTGATCACTCAACCACTGCGCCAACTGTGCCATTAAAAAGCCTTTAAAAAGCCATTAAAAAGCTTGAACTTTAAGACAGGAGTGAATAGATTACTTCTAGGCAAGCGCGCTCCATCGTCGACCACATCGTAGCTTTCCATCAGGTTAAATTATGGCCAAGTATGAGCCTTTCAAAAATTTAAAAATTTAAAAAAATCTGATCACCTGACTCAAATTCAAATTTCAATTAAAACATTTAGGTACAGGCACTTTTAAATAGTCAAGATGTCAGTCAGTAAGAATAAAAAACTTTTCACAAAAAAAAATAACCGACTTCACTAAAAAAAAAATACTAAAAGGATCAAAATAAATTTAATTTCGGAAGTCGCTGTTAAAGTTATTATGATCCTTTTAGTGTTTTTTTTAGTGAAGTCGGTTTTTTTTTTTTTGTTAAAATTTTTCATTTCACACTTTTTAGTTGCGATACACTTATATATATTATAACCAGAGTGCCTATTTCTCATGACATTTCCAACTAACCCAAACACTGCTAGGTTACATTGATTTGTTATGAAATTCCTGTGTCTACCTTCCACCTTCCGGCTCCATCATCAGATCAGTTCGATAGTACCTTATAGCTAAACTGCATTTCATGACAATTCTAATAAGCCCAAACACGGCTAGGATAAATTGATTAATTACAGAGATCCGGTGCCTATCTTCCGGCTCCATCATCATCATCAGGTCACTTCAATGATACCATTTTCAACATAACTATTCAGAACCATTTATTTATTTGTATTGTCATAGTCGCTTAACTATCTTCATTGTGATATCTATGTGAGTATGAAGTTCCGTTGGCCATTTCTGGTCTTCTTCATCAGTTCCACTTCATCAAATGTTACTTTTTGACTGTAAGTGCTTAAGTTCTCGATGAAAATATCAAAATCACTATATGGTTGGCTATAATATTTGAGGAGTTTCCTCGATTCCTGATGGATCCAATCATCAGAACTGAATTCTAAAAAAAATGGGACCAATCGGAAAGCATATCCTCCAAGAGGAAAAAAAAATTTTGCAAATCGGTCCATAAACGACGGAGTTCAGAGGTGACACACATAAAAAATAAAAAATACAAACATACAACCGAATTGATAAATTCCTCCTCCTCTTGTTGAAGTCCGTTAAAAAATAAAGCTAATTGCAGATTCTTGGAAAGTTACTCGCAGTCCTGAGACACAAAGGGTCACGCAAGGAACATAGGTGTGGTTTAAGTCAGTAAAAGTCTAACAAGCCCTCCCGCTTGGAAGTCATTAGATGATTATCACCTTAAAAAAAAAGCTAGTTTTGAAAAGACGAGATGAAATGATGATGAAATATAAAGTCATTGCTACCCAACACACACCCCTAGCCAAGCGCTAAAACGTTTTTGTGTCACAAACAGTAAATTACTATCATTGTCAAGATTATTATTTTAAATTTCGTTATCAATACAAATATGTTTGAACTTTAACTTACACACGCGTAACTTTGTCACGTTGCTTTAACGGAGCTCTAAAACAAAAAAAAAATGAAATCTTAAAATATATTTTTCACTTTAATTACGTAAATTTGTATTGGGTTATCTTAGAAGCAAAAAAAATGACCCGTTGATAATTGTGTTTTTACTGCCCCACTGCTTGGCAATGGCTTCCTAAAGTTCTTCCAGGGATATTATATTACCTATGTGCACAATACGTAGCGTTGGAAGGCCTCCTACAAGGTGGACCGATGACTTGGTAACGGTTGCGGGAGTCCGATGGATGCGAGACGCACAGGACCGTTCATTGTGGCGACAATTGGGGGAGGCCTATGTCCAGCAGTGGACGTCTTTCGGCTGAAATGATGATGATGATGATGATGATGATGATGTGCACAATTGCAACATAACATTTTAGAGACGAAAGTTCGTATAGGTATATGTACCTATGTTTGTTACTCATTTACGCTCAAACAACTAAACGGTTTTAGATGAAATTTGAAATACTTATAGACTTCCCCTTTGACTTTGACTTTTTTATCCTGGGAGTCAACCTCATCATCATCGGTCCTGTGCGTCTCACATCCATCTGATTCCCGCGACCCCCACCAGGACATCGGTCCACCTTGTGGGAGGCCTTCCAACGCTGCGCCTTCCAGTACGCGGTCACCACTTTAGAACCTTTCAGCTCCAATGACCATAACCCTTTCCATTGCCCTCCGGGTGACTTAAAGCCTTCTGATGACGTCCATTGTGAGTGACCACGTTTCGGAGCCATATGTCATCACTGGTAACATAACACGCACTGGCCACAGACTCTCGTCTTGAGACACTGTGGTATAACGAGAGTTTATCGCGCATCTTCCCGAACGCTGCCCATCCCAGGAGTATGTTCATAATATAAAGTAGAATTTATGTTTAATCTGTTTCTCTGCATTGAATGAAGACATGAAGAACTAGCTAATGCTTTCGGCATCACCCGCGTGAATGCGAAAGTCATCCCAAGCAAACCAATTCCCGGGATCAAAACCCTTTATCCTTCTACAAGTTCCAGTCTAGGTCTAAGCCAAAAGTCATCAGAGGTTTTTTAGTAGTTTATGTGTGAGAATGGAAACAGAGTTGGTTTTCATAGATACTATAGGTACCTAATAATCCTCTTTTAGTAAAGTAATTGTGTTCTGACAATTTTTCTGATGAGTTAATTTTATGAGTCATTATGTTCGAACAAAGACCAATAATTTACTAAGTATATGTTGTATTAAATGCTTACTCTAGCCAATAATTGCGTAAATGCATAACAATTAATGATGAAGTTTTCACACCTGAAGACGTGAAAACCCTACGACCATTGACGTCATAAAATAAGTAGGTATAAGTACTTACTCACAACGTTATTGGTACTACGCAAATATTACTAAGCGATATTTTCAATGAAAACCACACCGGATTACCAATTTTTGTTTACTTTCTCATCCGGTTATTCTAGTTTTCCCTCATCATCACTATTTTAAAACACGTCCACTCCAATTATTAATTTATGCATGTATCTTTAATAAATTACTGTTTAAATTATATGTATTTAATTTTTTTCTTTATTTTTTTATTTTTCAATGTAATGAAATTGAATAATGTAATTAACTTATAATTATTAATGTAATTAAATAACGTAATTAACTTATTATAATTAATGTAATTATTGTAATGTATTTACGTGAATCAAATCGTCTTCAGTACGTGGTGACCTGACACACAGGTTTTGTAAAAAACTTAGTTCAGGCACCAGTCTTCCACAAATTGATTTTGGTGTATTGATTGTAGACTGTTTAATTAATTTCTCTGTAATTTGTAGAAGGAAAATAAATAAATAATTATTATTAAATTGCTGGACATAGATCTTCTCCAAGTCGCTGGTTTTGTAGTGTAGCAATTTCTCATTACAGTGACAAAACTGCCATTTGATCTTTGGGTTCATGTTTAGCTTTTTGCCTCGGACGTTACTTTAATATTTAGTTTACTTGATTTTAATGAGAGTAAAAATACTATGGTAAACGCGAAGCCCTCTACAAAAACCGACTCTGCGACGGTAGGATAATTTTTAAGGGTGCTTATTAAACGGACTTCTTTTTAACAGCATTATAAAAATCTACATTGCCTTCTAAATTACTAAGTCAGCCACAATTAACGAGCGTCTGAACGATACCATCTTAACCACTAGTTATCTCCTATGTAAGCCACTTTCTGGGTGGTTAAAAAAAAAAATCACGAAGGCTAAGGTGGAAGCTCCGCTCTGCTCTGCTCCCGGCTCAGCCTTCTAACCTAACCTGTCCGTGTCGCAGTGAATTTGGAAGTCGGTGTTTCTCGGTATTGTTTGTTTCTTATTAACACCGACTTCCGAAATTAAAGTTATTTTGATCCTTTCAGTGTTTTTTTTAGTGAAGTCGGTTATTTTTTTTTTTTGCAAAAATGTTTTTAATTCACACTTTTTAGTTGCGTGCGATACTTATAACCAGAGTGCCTATTTCTCATGACAATTCCAATTAACCTAAACACTGCTGGGACAGTGTCAGAACTGGATTTTGAAAAAAAATTACCAATTGGAAGCATATCCTTTATGGGGAAAAAAAAATTGCAAATCGGTCCATAAATGATGAAGTTAAGGTAACAACCATAAAAAAAATATTAAAAAAAATACAACAGACTTGATAACCTCCTCCTTTTTTTGAAGCCGGTTAAAAACGAAAACTTTGATCGCGGTCAATAAGGAAATGTGTGGCTTGATTTATAATTTCCCAATTTTTTACATTTTGGTATAAAACCGTAATTAGAATCAACCTGGTACCTGCTCTACACAAATCGAAGGTACACAATCTTTTATACTAATTAATCACAAATGATAAGAAAAAGGGATGTAACCATTATCGGCAGCCACTAGAGAGACAAAGACTTAAACTACAGAGCATGACTTGCAATAACTGTTATCTCGAAATAGTATTACAAAGAGGTATAATTGTCTGTCTGTTTGTAGGAGATATGCTCTGAAAGTTGACTGATCTTTGACTTCTACGCAGCGAATTTTTGCTGTGTCCCAGAGGCTATCTACACTGTTCTGGTGGAACACGTTTCGGGAGTGAAGTTGTGAGCATTGGCTAATCGATGAATCAATTTTGTGAAAAGCTTTATTTATTTATTTAATTGTAAAATATATTAAATATAGTATAGTATAGTCGGCCTTATAATGTTCCCACTGTTGGGACTCAGGCCTCCCCTCTAGGAGAGGGAATGGGCCGTAATCCACCACGCGGGCCCAGTGCGGGTTGGTGGATGTCACATGTCTTCGAATTTTTGGTTCTAGGACATGCCGGTTTCCTCACGATGTTTTCCTTCACCGTTTTTAGAGCAGTGGTGATGTAATAAATTACACAAAGTAATGCGCCTGGCTGGGTTTGAACTCGCGACCTACAACTCGTGAGTCGGGGCCGTTACCACTCGGCTACCACTGCTCTCTCTGCTCTCTGCTCTCTGTATTAAATATATTGTATGATATTTTATTAGACACAAATAAATAACATTTAAAATAAGTTTTTTTTTTTCAAAAATATAAATATTTAAAACATTGGATTTAATTACTAAATGCACGACTTTATATATAAAATCACTAGCTGTTACCCGCGACTTTGTCTGCGTCAAGTTAGTAAAAATGCACAAACGTAATTAATAATTCTGTGCTTGTGATTCGTGCTAAAAACATCTAATTCAAATAACGGAAATTAATTTCAGTAAATATATTATGTAAAATGTATTTCTTATGTCCAGATATATAATTTATTTTATTTATTTGGCTCACCAGTAATAGAATACTCGTTCATGATATACATCAAATAAATTACTTATCATCATCAATAAACAGAAAAAGACATGTTGAGGTCGAAGTAGTTGATAAACTGTGGTTCTGCCTACCCCTAAAAGGAAAAGGTGGTAGTTTAAGTCTGTTTTTGGTTTATTCTATGATGAAACAACGCTGTATGATTTTAATATGATTGGTTCATTATAATAGACTAAAAGTGTATTAAACCGTTGTTTTCTTTTATCAACACTAAATAAATGTTATTTAACGTAGGCTATAAAAAAAGTGGATAAAGTAGTTTTCAAAATGTTAAATGTTGCTAAAATGTATAAAGAGTCTGTACGGATCTTGTTCTGAGGTCAATACCCACAGTTTTTAGTGTTTGCACGTTTTACTTTTAGGAAGAAAATCATCAAATACCTTCCCCCGCTCTGGGTAAAGCGAGAGTTTGTGCCAGACTTTTACAGACTGAAACCGACCTGTGTTCCTTTAATTGCCCTTAGTGTTCTAGAGCTACGGTAACTTGCACGCGGCGGCAAATCTTCCTTCTTTGAGGAAAAGAGAGGACGCTGTGGTGTCTTTAGAAAGACACCACAGCGTCCTCTCTTTTCGCCTGACGAAGATCTCTAGGGCCAATGCCTGCTAGAGCTATGAGATTTTTCGAAAGAATTACCTCCCATAAGAATTTGCCTCGATGATATTTCTCTGCAGACTTTTAGCCGGGTCCGTTATGCAACTTTGGCGGAGGTGAATTTCGAAGGAGCATAATCGGCTTCAGCCCATCTTCAGCTGGATAACGTGCACTGTGTACAGTAGTGGACTATCCACTACTGCTAGCGATTATTAAAATACTACAGAGTAACCTACGATGTCATCTTGCTCCACAACTGTACTTATAAAGAATTTGTGAAAAAAATTGATGCAGTTTGATGTTGATTTACATCACGTCGAATTTGAAACAGAAACCTCTCGAAACACCCTAATACCCCCTCATTACTCCGTGTTTGTGACTCCACAAAACTATAAAATGACAGCGAACAAATGTTGCAACCAATTGGGGCTGTGACTGACTCTGGCATCCGTCAGAATGTTGTCCCAGTGTTGATCACCACTCACTGACCACTCTTAAGGAGGTAACGTCCAGTTGTCGACTTAAGGCTGCAAGTAATGTAGGATACTGCATCATACGTAATCAAACTATCTTCAGGAACGCAAACCACGTCGGGGCCTTGTGTGAAATATGTCTTCATGGGTTTTTCATGAAATTCTTAATGATCTTCAATTTTTGGAATCTTTGAAATTAGGTACTTGTTCCAAACAGTAGGTTGTGGTCAAGTCCGAGAGAGAGACTACTTGAAGTACTGGTAACCTTCACGAACTGCTCAAGAAGCATCTTTCTGTGATTAAGTACCTACCTATATTTGCTGGTTTTTTGGGGGTCCTTCCGAAACATCTACGTTCGATGAAGACCTGCGTCAGGCGGAAAGAGAGCCTTTTTAGACTTTCCTCAAAGAAGGTATTTGCTGCCGCAATTGTGGCGTGCAAGTTATCATAGCCCTGGAACGCTAAGGGCAAGTAAAGGAACACAGGTGGGTTTCAGTCAGTAAAAGTCTGGTACTACCTCTCGCTTTACCCAGAGCGGGGGAAGGTATTTGATGATTTCTTACCTAAAAGCAAAAGGTGCACACACTAAAAACTGTGGGTTCGACCTCAGTATCAACTCCGTGACTCAGACTATTTATACATTTTGGCAACTGAAAACTACTTTATCCACTTTTTTTTGATAGCCTACGTTAAATAACATTTATTTAATGTTGTAAAAAAGATAATTCTACGGTATAATATACTTTTAGTATATATAATGAACCAATAATTTTAAAATCATACAGCGTTGTTTTATCATAACATAAACCAGAAAGAAACATACATAAAACCCACTCCTGTTCCTTCTTTGCCATTGTTCAAGGGCCCCGGGAATCTCTTTCGTATCACCCATGGCCCCAATAGGCTTCGACCTTGCTGGGCCCCTGCGGTTGCTGACACCTCCTTGAGGCGCGCGTGGAACACTACGCGCCGTCAACGACTTGGGCTCGGTCCGGACGGTTACCGGACGGACGGACGGTGAGCTACCCATTGCTCGCCGTCCACAAGCCCGCGCCTACGGTGGCCGGAAATCGAGATCGGAACCCCTCGGTTCGGATCGGCTGGGTCGCGAGGGTTATTGTCTCGCGCGTGCGGCCGCCTCCTTGCTAGCATTACTGCTTCGCAGAAGGAGGCGACCGCGCCCAAGGCCCACCGCGCTTTACACTATTACAAATCTTGTTATGATAAAATGACTGGACCTAACTGCGGTTTATTTTCGTAAATATTTTTGGCATTTACGAAGCAATTAATTAGAATTCAATAATTTTTATAAATAGGTCTAGAAACATTTGCTGATTTCGTGATAACGCCATCTATTGCTGAAAAGCTTAACCTTACCTTTATCACACACTGAGGCTCTACCACGAGCTCATAACGTGATCCATTTTACGACCTAAACCGGACTGTTAAAGGGATGGAGCAATATAGGGTGTATAGCTCCATCACTCTTTTACGCTCGGACGTCTGACATTTTGACATTATCATGGTAAGGCCCCTGGCCACCTACCGAGCGATAGTTAAATAAATAGTTTGACAAATTTAATTCGTGTGTTTGCTATTCAAAGCCAGATGGCGTCACTGAGTCATAGGATGACAGTTTTTCTAAGACATTTTTTCTGAAAACCGCTCTATTTGTTTGAATGCATAACCGCTGGATTTCTGTCTTGTATAGTGAAGGTCAGTAAAATCTGCCAAACTGCTTCGAAAGTGCTGATGTAGAAACCAGACTGTCGATAAAAATAATAGTAAGAACGCAAAAATATGTAAAAATTTCTTGTTTACAGTAAAATAAAACAAAACTATCACAAAAAATAAACTGAGTTTTGAACCACTATCCCCTTACGTGCCGATCTAATCCAGACACGACTGCACTACGGTGTTCGTTGACTTTTGTGTAAAATAGGTGTTCTTATATAAACGTCATCATTGTCTGCTTAACCCTTTGTCGATGATAGCGTGATGATTTTCATCTCAGATATTAAATTTGTAGCTAAATGAAAAAATAAATATTATTTTCGTTTTTCCACTTAGATTTTATTACATGTTTGATTACTTTTTACAAAAATATGGAGTAAAAATGTCTAAGATGTATTAAAAATATGCTAAAAGTCCTATTATTATTGTAATCGAAGTAACATCGCATATTATATACAAAAAAGACGACAAAATACTCACAAAAATTATTACTATAACTGGGGATCGAAGTCACGGCAAATCGTTCAATAACGACATTTTGGAATATTGCTCACCCCCCATAGCAAATAGCGTGATAATTTATAGCCTATGTCCTTTCTCAAGCTCTATTCTATCTTTGTACCAAATTTCATCAAAATTGGTTCAGCGGTATAAGCGTGAAAGCGTAACAGACAGACAGACAGACAGACAGACAGACAGACAGAGTTACTTTCGCATTTATAATATTAGTATGGATATGGATTGGCAAAAATATATGGATTGTAAATGTACCAAAACTAACACTATCTGCACAAGTAGATGGCGTTAGTTTTGGTACATTTGCAAGCCATTTTTTTACATATAAAGTATTACTACGAAGAAATAAGAGACGACAGTCATTTCTAACCTTAAAATAACAGCTGTCACACACGGCAACAAGTGACAGATCAATTTAAAACCTTATCCAAACAATTAAATTCCAACACTACAAAACAGTTTTCAGACTTTTTCCTATACTTGTGCTATGAGACCTTGCTTCATACTCTACTTTCTGGGAAGTACCCTATAAATCTTTATTCCCTTGCAAGTGTCAAAATATGCGCCAAACGGAGCATAAACGGCCTTATCTGTAGATTGCGTTGACTAGTTTGATTTTTCACTACTGTTTGGGGTGGCAGATCCTGAGTCATCATCATCATTTCAGCCGAAAGACGTCCACTGTTGAACATAGGCCTCCTCCAAATGTCACCATAATGACAGGTCCTGTGCGTCTCGCATCCATCGGATTCTTGCGACCCTCAACAGGCCATCGTTCCACCTTGTGGGAGGCCTTCCAACGCTGCGTCATCCGATACGTGGTCGCCATGATCCTGAATATTTGATATTAATTTCAGCTTCATACCTCCACGCGTTCCTGAGACAAAAGGTCTTAACAAACGGACAACAAAGTGATCCTATAAGAGTTCCGTTGACAAATCAGGTACGGAACCCTAACAATGAATAAGATAGTTCGAATCTTATTCATTCAGTTCGTCAACTAATTACTAAATGTAATAAATAAGTGGACCATTCGAAGTTACGAGTACAAACGAAACGTGAATCATTTTCGCGATATTTACTCGACTCATAATATATTGTGTGGGATTTTTTTAACACAGATGTGGCAATAGTTTATTGACTTATATGAGATCAGTGTGAAAATCTAAGAAAGATGTTGGATTTACAAAAGCCGATAACTCAGTAAATATATATAGCGGAAAATCTCAGAATTCTGGAAGTTCAGGAAATGACGCATGAAAGGTAACAAGAAAAAAAACTGGCCAAGTACAATGCGTTCCAAATAAGAATAGGATCGATTGTCATGTTGTGACGTCACGTCATACTGGCAAATCGCAAGAAATTGGCCAAAATTGAGGAACTTGGAGATGAGCAAAATTGAAGACGAAGAGTTCGTAAATAAATTAAATTTTAAAAATTTCTTGTTTCGCTTACCATAATAATTCTTCGATTTGACAGTATGACGTGACGTCACAACATGGCAATCGATCCTATTCTTATTTGGAACGCATTGAACTGTACCGTGCCATTAGCTATACAACATTAGATACTATATTAAAACTTCTTTTTTAGCGTTCCGTACCAAAAGGGTAAAGCGGGACTCTACTACTAAGACTCCGCTGTCCATCCGTCTATCTGTCCGTCTGTCACCAGGTGTATCTCATGAATCGTGATAGACAGTTGAAATTTTCACACATGATGTATTTCTGTTGTCGCTATAACAACAAATACTAAAAAACAGAATAAAATAAATATTTAAGGGGGCTCCCATACAACAAACATGATTTTATTGCAAATTTTTTTGCTACGGACTGTACGGAACCCTTCGCGCGAGTCCCACTCGCACTTGGCCGGTTTTTAGTATTTGTTTTTATAGCGACAACAGAAATAAATAAAAATCATTTAATTTAGACAAACAATCCATAAAAGTTGTCAGTAACAAGAATTTAACTTATAATTCTAATGTTAGTAATTAAAAAGTAACAATTTGAAGGTCTAGACACACCATCTACCCCTGCTCAGTAGGCTCACTGGTCTCGCAACACATGGAGTTCAGTGAACCTACTGTGCAGAACAGTATCGATTTTCTCGTCAATCATCTATAAGATGCTGTTCGGGCTCCCTCGTACTCATCACACTACAAGCCGTAAGTTAAACGAACCTGTGTGCTAATTAATATATACTAGTCAAAACAAAATAAGGGCCACTTGTTATTTTTAACAGCGGTAGCGATAATTTATTTTTTATGCGTTCTCAAGTAGCTGAACGTTTAAAGTAGTGTTAACTTATTTGTTTACAAATATTTTTTGATTGTCCTACCTGCATAATTGTGTAAAGTGGCTAGTTTTTGATAATTTATTGTGGCCACTTCATTCTACCCAATTTTAAGATGGATTTTAACTCAGTCAAACTGACGATTCTGTCAAGAACAGTTTAAGTTTTGTTTAAGTAGTGTCTGAATTAGCATTTAAAAAAAGTTATGCCGAGAATCCGACGACATATAGACTTACCAACCGTAACTAGGGCCGTAACATTGCTTCAAGAAGGCCATTCGCAGCGTTCTGTTGCGTTGCAGCTGGTTTTTTCCCGGCAAGCGATTCAGAATGCTTGGAATCGATTTCAAGAGACTGGGAGACTAACCAGGAGACGGAGATCTGGCAGAGTTCGAACAACTACCGCACAGGGGGACAGCTACGTGCGTTTGACTGCGTGCAGAGAACGCTGCATCACAGCCCGCTCCTTACAAAACCGTTTGCGGCAGGCGACAGGTACACATGTTAGTGATCAAACCATTCGAAATCGGTTACACCAGGACCAGCAGTTCTCCAGGAGACGCGTAGTGCGGATACCATTGACAAGTGCTCATCGTGCAAACTGATTATCGTTCGCAAGGCAGCATCTGGCAAGGCATATGAGTGATTGGAGCACAGTATTGTTTACGGATGAGTGCAAAGTTAAATTTTTTAGTGATGACCGTCGCATTAGGGTATGGAGGCGTGAAGGTGAGCGGTTGTCGGATGCTTGTATCCATGAAAGTGACAGATTTGGGGGCCCCAATGTTATGGTGTGGGGAGGAATCTCTATATCAGGTAGAACCGAGTTGGTAATTCTCAACGAAGGCACAATTACAGCTCAACGTTATATCGAGGAGGTCATAAGACCTCATGTGGTCCCATATGCACCGAGAATCGGCGCAAGATTCCGTCTGATGCACGATAAATCTCGCGCTCATACAGCTAGGACTACCAGAGAAGCCCTAGAGGAGGCTGGTATACTGACGTTGCCCTGGCCTGCAATCAGTCCGGATCTCAATCCCATTGAACTCATGTGGGATTTACTAAAACGCAGTGTTCGGAGCACAAACCAACCCGTACACAATGAAAGACAGCTAATAAACGTTCTAAAATCAAGCTGGGAACAAATTCCTCAAGAAACAGTGGTACACCTGGTGGAGAGTGTACCATCCAGGCTTCAAAAGTGCATTAGAAAACGAGGAGGGCACACAAAATATTGAGGAAAGTCACAAATCAACCAATACCTAATTTGTTTCTTTTTGCACTTAATTTTTATTCCTTACTTTTTGATTGCACAAATGTTAGTTTTTAGAAAAAGTGGTGTAATTTTTTTTTTTGGAATAAAACCTTCATCATTGTGTGCTGTTTACAATAAAAATCAGTTAATTTATCCAATCTAATCATTAATCAACCCTTGAACCTTAAGAATTCATGAGAATACTATAAAAACGTGGTGGCCCTTATTTTGTTTTGACTAGTATATTACCACGCACCGACAATGAACTGCTCTCCCTCTCAATGTCTGATTCGTCACTCAAATTCTGAGAAATATATCATCTGTGAAAATTTCAACTGTCTAACTATCACGGTTCATGCCATACAGATAAACAGACACACGGATAGTGAAATTCTAGAAATAGGGACCCGTTTTTACTCTTTGGGTTTCGGAACCCTTTTTTTAGGTGGGAAATCATCTATTGACATTTCCCGCCCTTGGGCGTAGCGGGAGGGCGTGTCAGACTTTTACTGACTAAAACACACTCCTAGTTCTTTCGTTGCCTTGCATTCCAGGGCCGAGTTTTCCTTTCAGTAGGGTTCGACCCTGCTGGGTCCTTACGGATTGCAGACATTTTTGGGTATGGAACCCTAAAGACTGCTAATGGCAACTTTAGGCTTTTTGTAGAACTCACACTCAAGATTACATCATAACAGTTAAATTCTGTTTAAAGCTAATAGAGCTTATTTTCTTAGTAAAAAGATGAAATAGAAAAGTATCAATAAACAAATTGAACGCTTAAACAATTTATGATGCAATTTTTGAAAGGCCAGTGATTAAGGCACCCACCTCTCATGCATAAGGTTTCGAGTACGAAACCGAGCAAATACAATAGAATAGAATAAACTTTATTGTACACCAAAATAGTAAAAAAACTTTTACACTAACTTAAATCTATGGCTACAAAGGCGGTCTTATCGCTGACAGCGATATCTACCAGACAACCTTAGGATGGAATGTAAGAACTTGAAATAGAAAAAGGGGGGGTAGTCTGCGGTGTACTGCAAATTAATAACATAAATATTAGATTAAAATTTTATACTAGACTATACATAGATGTAATATAGCTATTTTAAATAAAATACAATATATAAACATATATAAATATTATAAGTTACACAATTTCATACAAAGAGATGGAAAAGAAAAGAAAAGGTGGGTTAGTGACGGAAGAACTGAATTTAGGTAGAGGCAGGAATGCGTTTTTTTCAATTCCTATGTACTTTTTTAAGTTTATCAAGGACATTACTGACTCCCCGTGCCTCGGTAAGGACATAAAGCCGTCAGTCCCGGTTGTCATTCGTAGATCTTTGACAGTCGTTACAGGTCAGGGCAGCCAGACGCCAGACAGTCTGACCATCAGCCATAAGTCTGTCCAAGTAATATCGTGTTTTAAAAAAATTATTTATTTTATTCATTTTTCATCAACAAATTTACATTTGTGTGGAATGGTTGAAAATTTTACAATATAATTTTAAAAAAACATGCAAAAACCACAACACTAATAATTAAAAAAAAACATAATCAATTTATATAGACATGCTGGTACAGGAACTTGCCAGGTAAATAAATAAAAATACATTCCACATTATTTGTCATCACATTAATATCATAGTTTAAATAGTTACAATAATAAAAAAGCTAAATGTCAATAAAATGTAAATAATTTCAATACAGTGTGAATAATGTCAATAAAATATAAATAATGTCAAAAAAAAAATAGCAAAAAATAAAATAAAAAAATAATATAATTTCAATAAAATTCTAGTAATGTAATATCAATAAAATCCACTATGATTAATGTCATGACAAAATGTCGAATATAAGTACACATAGTTGAAGTCAATAAAAATATAATAACATAAAGAATTAGTTTAACTATTATTATTTGGTACAATCTTTGAGAAATTCTTCTATGCTGTAATAACACATATGTATATACAAACACATATATACATAATACATTGTGTGCCACTATGCCACATGTTGCCCAGTAACTGGGTAGTGAAGGCAGTCACTCTATGTAAGACTGGTATTCAGCCGGATCCGGTTAAACTGGAACCTGATTCCGAGTTAGTTGAGAAAAGGTTAGGGTGATGGTGTACAGAATGATTGTCTACCACGAGGGAAATGGATGATAAGCAGAGTTGTAGACTCCACCCTGGACAGGATGGTTTCGTTCGAGTAGTATCTGTAAAAAGCATAGATAGAAGCATAAAGCGATGATTTGGCTATAAAATTATGATGTAAGGTGGTCTAAGTCAAACACACACACTGCACACTTTTATATTACACATATTTTTGTCTTATATTATTTACATTTATTTATTATTCTAAACACATTTATTTTAAATATATTTAGTAATATATTTTACAACAAAAAAAAAACCATTTAGCCACACAAAAGTGAGTCTCTTATCCACTGCGACCACATCAAGATGCATACCCACATACATTTTTAAAAAATATTCTCTGAAGATTTATGATAATATAACCTAACCTAACCTAACCTCGTGGTTGTGCTGAGACTTCAAATTTATAGTCTTGTCCTTATTACTTATACAGGATGTACAGTCTCATCATCGATGACCGTGAGTGGTACATCCGTTTTACAATTAGTAGTGTTTGGACCCTCCTATACCAGATTAGTAAAATTATCTTCTGATTAAATTATCAAGGACGACATATGCACCTATAGTGGCTCAGAGTAATCTACCATTTTATCTGCGGCTATCTTTGTTTATCTTATTTATCAGCTCTTTATTTATTTAGCCTCGTCATGGTAATTTATTGGGTTTCAGGTTATCATGTATTTAAGACAACCTAACAGTTCTGCTTTATTGAGTTTTGCTATAACCAAGTAACATGTCGGTTTTACTCGGGCACGTAACCTATTGGTCATTTATTAGTTTCGACACAGTTTAGACAACATGTCGGTTTTGTGGTACATATTTGTGGCTCATAGTTTTGTTCTAAGCCAAGTTGAAGCGGCGAGGATCCTGGCTTACTTCCCAACTCCGTCTATCAGTCATCAAGTTGTGTTCCGTCCTCTGACGGAGGCGCTCGCCAGTCGAGGTCATGAGGTCACCGTCGTCACCACAGATCCTGCCTTTCCGAAAGGAAGAACTCCTCCTAACTTGACAGAAATAGACGTCCACGATTTATCATATAGAATATGGAGAACCGAAGTAATGAAAGAGCATAGAGGCACACAAGACCACGACATTGTAGCACCGATTAATACAATGATACAAGCAATGTTAAAAGTGTTTGACAGCCAACTGAAAGAAGAAAAAATTCAGCCTTTAATTAATGGCAAGCACTTTCAATTTGATTTGCTTCTGTTAGAAGCTTATATGGTGCCTCTCCTGGCATTTTCTCATACTTATAAGGTACCAGTGATTCAAGTGAGTTCGCTTGGAGCCTCTTATCCGAATTATAAATCAGTAGGTGCTTCTACACATCCACTACTGTATCCAAATAATCTTCGACGAAAATTAAATAATCTCACTATGTGGGAGAAAGTTACAGAATTTTATGAAAACTATATGATCGAGAAAATAACATGGAATAATTACGACACCTTTGGCAATAGCATATTAAGAGAGCATTTTGGACCAGACGTACCTCAGGTTTCGGAATTGCTAAATAACATTGACATGCTGTTTCTGAATATACATCCCCTATTTGAAGGCATCCGACCTGTTCCTCCGACTGTAATCTACATGAATGGCTTACACCAAAAACCTACAGAAGAACTACCAAAGGTATTTATGAAAAGTAACACACTTTCCTTAATTTAACAAGTAGTTAAATCAAAAGCTCATTGAATCAAATAATATTACGATTATTTTCAGGATCTCAAGTCATATTTAGACTCGTCTAAGCATGGTGTGATATACATAAGCTTCGGTACAAATGTGGATCCCTCACTTTTACCACCGGAGAAAATACAGATACTAATTCGGGTGTTCTCTCAATTCCCGTACGATGTTCTGTGGAAGTGGAACACAGATGAAATGCCTGGACGAACTGAAAATATACGGATATCCAAGTGGCTACCGCAGTCAGATCTACTGAGTGAGTTTTTTATATAAAAGGCTTTGAATCCAATTGGCCTACCATTTGTTCTCTCATCGTAATTTTGATTTGCTTTCAATTCTTAGAAAAAAATGTATTCAAAATCATTTTGTTTCATAGAACATCCAAAAATCAAGCTGTTCATAACTCAAGGAGGACTGCAATCAACAGACGAGGCTATCACCGCAGGTGTACCACTTATTGGCGTGCCGATGTTAGCAGACCAGTGGTTCAATGTAGAGAGATACGAGTTCCACAAGATTGGAGTTAGACTTGACATGGATACGCTGGGCGAGGAAAATTTAAGGAATGCTATTACTACGACAACACAAGATGACAGGTATATGCTGGTTTATTAGTTTCGTTCATTTATTTCTGTAAAAAAACGTCCGCTATTGGACATAGATCTCCCCAAGCATCGCCACAACGACTGGTCTTGAGCGTCTTGTATCCATCGGATTCCAGCAACCATCATCAGGTTATCGGTCCACCTTGTTTCGATGACCTTGGGCTTTCTAAAACTGTGTCTTCCCGTAAGCAGTCTCCACTCCAAAACCTTTCAGCCCTATCAGCTTTTCGTATCCGTATCCGCAGGCAATTTGCCCTGCTTGGTTTAATTGTGACGATTCTTCAGGTTATGTCGGCAACTTTGGCTGCGGATATCTTCATCCCTGATTCGATCACGCAAGGAAACTTCAAGCATAGCCTCCATTGCTCTTTGGGTGACTTTAAGCCTACTGATGAGGTTTTGTGAGCGAACAAGTTTTAGAGCCATATGTCATCACTGGCGATACGCACTGGTTATAATATAACTAACTCCCTGATTACCTATCAGCTAGATGACCCTGACTGATAAACGGTAACGTGACAACAAGATAAAGAAAAAAATAAAGATAACATGTTTAGTATTATTATTATTTTCCCTAATAAAAAACAATAAAAATACAGCAATCTGACGGGCCATGTATGAACTGAGCAAAACACCAAGATCTACATAATTGATCTGAATAACTGATTCTTGTCACTTGCAGCTACCGTCGCAACATGGAGCATTTCCGCAGTCTGATACAGGACGCGCCGCAAAGCCCGCTGGAGCGCGCCGTGTGGTGGACGGAGTACGTGCTGCGTCACGGTGGTGCCAAGCACCTGCGCTCGCCCAGCGCCAACATCACGTGGTGGGAGTACCTCGAACTTGAACTAGTGCTAACATTGCTCGCGACATTCTTGATAGCCGTCACACTCATTATTGCATTTCTTCGTTTAGTCTATAAGCTTATGTTAAGGAATTATTTAGGTATATTTGACGCAAAAATTAAACGAAATTGATCTGCTTTTATATCCTTACTTAAGTCCTGAACAGAAAGAAAATCACTTAGTCTCGTTATCCATCAAAAGATGTGAAAAATTTAGATCCGCACTTTTATGGCAAAATAAACTCTAAACTACACCATTCGATATAATAATAAAAAACCATTTTTACAAAAAACAAATATTGTTCACTTAGTGGTGGTATTCCACAGCTAAAACTAAATAGTGAGCATATTCTCTAGTAGGTAAAGGTACTATGACTAGTGGAACAAAGCGGTCGGAAATAGACGTCCATGATTTATCATACAGAATATGGACAGCCGAAGTAATGAAAGCGCATAGAGGTACACAATACGACGAAATTATAGCACCGGTGAATGCATTACTACATGCAGTATTAAAAGTGTTCGACAACCAACTGGAAAACGAAGAAGTACAAACTTTAATTAATGACAAACGCAAACAATATGATTCGTTACTGTTAGAAGCTTTATTTGATCCAGCTCTGGCATTTTCTCATACTTTTAATATATAAGTAAATTCGTTTGGTGAAGTTTATCCAAATTATGAATTGGTGGGCGCCCTGACACATCCGTTGCTTTACCCAATTAATAGTCGTCGAAAATTGAACAATCTCAGAGAAAGTAAACGAATTGTATTATACCTATAAAATTAATAAATTAGGGACAGCAGGGACACTTCAGGCAACAGCATAACATGAAAACATTTTGGACCGACATACCTCAGATTTCGGAATTGATAAATAACATTGACATGTTGGTCTTAAACATACCGGTAAGTAATATATGATACTAGTTTTTGCCCGCGGCTTCGCCCGTGTACATGAAATATAGCCTATATCACTCAGGAATAAAGCAGCTTTCGATCGGTGAAAAAATTACTTACAGTACTTTCAGAGATTACCTCCAACAAACAAACTTTACCTCTTTATAATATTAGTATAGATCATTACAAAATCTCTATTTTTTTTACAAGGTATAACAACTGAATCTATAATTTTATTTGATACAACCATCAGTTAATATAGTAAACGATTGATGTAACTTTTAAATAACTAATTTTTATAAGCAAAACATATAGAATATAAAATCTTTATATAAACCACTCAAGAGACATAAAACTTATTTTCTCTTATATATAAAAGAACAAAAGTGTAGTCTAGTATTTAGAGTTAGATTCTTTGCAGGCTTTGGCTTTTAATTTAAGCTTAAAATACAATAACTGCGTACACGCGCGTAATGGTTCCAAACTATACTATAGTTAACATCACTTACGCCTGACAAAAACTGAGATAACGTTTAATAAAATCATCCATATATATGATTTTTTAACATTATTAATATAGAATTAGATAAATAATAATAGCTAATAACTAACCTAACCCTAACGATTCACTAAAAAATGGTCACTGGTCTAACCTAACCTAACCCACATGATCGCTTCGTTCGCTCGCCATCATGTTCATGAACATGATGGCGAGCGAACGAACGTCCACCATTAAGTAGAATAGTGACCATTAGGTTACTATTTTAACCTGGCGCGATTATTCCGATCTACGCACGATTATTCCAGATTCGTGTTGGCCTTGAATAGAATGGAAATATGCTACAGCAATAGTGGGGATTATTGAAAATAAAACTTTTAAAGGGACGTATCGATGATGCACCTTTTTGTATTTGGGCTTAACTTTGCTAAACCGCTTTGACAAAAGCAAACTGCGTATTCAATTCAGCGTGCTTTATTTCAGCTAATCTGACTGGAGGTCCACCTCAGTAGTGTACATTACAGTAACGTTTTTCAATGCGCCGCACTAACTTGTAATACAGTGTGTTATACGATACGGCTGCGACAAACAGATATTTTTAACGATAGACCTAATGATTTTCGATGAAATAAACGTTATATCTAATAACGTTATACGAAATAAGTTTTAGAGTTTTTTTTTTCGGTCAGAAAATCATCTAATGACAAATCCCCTTGGGCGGAGCGGGAGATAGTGTCAGACTTTTACTGACTACAAACCCACTCCTGGTCCTTCGTTGCCTTTCGTACCAGGGCCGAGTCTTCCTTTCAGAATCAGACCCTTGGCCCCAGTAGGCTTCGACCCTGCTGAGCCTCTACAGTTGCTGACATCTCCTTGAGGCGCGCGTGGAACAGTACGTGCCGTCGACGACTTGGGCTCAGTCCGGACGGTTACCGGACGGTCGGACGGCGAGCTACCCATTGCTCGCCGTCCGCAAGCCCGCGCCTACGGTGGCTGGAAATCGGGATCGGAATCCCGGCGGCGTTTGGGGCGTGAGGACCGTTGCCTCACGCGATCGGCCGCCTCCTTTGCTAGCATTAATTACTGCTTCGCAGAAGGAGGCGACCGCCTGCCAGTCCTCCTCGCTCCGGACCATGGTCTGTACCAAGGCCCGGCGCGAGAGATTACCGCCGCCGATCACCTCCATGAGGACACGGCGTTGCTCTGCCCAAGCGGGGCACACCTCCACCGTGTGCTCCACCGTGTCTTTCGAGCGGTCTACACAATGGTGAAACCGGTGCAGGAACCTCCCGAACTTACCATGTCCGGTGAGGACCTGCGTCATGCGGAAGGTAAGGACGCCGTGAGGTCTTTCCAGCCACGCCTCAAAGAGGAGACTTACCGCCATTTTTGTAATTGTGGCGTGCCCAGCACTGGGTCGCGACAGTCACTGTTTCCACGACAGGAACTCTGACCGCCATGCCGTCACTTGTCGCGGCAGCGGAGTTTCGCCCCGGCGTTGCATCTCCACGCGCAAATCGTGCATGCGTGTTGCCTCCAGATCCCATGGTGGCGTGGCAAGTATTAGAGTATATAAATATGATAAATATTATATTATATTTGTATGTAAAGAAATTATATCGACAGTTGGTATGTCTAAAGTTTATTACTTATATCTTGTGAACGTTATTGAAATGAAAATATAACAAATAAATTTATTTAATATGGGACGCACCCAACTTTATATGATATGAGTCGCACCCATTGTTGTCAATTGTGATAACTATCTACGTAACAACACTCATACACTTAAACTTTTGTGGTAAAACATTTGTTAACGCCTCGGTTGCACAACGAAAACTGAAATTGCGTCATTATTGTCATAATTACGTCAAGCGGGGGGCGCGGGTGCCCACGAAGACCTATAATAGAGCGAGATGGCATGAGTTGAACAATCAATACGGCGGGCGATGACATAATCACGTGCGCCTGCACATTTTGTAGTATCTATCAGAATTATGGGATGTGTTTATGCATTGGGTAACCAAAATTTTTAGTGTACTTTCGTTAGCTGATTTTTTTCTTTGTATGTAAAGCGGTTTTTTTTTCTTTTTTTTACCATTGTCTTTATTTTGGTTGTCTGAATGAGTTTGTCTATCTATTTTAATGGAAAACTTATATTATTATTATATGTTTTATCAAGTAGGACTGCAATCGACAGACGAAGCTATCCGTTACCGCAGGTGTAGGTACCTATCTCTCATCGGCATGCCGAATGTTAGGAGACCAGTGGTTCAACGTAGAGAGATACGAGTTTCACAAGATTGGAATCAGACTCGACGTGGAAACACTGACAGAAGAAAATTTCAAGAATGCTATTACCACGACAATAGGTGATGACTGGTAGTGCCTGTTACCCGTAAATTGTAAAAAAACATATTAATTTAAATTTCATATTGTCCAGTTAATACAAGAGATAATAAATACAACTCATCTTTTTCATTTTTGAAAATTTTCATTTGCTGACATTGTTTTTTTATAAAGTAATGTGTTTTTTATAATTTCGATAGTATACATTGACATTTTCATCACTATTTTATATGTCTTTCTTTCGGCGTTAATAGGTTGATCTTTATAGAATATTGGGCTGTGAAAAAGACGAATGAAAAAAGATTACATGAAGTAGAGATGAGAATAAATAAAGTATATTAGAGGAAGTTTGATAGTGGCGCCAGAGACTGAAAAGTTAAAAGGGAATCGTTGATCTTAGTACGGTTATGTGAAGAGGATCGATGAAACGCATGTTACTAAAAGAGTTATGAATATACATGTGTGTGGATGGAGTGAGAGGGAGAGGGAAGCCAAAGAAAAGATGGATGGTGTAGTTACAGAATATGAAAGAAAAAGGAGTAAGTGATAGTGCGATGGTTGATAGAATAGAATGGAAGAAGAAAAAACGTATTGCGCCAACCCTGGCTGACATGGAACAAGGGCAAAAAGGTGATGTCGCTCGTTGTATGGAGCCGTATGTGTCACGCGTTGTATTTACATATTTACGCACACATCTCTTCTTTGTAAAGTTCGTTTCGTGAAGTGTCTGCTCGACTTTGTCCGAGTCAAAGCTCTGCCCTTAGATAAAACAATCGTCAATAGTCGTATTTTAGTCATAATTGGATGCTGATAAGTAATAGTTGACACACCCTCCAAAAGTTAAATTAGGAAATATGGATGTATTCTTATAATTTGTCACTTGTTTGGCAATATACAAAAGTGTTTCAAATCACTTAAATCAAAAAACTACTAGAAAAATGTATTTTTATCATAAAACAAATAAGAAACCACGTATAATTATAACGTTTTTCAATACACCATCAAGGTCCTCAATACTTTTATAATTCAAACTAGTGCCTTCTATCATCTCGATAAAGATGTTATAACACTTGGCACTTTATTGAGAAATATCATTTAGTGATTCGGAAAATAAAGTTTGATGCTTGTCGCTGCGACCGAATGGACGAAAGCTAAATATTTCCTTTGTATATCAACTTGTAATGACTTATTTTATTTCTAAACTGTTGTTTTAATCAAGGTAAGTCAGTAATTATTGTGATATTAAGATTTTATTTTAGGCTCCGATTAGATTGACGTATTTGTAGCCAATAACAATGATATCCACTTGATTTATTATTGCTAAACACAAAACCATACTATGTATATAACCATACCATAAAACATAACACATTATTTCTAAACAAATAAAGAGTTTTATCTAAACTTATAGCATAGTGAAGGTACTTGACATATTATACAGTTTATGTTTCAAATAATAAAGTGTACTCCATATCTTGCAATAAGCAAAAATCTAGTTTTGAGACAATTTACCAGATTTTTTTACAAATCTACTTAAAATCCCTTATTCATCCTATAAAAATAGAAAAAACAACGGCGCAGACTTTTTGTAAACAATTTAATTGGAATTATTGTCAAATCTTTAAGCACCTCTTTCTCAAAAGTAAGTCTATGTGGATGACACACTATTGTTTATCAACATCCAAGTATCGCAGTGACTTGCGTTTTCTCAATATAATTCAGGAAACGCAAGTCAAGGTGACTGATTATACTCGTAGAATTGAATCCTTTATCAGTGTTCAAGAAGATTGTACGCTTATATAAAGCCAAACGACTATTAGTCATTTATTAGTTTCGACACAGTTTAAGCAATATGTCGGTTTTGTGGTACATATTTGTGGCTTACATTTTTATTCTAAGCCGAGTTGAAGCGGCGAGGATCCTGGCTTACTTCCCGAATCCGGCTATCAGTCATCAAGTAGCGTTCCGTCCTCTGACGGAGGCGCTCGCCAGTCGAGGTCACGAGGTCACCGTCGTCACCACAGATCCTGCATTTCCGAAAGGAGGAACTCCTCCTAACTTGACGGAAATAGACGTACACGATTTATCGTACAGAATATGGACAGAAGAAGTAGTGAAAAAGAAAAGAGGCGCACAAGACCACGATATGGTAGCACCGATGAATACAATAATACAAGCAATGTTAAAAGTGTTCGACAAACAACTGGAAAACGAAGAAGTACAGGCGTTAATAAGTGACAAGCGTAAACAATTTGATTTGTTACTCTTAGAAGCTTTTTTTGAACCAGCTCTGGCATTTTCTCATGTTTTTAAAGCACCAGTGATTCAAGTAAGTTCGTTTGGTGCCGTTTATCCAAATTATGAATCAGTGGGCGCCCCTGCACATCCGTTGCTTTACCCAATTAACACTCGACGAAAATTGAACAATCTAACGATTTGGGAGAAAGCGAGAGAATTGCATTATACCTACAAACTTAATAAAATGCTACAGGACAGTTGGGACACTACAGGCAATAGCATAATAAGAAAACATTTTGGACCGAACACACCTCAGATTTCGGAATTGATGAATAACATTGACATGTTGTTCTTAAACATTCATCCCATGTTTGAAACCATCCGACCTGTTCCTCCATCTGTGATCTACACGGGTGGCTTACATCAAAAACCTACAAAAGAACTTCCAAAGGTACGTGTACAATAAGAAATGAAATCTTAATTAGACAGCGAGTCGAAACGTGAAACGAAGATATCAAGTGTTCGTAAAGTCAACTGACATTAATTTTTCAGGATCTGAAGTCATACTTAGACTCTTCTAAACATGGTGTGATATACATAAGCTTCGGTTCAATTGTGGATACTTCTCTTTTACCGCCGGAGAAAATACAGATACTAATTCGAGTGTTGTCACGATTTCCTTACGATGTTCTGTGGAAGTGGAACACAGACGAACTGCCTGGACGTACTGAAAATATCCGGATATCCAAGTGGCTACCGCAGGCAGATCTCCTGAGTAAGTTTTTTTTATATATTTTAAAATTAATATTAGGTCTTTAACTATGAAATTGCTGTTTTTTAAAACGGGTTGATTTGAAGTGTTATATCTTTGGATTGACTTGAAATTATAAGTTCAAATAATTTTTATATTAAAGGTTTTCTTATATTTCATACAAAAATAGTTACAAGTAGGTACTGCGATATTACAGAAAATACAAAACACAAAGAAACCAATAAATACCTAATTTTGAAAAAAAGAATAACGTACCTTTAATATAAAGTTTATTTGAACTTATAATTCCAAGTCAATCCAAAGACATCACTTCAAAGCAACTCGTTTTACAAAACGGCAATTTCATACTTTAAATCCTATTAGAAAGCTAGTTTATACCTGTAACTTTAGTCGCTGTAACTTAAAGAACTAATCTCATAAAGTTGTTTGAAGATTTAAATAATTGTATTAATACTTTATTTGTATGTTTTATAGAGCATCCAAAAATCAAGCTGTTTATAACTCAAGGAGGACTGCAATCAACAGACGAGGCTATCACCGCAGGTGTACCCCTCATCGGCATGCCGATGTTAGGAGACCAGTGGTTCAATGTAGAGAGATACGAGTTTCACAAGATTGGAGTCAGACTCGACATGGAAACACTGACAGAGGAAAATTTCAAGAAAGCTATTACCACGACAATTGGAGATGACAGGTTAGCCTGTTACCCGTAAATCATTAAAAGCGTCATTGCCTTTTTTGACGATTAATCCAAAAAAAAAATACCTGATAATGTAGGAATTAAATGCCCCTTGTCACTTGCAGCTACCGCCGCAACATGGAGCGTTTCCGCAGTCTGATACAGGACGCGCCGCAGAGCCCGCTGGAGCGCGCCGTATGGTGGACGGAGTACGTGCTGCGTCACGGCGGCGCCAAGCACCTGCGCTCGCCCAGCGCCAACATCACGTGGTGGGAGTACCTCGAACTTGAACTAGTGCTAACATTACTCGCGGCATTCTTGTTAGCCTTCACACTCATTATTGCAGCTCTTCGTTTCGTCTATAAGTTTATGTTCAGAAATTTCAAAGGTGTAAATGATGTAAAAAATAAAGAAAATTGATCTGGATTATATTATTTTCTTAATTATATCCAAGCCAAAAGCCGGACGGCGCAGCGTCGGAAGGCCTCCCACAAGGTGGACCGACGACCTGGTGAGAGTCGCGGGAGTGCGGTGGATGCGAGACACAAGATCGGTCGTTGTGGAGGCGCTTGGGGGAGGCCTATGTCCAGCAGTGGACGTCTTTCGGCTGAAATGATGATGATGATGATGATCCAAGCCAAAAAAATAGATAGTCGCTTTACGTGTCTGTACATCTATAGAAGAAATAAAATGTAGCTCGGCACTTTTATAGCAAGATGAGCATTCAACACAACTGTAAAGTGTAAAAATGTGAATAGCACTACAACTAATATTGTCAGTAAAGCATATCGATAGTCAAAGCAGGACAATATGCAAAAGTATTGTATATTAACTTACTCGAGAAGGAAAAATCTGCCCAATTACGAAAATTAATGCTTTTAAAATAACACAAAAAAGTAGTTGAACATAATCAAATTACGAATTTAAATGAATTAAAGTTATAGAAGTATCTTAAGATCATACTGATCGGTGAATAGTATTATGGAATCCTGTCTCAAGGACTTTCATTTATACTAGTTAGACAAAGCATCTACATATGTCTGGGACTTAATAGGCTTGAGGTCATTGATCCTGCAGCATTGTTCAAGAAAGTTGCGCGGCCTTGGAACGCAAAAGGCAACTGCCCCCCTAGCCAAGTTACAACTGTTTCGTGTCGAATTCCGTTCTCCAATCGGCAACGCCTCGGTGTCAGCAATTGTAGAAAACGATAACTTTGTAGCCATGTTGACGCGCCTGAGTCGGCCGCTCGTTCTACAATGTCGTTCTATAATAACAAAGGATGTAGCGTTGAACATTGTAGAAACGATAACAAAATTATTCTATCATTTTGAACGATGTGAACTTGGCTACGAATTTCCTATTCGTTTGTTCTGACCACGTGACTTAACGTCGAGATGATGATGATGTCATTCCCATACATTTGATTAGTTTTCGACTAGCGTTAACGATTGCAGATTACCAACTTGGCTAAGGGTGCTGAACACAGCTGATTTTAGTCAGTGAAAATCAGATACTCCCTCTCGTTCCACCCAGGGTGGGAGGAGTTAATTGATGATTTGTCAACCCAAAAAAACAGAGGTACTGGAATATACAATCACTCCAATAAATCTTAAAATTTCGTTATATGAAATAGTGTTATTTTAAAAATGGGGAAAACACCACGGTGATTGGATTTATAGCGTAAAAACGAAAAAAAAATATTGGTATCATTGAAACTATATCTATGCAGACAGTAGGAAAAATTTTGTTTCAAATTGAAGAAATATTATGATAATCAAAAAATAATCGAGGCGAAAGGACTCTTCAGGCTATCGACTAATAGCAACCACACATAATACAAGATGTAGGAACGGAAGGTCGGTATACAACAAACCATACTCATATTTTGCTCGAGAGACACACATAGACACGCTTCAGATACAGTGAATGCAAGTGCACTTGCTACTTACATTTAGCCGAGATTGCAAAACTAGTGTGTTCTACTAAGAATACGTACTTACCTGGTGGTGACATCAGGCACATCATTCATAGATTTATATGCCTGGTGTCAGACGACAGGTCACTGGAACAATTTGCAACCCACGGATACCTTATAAGGTAAGGGGTAAAATTTACAAGTCCGTGATAAGACTTGTAATACTGTGTAGATCATAATATTGGGCTGTGAAAAAGACGGATGAAAAAAGATTACATGTAGTAGAGATGAGAATAAATAAAGTAAATAAATCAGTATATTAGAGGAAGTTTGAAAGTGGCGCCAGAGACTGAAAAGTTGAAAGGGAATCGTTGATCTTAGTGCGGTCATGTGAAGGGGAAGGATGAAACGCTTGTTACTAAAAGAGTTATGAATATACATGTTTAGGCCAAAGAAAAAATGGATGGTGTAAAGGATTACCTGAAAGAAAAAGGAGTAAGTGATAGTGCGACGGTTGACAGGATAGAAAGGAAGAAAAAAATGTATTACGCCAACCCCGACTGACATAGAACAAGGGCAAAAAAAACACTCCTGTTTTGGGGCAGTCGTGTAAAAAGATAATGTCGCTCGTTGTATGAAGCCGTATGTGTCGCGTGTTGTGTTTACGCACACACCTCTTCGTTGCAAAGTTCGTTTCGTTAAGTGTCTGCTCGATTTTGTCCGGGTCAAAGCTCGGCCCTCAGATAAAATAATCGTCAGTAGCCGTAATTTAGTCATAGTTATCGTGGTGAATCGTGTTTTCTTAATATAATTCAGGAATCGCAATTCATGGTGACTGATTATACTCGTATAATTGAAACCTTTATCAGTGTCAAGAAGTTCGTACGCTTATATAAATTCAAACGACAATTTGTCATTTATTAGTTTCGACACAGTTTAAGCAACATGTCGGTTTTGTGGTACATATTTGCGGCTTACATTTTTGTTCTAAGCCGGGTTGAAGCGGCGAGGATCCTGGCTTACTTCCCAACTCCGTCAATCAGTCATCAAGTAGTGTACCGCCCTCTGACGGAGGCGCTCGCCAGTCGAGGTCACGAGGTCACCGTCGTCACCACAGATCCTGCCTTTCCAAAAGGAGAAACTCCTCCTAACTTGACGGAAATAGACGTCCACGATTTATCATATGGAATATGGACGGCCGAAGTGATGAAAGCACACAGAGGTACACATGATGACGACATTATAGCACCAGTGAATGCATTAGTGCAAGCAGTATTAAAAGTGTTCGACAATCAACTGAAAAACGAAGAAGTACGGACTTTAATTAATGACAAACGCAAACAATTTGATTTGTTACTGTTAGAAGCTTTATTTGAACCAGCTCTGGCGTTTTCTCACATTTTTAAAGCACCAGTAATTCAAATAAGTTCGTTTGGCGCCGTTTATCCAAATTATGAATCAGTGGGCGCCCCTACACATCCGTTGCTTTACCCAACTAATAATCGACGAAAATTGAACAATCTAACAATTTGGGAGAAAGTGAAAGAATTGTATTATACCTACAAAATTAATGAATTGCTACGGAACAGTTGGGACACTACAGGCAATAGCATAATAAGAAAACATTTTGGACCGAACATACCTCAGATTTCGGAATTAATGAATAACATTGACATGTTGTTCTTAAACATTCATCCTATGTTTGAAACCATCCGACCTGTTCCTCCATCAGTGATTTACGTGAGTGGCTTACATCAGAAACCTATAAAGGAACTTCCAGAGGTACGTGTGGAATACGACAATGAAATCATAATAAGACAGTGAATGTTCGAAAACTCAACTAACATGAATTTTTCAGGATCTGAAGTCATACTTAGACTCCTCTAAACATGGTGTGATATACATAAGCTTCGGTACAAATGTGGATACTTCTCGTTTACCGCCGAAGAAAATACAGACACTAATTCGAGTGTTCTCTCAATTGCCTTACGATATACTGTGGAAGTGGAACACAGATGAACTGCCTGGACGTACTGAAAACATCCGGATATTCAAGTGGCTGCCGCAGTCAGATCTACTGAGTGAGCCTTTTCATATATTTTTAAATCAATAGGAAGCTAATTTATTATACCTCTAATTTTAGTCGCTGTAACTTAAAAGACTCATCTCATAATGTTGTTTGAAGATTTAAATAATTATATTATTACATTATTTATGTCTAATAGAGCATCCAAAAATCAAGCTGTTCATTACTCAAGGAGGACTGCAATCGACAGACGAGGCTATCAATGCAGGTGTACCACTCATCGGCATGCCGATGTTAGGAGACCAGTGGTTCAATGTAGAGAGATACGAGTTTCACAAGATTGGAGTTAGACTTGACATGGAAACGCTGACCGAGGAAAATTTCAAGAACGCTATTTCCACAGCAATAGGAGATGACAGGTCAGTGCCCTTTTTTTAGGCTGGGAAATCATCCAATGACATCTCTCGCCCTTAAGTGGACCCCCTAAGTCAAACAGGAGCCCCTTGAAGGCAGCCCCAGTCCGATCCAGTATAGGAGCCAGAAGTCGGAAGTGCTCCTCGATATTCCATCGGCTGTCGGCTGGGTGGGCCTGGGTGTCAGCTGAGAACGAGACCCAGGTACTTCATCGTCGACTCGACGCTGATGTAAACTCTTCGTACCATTATTTGGGAACCTGGTGTTAGCGCGTTCCTTGGACATGTGCAGTGCCACCTCGAGTCCCAACTGCTAGATCCTCCCCACGACTGTCGCAACCTCGCGTGTCGCTAGTTCGACTGCCGCCTGGTACGACTCTCCCTGAGCCAGGACCAGCGTGTCGTCTGCGTAACAGACCACGCTGACCCCGTCGGGGAGGTCGCCGCGCAGCACGTACCCGATGTTCCACAAGGGCGGTCCTAGTACCGATCACTGCGGAACACCGCACAACATCTCTCGCCGTTTCCACTCTCCCTGGTGACCGGGGTAGATGATGTACCTGTCTGACAGGTAGGCCTCGATCACACGACAGAGCTAGTCGGGCATCTAGGACAGGTCAATGCCTGTTAACCGCAAATCATAAAAAACCTTAATGAATTATATTTCTTATTGTCCTGATAATACAAATGTTAATAAATAGCACTAATTCCCTGATTACCTATCAGCTAAACGATAACGTGATGATTAAAAAGAAGTAATTAATGGATGACGTAAGTTACTAAATGTGCCTTGTCACTTGCAGCTACCGTCGCAACATGGAGCGTTTTCGCAGTCTGGTACAGGACGCGCCGCAGAGCCCGCTGGAGCGCGCCGTGTGGTGGACGGAGTACGTGCTGCGTCACGGCGGCGCCAAGCACCTGCGCTCGCCCAGCGCCAACATCACGTGGTGGGAGTACCTCGAACTTGAACTAGTGCTAACATTACTTGCGACATTCTTGATAGCCGTCACACTCATTATTGCAGCTCTTCGTTTCGTCTATAAGTTTATGTTCAGAAATTATACAGGTGTAATTGATGTCAAAATTAAACGAAATTGATCTGGAACATATTATTTTCTTATTTAAATCCTAGCCAACAAATAGTCACATTGCGTCTCTATCCAGCAATAGATGAAAAAAAATTTGACAAGATGAATATTCATCACAACTATGAAGTGTAAAAATGTGTATTGCTCTACAACTAATATTGTCAGTAAAACATATCGATGGTAAAAGCGTGACAACATGCAACAACACTGCATATTTATTATTATACTTAAACATATGCCTTTAAAATAACATTTAACAAGTAGTTGAATTTAATCAAATTACGAATTTAAATAAATTAAAGTTATACCTAGAAGCATCTTATGATCATACTGAACGGTGAATAATAATAAGAAATCCCGTCTCAAAGACTTACATTTATACTAGTTAGACACAAAGCATCTACATATTTCTGACTGGCCTGTTGTTCTAGTGGTTAGTGGCCCTGACTGCTATGCCGGAGGTCGTGGGTTCGATTCCCACCCAGGACAAATGTTTGTGTGATGAGCACAATCATTTGTTCTGTGTCTGGGTGTAGTTTATCTATAATATGTATGTATTTATTAAAAAATATTTAAGTATGTTTATCAGTTGTCTAGTACTCATGATACAAGCTCTGCTTAGCTTGAGACTAGACGGCGTTGTGTGAATATTATTATTATATAACAATTATTATATATTTATGTCTAGGACTTAATAATAATAATAATAATAATAATAATAAATATAAAAAAAAAAAAAATAATAATAAATCGTTTATTTGGACCAACAAAGTTTTACATATTATAAACCCACCAAACTGCGTAACAGTTTGTCGGCGGGATTAGCGCTTGTTTGTAACAATTGGTTGGTGTTTGTAACTTCATAGGCTTGGTGTTATTGGAACATGATCCTGCAGCATTGTTCGTTTGCGCGGCCTTAGAACGCAAAGGCGACTGAAGGAACACAGGCTGATTTTAGTCATCAATAATCTAATACTTCCCTCTCTAATATGGATTATACAGTCACTGCATTAAATCTTAAAAACTTGTATGAACCAGTGTTATTTCAAAAATTGAGCGAAACACTACGGTGGCGGTGATTAGATTTATAGCACATTAACGCTAGAATTAGCTGAAGGTCATACAGGTTTACGCTCCGACCTCGACACACCCCGATGACGAAGTAGAGACCATGTATGAGGATGTATCCAGAGCCATACATGGTTATAAGACTCACTTCACCGTGGTCATGGGGGACTTTAATGCGAAACTGGGCAAACGAGACGGTGACGAGCTGCGAGTGGGGCAATTTGGATTTGGACGTAGGAACCACCGGGGACACCTACTGGCCAGCTTTATGGAGAGGGAGGGCCTCTACATGATGAACTCCTTCTTCAGAAAGCGTGAGCATAGGAAGTGGACCTGGCAAAGCCCTGATGGTGTAACAAAAAATGAGATTGACTTCATCATGTCGACGAAGAAGCAAATATTCAATGATGTCTCAGTGATCAATGCGGTGAAAACCGGAAGTGATCACCGCATGGTAAGAGGCACATTGAATATCAATGTCAAGCTTGAAAGATCTCGACTGATGAAGTCTACGCTCCGTCCTGCACAGATCCAGATCCAAAACTCCGAGAGCTTTCAGCTCGAACTTCGAAATCGTTTCGAATGCCTAGGAAGCTCTGTGGACGAATACAACGATGGGTTCGTGGAAACTGTCCATACGGTCGGGTCTAAATTCTATAAGACTCGTACAAATAAGAGCAAGAGGCTCACAGATCGAACTCTCCAGCTTATGAAGGAAAGGCGTGAGATGATTCTGCAGTCTTCAGACGATGCGTGCACATATCGGCTGCTCAATAAACGGATCTCTAAGTCCTTGAAACGCGATATCCGTCACTTTAATACTGGAAAAATTAAAGACGCGATTGAGCGAAATAAGGGCTCCAAGGTGTTTGCAAGAGATCTGTCTATTGGGCAGAGCCAGCTCACGAAACTGAAGACCGAAGATGGCAGAGTCATATCCGCCAAATCGGAGCTTCTGGGAGAGATCGAGGCTTTTTATGGACAGTTATACACGTCAATCACAAAACCCACTACGAATCTAGCAAACGACCCAAGAGCTAGGTTGACCCGACACTATACCGAAGATATCCCGGACGTCAGCCTGTACGAGATTAGGATGGCTCTGAAGCAGCTTAATAACAACAAGGCACCGGGTGATGACGGAATTACAGCCGAACTCCTGAAGGCGGGTGGTAAACCGATCCTTAAGGCCCTTCAGAAGCTGTTTGATTCCGTCATATTCGAGGGAAAAACACCACAGGCATGGAGCGGAAGTGTGGTGGTACTCTTCTTTAAGAAGGGCGACAAGGCCCTGCTCAAGAATTATAGGCCCATCTCACTTCTGAGCCATGTCTACAAGCTGTTTTCCAGAGTCATCACGAACCGTCTCGCGCGCAGGTTCGACGACTTCCAGCCTCCCGAACAAGCCGGATTCCGAAAAGGCTTTAGCACCATAGACCACATACACACGCTACGGCAGGTTATACAGAAGACCGAGGAATATAATCTGCCTCTCTGCTTAGCGTTTGTGGATTACGAGAAAGCCTTTGATTCGATCGAGACTTGGGCTGTGCTGCAGTCTCTCCAACGGTGCCAGATTGACTATCGGTACATCGAGGTGCTGAAGTGTTTGTACGAAAACGCCACTATGTCAGTCAGACTGCAGGACCGGACCTCGAAACCTATCCTCCTGCAGCGGGGTGTGAGGCAGGGAGACGTCATTTCTCCGAAACTGTTCACGGCCGCAATGGAGGATGTCTTCAAGGTTCTGGACTGGAGTGGATTGGGCATTAATGTCAATGGCGAGTACATCACTCATCTTCGGTTTGCCGACGACATAGTAGTCATGGCTGAAACTACGGAAGAGCTCAGCACAATGCTCAATGACCTCAGTAGAGCTTCCGAAAGAGTGGGTCTTAAAATGAACATGGACAAAACCAAAGTCATGGTAAATAACCATGTAGCACCCACTCCGATCAAGATCGGAGACTCTGCACTCGAAGTTGTAGACGATTACGTCTACCTTGGACAGACAGTCCAGTTGGGTAGATCTAATTTCGAGAAAGAGGTCAACCGTCGAATCCAACTCGGCTGGGCAGCGTTCGGGAAGCTGCGCGGTATCTTCTCATCCAATATACCACAGTGTCTCAAGACGAAAGTCTATGACCAGTGCGTGTTGCCAGTGATGACATATGGTTCCGAAACGTGGACGCTCACAATGGGCCTCATCAGAAGGCTCAAAGTCACCCAAAGGGCAATGGAAAGGGCTATGCTCGGAGTTTCCTTGCGTGATCGAATCAGAAATGAAGATATCCGCAGGAGAACCAAGGTTGCCGACATAGCGCGAAGAATCGCCAAACTAAAGTGGCAATGGGCAGGGCACATTGCTCGCAGAACGGATGGCCGTTGGGGCCGAAAGGTTCTGGAGTGGCGACCGCGTACCGGAAGACGCAGTGTCGGAAGGCCCCCTACAAGGTGGACCGATGACCTGGTGAAGGTTGCGGGAATCCGATGGATGCGAGACGCACAAGATCGTTCGCTGTGGCGACGTTTGGGGGAGGCCTATGTCCAGCAGTGGACGTCTATCGGCTGAAATGATGATGATGATGATGAACGCTAGAATTTTATTCAAAACAATTTATTGGCATCATTGAAACTATATGCAGACAGTATGGAACATTTTGTTTTAAATTGAAGAAAGATTATGAGAAACAAAAAAGAATCGAAGCAAAACGACCCTACAGACTATCGATTAGTCGTAGCAACCACACATCATACAAGATGTAGGAACGGAAGGTCGGTATACAACAAACCATACTCATAATATTTTACTCAAGAGACACACATAGACACGCTTCACATACAGCGAGTGCAAGTGCATTTTCGACTTGTATATAGCCAAGATTACAGAACTAGTACGTTCTACTATGAATACATTTAAAGTGGTGGCGGCATCAGGCACATCATTCATAGATTTATGTACTTGGTGACCGGCAACAGTTCACTGGAACCATTTGCGAACCACGGATACACCACAAGTTAAAGGATAAAATATACTAGTCCGTGCTAAGACCTGTAATACTGTATAGATCAGAATCATAAAGAAAAAAAGATTACATTTAGTAGAGATGAGAATAAATAAACTGTAAACGTTAGGTAGACTCAATATACACGGATTTTTCGAAAGCCTTCGATCGGGTTGATCATTTTATATTACTTGCAAAGATGCATCATGTCGGGATTCACAGGACTCTTTATAGATGGCTCTCGTCCTATCTGTTAAATCGTACACAACTAGTCACACTAAGCGGGTATGACTCTATACCATTTGAAGCAACATCTGGAGTGCCCCAAGGTTCGAATTTGGGTCCGTTGTTATTTTTGGTATTCGTTAATTTAAGTAAAATCTTCTAAGTAAAATCTTCTAAGTAAAATTAAAAGCGAATGCCTAACTTATGCAGGTGATATAAAAATTTACAGGCGTATCTCAAATAATCAAGACTGCGAGGTCCTTCAGTCAGATATTGAAACAATTTTTGAATGGTGTGATGAAAACTCGATATCACTAAACAACAAAAAATGTCATGTTATAACATTTTTGAAAAATAGTAAAAACATAATTAATTATGACTACACTATCATGGGAGTAGTAGTAGATAGGGTAAAAGTGGTACATAACCTGGGTGTTATGTTTGATTCGGTTTTGTCATTTAGACCCCACTACGATCACAATTGTGATAAGGCCAACCGTTTACTGTCTTTTATATTACGAAACGCCAAACCATTTAAAAATCCGCAAACACTCACTTATTTACTATTCCCTGGTAAGATCTATATTGGAGTACTGCTCCTCTGTATGGTCTCCAATATATGTATAACACTCATATAGATCGCATATAATCTATACAGAGAAGATTTGTCAGAGTTTTAAGCGCGAAATGTGGCTTCAGACGTAAATTCCCCAATTACAATCAGCGTTTCACACACTTTCGCATGAAGAGTCTTGAGAGAAGGAGATGGGTTAGCGATTTAAGTGTTTTGATAAAATTGCTAATGGCTCCTTTGATATTAAATTACTTGACCAGTTAAACTTTAAAATCGATCTAACTCGATCTGTGCCCACTCCACAATTATTTAGTATTCCCGCTAGTAACAATAATGTTTCTGATAATAACCCGTTGTCCAGAATGTGCAATCAATACAACACAAAATGCCCTAAGGTAGACTTATTCTTGAACAGTTTTAACGAATTTAGAAATGGTTTGTACAAAATGTAATTACATTAGTGTACTTTATTAACTTCTCCATAATACTTCACCTTTACTGTCTCTAATGAAGCATATTAAACTTTGAATGCTGTGTACAGTAATAATTGGACTTCAGATTTATATACTGTATGTTGTTTTAACTGTGCTGATTGTATTAGTCTGTAATCTGTCACTGTATTTATTAAATTTAAAGTAAAATAAATCATTATATTAGAGGAAGTCAAGTGAAGAGGAGGAATGAAAGACACATTACTAAAAGAGTTATGAATATGCATGTGGGTGGATGGAGAGGAAGGCCAAAGAAAAGATGGACGGTGTGAGGGGATTGGAGATAAAGGAGTAAGCGATAGCAGAATTTAACTTCACTTTTTTTAATTGACCGACATTTTGACAATTCAAAAGTGCCTGTAATTGTTTTATTTGAAGTAAACGTTTCTAATTTCTGATAGTGCGACGGTTGACAGGATAGAATGGAAGAAAAACGTATTGGGTCAACCCCGACTGACATGGAACAAGAGCAAAAAGATGATGTCGCTCGTTGTATGGAGCCGTATGTGTCGCGCTTTGTATCTACATATTTTATCTCTTCCTTACAAAATTAATTTCGTGAAGTGTCTGCTCGACTTTAGCCCTACCTCCAGATAAAACAATCGTCAGTATCCATAATTTATTTATAACTATCATGGCCTTGACACTTACGATAAGAAAGTTAATCTAATATTACGTATATCAAACAAAACAGTAGCATCTCTCTCGTAATGTCAGTCACCGTGAATTGCGTTTTCTTAATATAATTCAAGAAACGCTATTCACAGTAACTGATTATATTCGTACAATTAAAACCCTTATCAATGTTCATGAAGTTCGTACGCTTATATAAAGTCAAACGACCATTTTTCATTTATTAGTTTCGGCACAGTTCAAGTAACATGTCGGTTTTGTGGTACATATTTGCGGCTTACATTTTTGTTCTAAGCCGAGTTGAAGCAGCGAGGATCCTGGCTTATTTCCCAACTCCGTCTATCAGTCATCAAGTAGTGTTCCGTCCTCTGACGGAGGCGCTCGCAAGGCGAGGTCACGAGGTCACCATCGTCACTACAGATCCTGCCTTTCCGAAAGGAGGAACTCCTCCTAACTTGACGGAAATAGACGTACACGATATATCATATAGGATATGGACAGCCGAAGTAATGAAAGCGCAAAGAGGTATACAAGACGATGACATTGTAGCACCGATGAATGTAATAGTACGAGCAACATTAGAAGTGTTCGACAACCAACTTAAAAATGAAAAAATACAGACTTTAATTAATGACAAGCGCAAACAATTTGATTTATTACTGTTAGAAGCTTTATGTGAACCAGCTCTGGCCTTTTCTCACATTTTCAAAGCACCAGTAATTCAAATAAGTTCGTTTGGTGCCGTTTATCCAGATTATGAATCAGTGGGCGCCCCTACACATCCGTTGCTTTACCCAACTAATACTCGACGAAAATTAAACAGTCTAACGATTTGGGAGAAAGTGAGAGAATTGTATTATAACTACAAAATTAATAAATTGATATGGGACAGTTGGGACACTTTAGGCAATAGTGTAATAAGAAAACATTTTGGACCGAACATACCTCAGATTTCAGAATTGATGAATAACATTGACATGTTGTTCTTAAACATTCATCCCATGTTTGAAACCATCCGACCTGTTCCTCCATCTGTGATCTACGTGAGTGGTTTTGAAATGTTTGTTAGTAAGTATAATAAATGAAACGACCGTGCTCCGGGAACATTCGTTTATTACTGCGTGACGCGAAGGCAATGCGTACGCGCGATGCGTGTAGGTGTGTACACACACATATATGACACTCCTTCCCACTTAGCTTTCAAACCTGGTAACAATAATAAGTGGCTAAGTACCTTAGTAAAAATCTTAAAAGTATTTCTTATAATCTATAATTTTTCTATTAGTACGCTTCGAACGAGAAGGTGTGGGTGAGGGCGCTGATGGTAAGTCAACGTTGTGATCAATGACACTGGGAGACTGGTTTCCCTCGGACACAAAAGTTTCACCCTGCCCTACTGGCAGCGGCGGCGTCGCTTCATTATCAGCGTCCATTCCCTCACTCTCAATTACCTCACCATCGGCCCATTCCTCCCCGTCACAGTCACCAGTGACGCCTTCTGCACCTTGAGCTGCAGGTACGTCCTTAGCGCCTGCACTAGTACTAGCTATCTCGGGCGATGGCAACTCATGTGACACCATATCACCAGCATTCGTGGGTGTGGTGTCATTATTACCTGTGTATTTAACTATTTGATCTACATGCCTAATACAATGGAGATTCAAATCTTTAATAAAAATATTGTACATTTTATTACCAATTCTATGTTTTATTACGCCTAATTGCCAAGTTTCCTTCCGTGCGCTGTACCATCGGGTCCAGACAACATCACCAATTACAAAAAGTCTTTTCCCCTGCACTGCTGTTGTATCAGCCGAAATTAATCTTTTTGAAGGTACAACTAAATCAAGACGGGATCGTAGGTTTCTACCGAACATCAACTTAGCCGGCGATTCCCCAGTGGTACAGTGCACAGTATTCCTGTAATTGAACAAGTAGCCTAACAACAACTCATTAATTTTATGCAGCGGTATGGTATCTTTTATAATACATTTTAGCATTTTTTTACAAGTTTTTACCGAGTTTTCTGCTTGACCATTACTGGGCGGGTGATAAATGGGTGACGTCATGTATTTGATGCCATTAGAACTACAAAATGTTTTGAATTCCACGGAATTAATTTTAACGTCGTTATCAGATACTAGTACGTTAGGTATGCCAAAAGTCGAAAATAATTCTTTTAATTTGGCTATCAAGGCGTTAGTTGTGGTTCCATTATTCATAAATATGCATTCTACCCACTTACTGAACGAATCTACGACCACGAGATATACCCGCTGTCCTACAGTCATATAATCAATGTGCACGCGCTGCCAGGGTGCGGCGGCAGCGGGCCACGGCGCTGGGGGGTCGCGCGGCGGCGCGGGGCGCACGCTGACGCATGTTGTGCAGGACCCTATCCAACGCTCAATATCGCTGTCGATGCCGGGCCACCACATCCTACTTCGTGCGTTACTCTTAGTTTTAGTTATACCTAAATGGGTATCGTGTAATTCACGTAACATTTTATCTTTTAAAGTTATCGGAATAACTATTCTATGCCCCCTAAAAAGGCACCCGTTTTCATATTGCAAATCCGATTTGCACTGGAAAAAAGGTAGAACGCTTTTACACATAATTTTTCGTGGCCAGCCCTTTTGCATATACCTAATGACTGTTTGCATCACTGTATCGCGCTCCGTAGCCTGCGTTATCTCACGTATCGTGGTAGCTGGTGACGCTTCATTTAAAAACTTAAGCGCATAAAATAAATCTGCGTTATCTAACTGATCCGACTTGTGTGAACACTTTAAAGGCGCGCGTGAAAAGTAATCCGCTACTGGGTTATTATCACCGGATACATACTGCACTACATAATTGTAGGCCGACAATATAATAGCATATCTTTGAAGTCTCAGCGCTGTTGTTACTGGTATGCCGGTCTTATTATTGAATATTGAGACCAGAGGCCTATGATCGGTTTTTAAAATGAACGGCTCACTGCGACCATACAAATACTGGTGGAACTTTTTTACGCCAAATATAATAGCGGTCGCTTCCTTTTGTATCTGGCTATAGTTTCGCTCGCTGGCAGTGAGCGAACGAGATGCATAAGCTAGAGGGCGCTCGTGCGCATCATCCTCCCCGCGCTGCGACAGCACGGCGCCGAGCCCGGCCGGCCCTGCGTCCACTGTCAGCACGAGTTGCGCCGCCGGCTCAAAATGCGCTAATACACGCTCTGATGCGAGTTCACGGCGCACTGCCGCCATAGCCTGTCGCTGCCTATTTCCCCACACCCAAGGTGCATCGCTTCGCAATAAGTCGTGTAGTGGGCTTAGCAGGGACGATGCGTTTGGAATAAAATTCCTATAATAATTAACGACCCCTAGGAATCTCTTAACTTCGGTGACGTTACTTGGCTCGGGAGCGCTCATTATGGCTTTAACTTTATCAGGACTAGTCATAAGCCCCGCTTTACTGATCACGTAGCCTAAATAAAGTACACTTGGTTTGAAAAATTCACATTTTTCTTTTTGTAGACGTAACCCAGCGTCGTTTAATCTACGTAAGACTTCTGCCAATCTTTTAAGGTGCGTATTCTTATCGGGACCCGTAATACATATGTCATCAAGCCAGACGCTGACTCCGTCTATTCCAGTTAAAAGTGCCTCCATGGCTTTTTGAAAGATTGCTGGTGCGTTAGCTAGTCCGTAAACTAAACGTGTATATTTATATAAACCTTTATGCGTATTTATAGCTGTAAGTAACTGAGACGGCTCATCTAAAATAAACTGATTATAAGCGTTTTTAAGGTCGAGTTTACTGTACATCTCGCCCCCACCTAACTTTGCAAAAACCTCTTCAATTCTCGGAAGGGGATATTTTTCTATGATTAGGTCTTTGTTTAGTGTAACAGAAAAATCTCCGGCTATTCTCACTGTACCGTTCTCCTTCAGAACCGGTACTATCGGAGTGGCATATGGAGCATGGTCAATCGGCACTAAAATACCTAACCTTTTTAATCGCTCTAATTCTTGTTCGACCTTATCTTTTAGTGCAAATGGAACGGTTCGGGACTTGTAAAATTTTGGAACAGAATTTTCTTTTAATTGAAGTCTAACCTTAAATTTATTAAATGAACCCAACTCATCCCGCCACAGATCTGGAAACTTCCCTAGTAATTCTCGTACATTATTATTATTATGTATACCATCTGAACACTCTAATGACTTTATGTCGGTGGTTATTATTAAATTGAAGGCGGACATGAAATCTCTGCCTAACAATGGCGGACCTCCATTTTTGACTACAAATATTTTAATATTTTTTTGCATGTCTTTATATTTTGCTGTGATGGTAAAATATCCTAAAGGCGAGATTTTATGTCCGTTATAAAGACTCATCTTAACATTACAACTACGTAATTGGTAAAATGAAAACATTTTTAAGTACAGACTTTCTGAAATAACACTGCTGCCAGATCCGGAATCGAGTTCCATTTGTATTAATTGATCACCTAAAACTATATCAATTAGGAAAGGCTTATCAGTGACGTACCTTATATTAAAATTCTGGCACTCTTCACAACCCGTAACCTCTGGCTGTTTGTCACTGCACTCTTCCTTAGAGTCCATATGATATATACGAGAACCTTTTTGATTGCCGCACATTTTTTTAAGATGGCCCTTTACACCACACTTTTGACACTTATAGGCCTTATAACGACACTTATTATCACTATGATTCTTCATTCCGCAAACCGAGCAACAATCCTTATCGCGGCGCAGTGCCGCGTTAGCGCCGCCGCCGCCGCCGCCATCTGCGCTGCGCCCACGGCTTGCTTGACCTTGGAATCTCGCGCGGTATACTGGTTCTTCCTTGATAGAAATGTCCTCGGTACTGGCACATAACATGGTCTTCGCCTCTTTAGCACATGCTACTTGCTCCGCCAATTCAATAGCCCGCGATAACGTGAGTGTCGCTGGGCACTGCTCAAACAGCTTGTCGCGTTCTGGACCTGCAGTCAGGCCAAGGACGAAACGATCTCTCAAGTTCGTTTCTAGAGCGGTACCGAAGTCGCAATAAGTTGCCAACCCTCTTAAACGCGCCGCCCATTCTCCTATGGTTTCGCCTGCTTTCCTGCTGGCGCTGTAAAAGTTCGCCTTGTCCACAAAAGAACACTTTTTGGGTTTGAAATGGCCATCGAGTAATGCCACTAGTTCCGTAAAACTGAGCTCTTCCAATTCCTTTGGATATGCCAGATTGAGCACTAATCGGTACGTCTCCTCAGTGAGATGGCACAATAAAATTCCACTTCTCTTTTCATCTTCCTTAATTTCATTGATTATTATGAATTGCGTTAATTTGCCTTTGTATATCTTCCAGTCTAGTGATTTATGGTCGAAATTAGGCAAATTACCTAAAAACGCATTCATTTTTTTGTAAACGCGGGTCCGCGTCGTCCTCGTCGCCAATGAAATGTTTGTTAGTAAGTATAATAAATGAAACGACCGTGCTCCGGGAACATTCGTTTATTACTGCGTGACGCGAAGGCAATGCGTACGCGCGATGCGTGTAGGTGTGTACACACACATATATGACAGGTTTACATCAAAAACCTACAAAGGAACTTCCAAAGGTACGTGTGGAATACGACAATGAAATCTTAACAAATCATTAAGTCAAAGCGTAAATGAAGATATGTTTGTAAAGTCAACTAACATTATTTTTTCAGGATCTGAAGTCATACTTAGACTCATCTAAGCATGGTGTGATATACATAAGCTTTGGTACGAATGTGGATACTACTCTTTTACCGCCGGAAAAAATACAGATACTAATTCGAGTTTTCTCTCAACTACCTTACGATATTCTGTGGAAGTGGAACACTGATGAACTGCCTGGACGAACTGAAAACATCCGCATATCCAAGTGGCTGCCGCAGTCAGATCTACTGAGTGAGCCTTTTTATTTACATATTTTTCGTTCCGTACCTGAAAAGAAAAAAACGGAACCCTTATAGGATCACTTTTTTGTCCATCCGTCTGTCTGTCTTTCTATCTGTCAAGACCCTCTATCTCGGGAACGCGTGAAGGTATCGAGTTGAAGTTAAGGTTTTACTTAAACGCAAAACTGCGGTCCCTTGAAGCTGTTAAAAAAATCAAACTTTTAAGTTAACCAAAAAAGATACGGTCGTTTATGTCGCAAAAAACGTATATTATATATCGACACTCAAGGAAATCAAAATTCATAGGGTATTTGCTGTTGACCCAGAATGCTGAAATTTGGCATGAAGCAAGGTCTAGGAATAAATAGATATATATAGCACAGGTATAGGAATAAATCTGAAAACCGTAAATTTGTTGTTAAGTCACAAAAAAAACTTTTTTGCGATTCGGTATAATCTTCGAGACTCCATTCGGGAATCGAACTATTTACGTAGGTAAGTTTGTACGGAACCCTTAGAGCGTGAGTCCGACTCGCACTTGCCCAGTTTTTTAATTAATAGGAAGCTAGTTTATACCTGTATCTTTAGTCGCTGTATCTTAAAGGACTCATCACATAATGTTATTTTTATAGAGCATCCAAAAATCAAGCTGTTCATAACTCAAGGAGGACTGCAATCGACAGACGAGGCTATCTCCGCAGGTGTACCCCTCATCGGCATGCCGATGTTAGGAGACCAGTGGTTCAATGTAGAGAGATACGAGTTTCACAAAATTGGAGTCAGACTCGACATGGAAACACTGACAGAGGAAAATTTCAAGAATGCTATTACCACGACAATAGGTGATGACAGGTAAGTGCCTGTTACCCGTAAATCATAACAAGCCTTGTTGAGTGGAATCCAATATTGTCCTGATAATATAAAAGATAACAAATACCACTAGTTCTCTGATTACCTATCAGCTAAACGATAACATGACGACTAGATCAAAAGAATTACTTGATAATGTAATAAATGCTCCTTGTCACTTGCAGCTATCGTCGCAATATGGAACGTTTCCGCAGTCTGATACAGGACGCGCCGCAGAGCCCGCTGGAGCGCGCCGTGTGGTGGACGGAGTACGTGCTGCGTCACGGCGGCGCCAAGCACCTGCGCTCGCCCAGCGCCAACATCACGTGGTGGGAGTACCTCGAACTTGAACTAGTGCTAACATTACTCGCGGCATTTTTGATAGCCGTCACACTCATTATTGCAGCTCTTCGTTTAGTCTATAAGTTTGTGCTAAGGAATTATTTAGGTGTAATTGATGTAAAAATTAAACGAAACTGATCGTTTTAATTTCCTTACTTTAGTGCTGGCCTTAAAGAAAGCCAGTTTGCCTCTTTATCCATCAATAGATAAAAAAAATAGTTCCGTACTTTATGGCAGAATAAGTGTGTGGGATATTCGGTTCTTATCCCACCTTAAGTTCGCTGGATTGGAGAAGGTTCACTACAGTTCGAAATTAAAGACTCCGCGAACGAGATCAGAAACACTATTTATTGTTGATTTAAAGCGTTTGTACACTTTTACTCTTTATTTACACTATTAAATGTTCAATCACAGAGGTTATAATTATTTATAAGTCTAAATCACAAGGTTTATAGTTCTATAAGTCTAAATCACAGGGTTTATAGTCATTTAACACTACTTACATTGTTACTAAACACTAAAAGTTATTTTAAACAATTGTTCACATATATTTAAAGTTTAAACACTAACTTATTACAGTTCTAAGAGCACTGAAAACACTGAACACTGAGTACTGCAGACTTTCGACTAGCTGCAGACAGCAGTTTCGCTCGCGTGATAGTAGAAAATTGTCCCAAGGAAACCTCCTGGAATTGCAAGCGACCACGTTTCGGAGCCATATGTCATCACTGGCAACCCGCACTGGCTAAGACGAATATTGAAAGAATAAAAACTGAGAACGAATTTGCCATGAATTATCGGGGTATTATACCCTTGCACCTGGGCACAAGTAGTGGCTTTGCTGATCTAATTTAATAAATTCTCTACTAATCAAGTAAAGTTCGGGTGAGGCCCGATTTTGATCAGCCAATCACAGGCTTCTATTTCTCGACCTGACTCAGACAGGTTTCGACAAGTTCAGACTTGTCGAGATCGACTCCTGGTCATAGTTCTTTACAAACTCTATGTTTATATTGATTACAGTATTGAAATTACCTAATCTGTACTACGTTATACATACTAATATTGAGCAAATATGATATTTAGATACTTAATTTACATAGGTACAGTATGATCACTTATGGTACGTTACATCAATCAAATCACACTATATTCGCGCATGAGCGTCCTTCACATAATTTTAAAAACAAAGTTCACTTATTTACATCCATGTGTGGGCGTCCTGCACAATAAGTATTCATCACAAATGTGAAGTGTAAAAATGTCTATTGCCCTATAACGACCAGGGTTGACTGGTTAAGAACGTGGGCATTAAATCTACCCATCTATACATAAAGTTTAAATATATGAATATTTACTGTAAAGCATATCCGTGGTTAGAGCTTGACAACGTGCAACAGCAATATAGGTTTATTTTATTGGAGAAGGAAAAATCTATCCAATTGCGAAAAAGTAATTGAATATCATCAAATTATGATTTGAAATAAATAAAAGTTACAGAAGTCTTTTATTATCATACTGATCGGTGAATAGCATTATATAATACCATCTCAAGCACTTTCATTTTTAATATTAGGTCTTTAACTATGAAATTGGCGTTTTTTAAAATGCGGTTGCTTTGAAGTTTTGTATCTTTGGATTGACTTGGAATATTATAAGTTCAAATAAACTTTATATTAAAGGTACGTTATTCTTTTTCCGAAATTAGGTATTAATTAGATTCTATGTGTTATGTATTTTCTATAATATAACACTTATATCACTTCAAAGCAACCCGTTTTAACTTTGCAATTTCATACTTTAACCCCTATTAATTACACTCATAGGCTTAGGGTTATTGAAACATGAGCTGCGCATTATCCGAAAAAGTTGCGCGGTCATGGAACTGAAGTAATACAGGCTGGTTTTAGTCAGTAAAAATCTGACACTCTCCCTCTCGCTCCGCCCAGAGCGCGAACGAGGCTTGCATCAAACTTACCTATAAATTTATCTAAGCGATATTACGGTGTTTACCCAATGTATCCGTTGATGTCTCCTACTCTATTTATCTTGGGTATGGTAGGATACAACGAATTAAGGGTTAGGAGGGATCTAGCACTTACATCATATATATTTAAAATTTTGAGAGGAAAGGTGCACAATCCAATCGTTTTAGGACAGCTGAGCCTGTGTGTTCCCGACAGGTACGTGTGGCGACGACGGTGACCGCGCCTGCTGGTTGGGCCGCGCGGCCGGACTAACCTTTTATGGGAGGCGCCGCTTACGCGCGCACTTCACACGCTCAACCTGATAGCTAATGAGACGGACTTATTTTGTTGTACTCTGGGTGAATTCACAAGGAATGCATTATTTATAATTAGTTATAGGTGCTAGTAGTAATAAGTTAGGATAAGCGCATTTATCGCATTGGGGATAAAAAAAAAACCTGTAAAGATAGATGTAAGATGAAGAAAATAAATAAAGTAAAATAAAAAAAGTTCAATTCCCAAATTGAGTTACGAAGATTTTTCCGAATCCCAAAAATTTTTTTTTTTGTGACGTAACTACAAATTTACTGTTTTCAGATTTTATCCTATACTTGTGCTATGAGACCTTGCTTCATGCCAAATTTCAGGATTCTAGGTCATTGGGAATTTTGAATCCCTTGAGAGTGTCGAAACATACGTTTTTTGCGACGTAAATGGCAGTATTTTTTTTCGTTAACTCAGATATTTGATTTTTTCACAGCTTCAAAGGTGATTAGATATATAGCGCGACAACTCTAGAATCTTCATCGAAAAATGAATTGGCGTTATTGAAATTATATGCAGTCAGTATGAAACGGTTTGTTTTAAATAGAAGATAGTTCAGTTACAAGATAATTCAGTCGTTAAAACACACCAATCATTAGATAACATTAACACAGATTTCTTAAAACGGATTGCACTCTATATTGCAGGACCATTAGCTTATATAATTAACTTATCTTTTAAACAAGGTTGCTCTCCTGATAAACTTAAACTGTCAATAATAAAACCTACACATAAAAAGGTTCGAAGTCTGATAACAATAATTATAGACCTTATTGCATTAACTCCTGTTTTGTTCAACATTTTTGAATGGGTAATATACAAAAGACTTCTTAATTTTTTTGATAAATATGAATTTTGGCTAAGGAACAGTACGGTTTCAGAAAAAAATAATCTATTCAACTAGCTACCTTTATGTTGATCAAGTCTATTGTTTCTAGTATTAATTCTAAAACCCCAACATCTGTCCTCTTTCTGGACCTCAGTAAAGCATTCGACTTTGTAGATCATTACATACTTCTAGTAAAATTGGTATAAGTGGTCTGGCTTATCAATGGTTCCAGTCGTGTCTAAATAATCGAAAATAGTTTACAAGGGTAACTAAATTCAACAAGAAGAATCATTGCATAAAAAACTACTACTCACAGCATCGTATAAACCATTTTGGCGTGCTCCAAGGAAGTATTTTGGGGCCTTTGCTATTCCTTATATACATAAATGGTCTTCCCCGTGAGATACTACAACTGTGTCTTATTTCCAGATGATACAACTGTCATTATTGAATCTGAAGTAAATCAAACTCTTTGTGAATGATTGGAAGGTAATAAATTAAAAATAAATATTGACAAGGCAAAAATTATATACGTCGAAACGCCTAACCAAAAACAACTTCAGTTTAATATAAGCCTGGGCCATTTTTTTTTATTTGGGAAATCATCCAGTGTCTTTTCCCGCTAGTGCTACTCCTACGTTCCTTATTTGTCTTGCATGCTGCTGGACCCCTACAGTTTTGCTGACATCTCCTTGAGGCGCGCGTGGAACACTACGCGCCGTAGAAGACTCAGGCCTTAGGCTTTCCATCTACGAAGTCGTCAAATTTGTTAAGGGTCATCGATTTATTTTCGAAGGTAATGATAATAAAAATAAGCGGTTGCTAACGCGGATAACCCTCAAAATGCCGGCCCCTAAATAAGAACTGTTTAGATGTAACTGTGCATATATAGCACCACTTACACCTATTTAAAACTCCTTACCCAATCTTCTTCTCCTTCCTGCCCTTATTATATTACTTGGGGTCGGCGCAACACGTTTTCTTCTTCCATTCTATCCTGTCACTTGTCACACTATCACTAACTCTCTTTTCTTTCATATCACTCCTCACACAATCCGTTCATCTTTTCTTTGGCCTCCGTTTGCCTCTCCATCCATCTACATGTATACTCAGAACTCTTTTAGTAACATGCGTTTCATCCCACCTCTTCGCATGACCATACCTTGGTATGGTTGTCCTGACAAACGATTGCCTTTCAAGTTTTCAGTCACTGGCGCCACTTTCAAACTTCTTCTTATATACTTATTTCTCAGTTTATCCATTCTCGTCACACCACACATCCATCTCAACATTCTCATCTCCGCCACATGCAATCTTTTTTCATCCATCGTTTTCACAGCCCAACATTCTGATCCATACGGTTGTATGGATCATGACAAGTCTTATCACGGATTTGTAAATTTTACCCTTCAACTTGAGGGGCATCCGTGGGTCACAAGTTGTTCCCGTGACCTGTCGCCATTTCATCCATCCTGCGTTGATCCGATGTGTTACATTTCGGTCTACCTCACCATCCCCTTGGACGAGCAACCCGACGTACCGAAAGTTGAAGCAGATCGGTATGGGCGTTCCGGTAAGAGTTAAAGACCGCCAATATTGCAGAACAAGTACTCCGTTTTGGTTCTACTCAATTTCAGGCCAACACTCTCCAGTCGGTGTCATCACACCTCCAATATGTTCTGGACATCTAGGCCACTTTCGGCAACCAGCACAATGTCATTGGCAAACAGCATCTACCATCGGACTTTCAGGAAGAGGCTTCCCTTTCTGAATGTCTGACGTCAGAGCATCCATTATCATCAGGAAGAGGGCTTAGAGCCAACCCATGATGTAAGCCAACAGCCACATTGAAGCTACCAGTGGTGCCCACAGTAGACCGGACTTGGGTACTGCATCAACTGTACATCGCTCGGATCAACTGCACATACTTTCCAGGCACACCTTTCTCCTTAAGGGCCCACCACAGAACCTCACGAGGTAATTGGTCGTAGGCCTTTTCGAAGTCAATGAATACCATGTGCAAGTTTTTATGCGCACCTCTGTATTTCTCGCACAGCTGGCGTATAGCAAAATTGGCATCCGTTTGAACTGAACTGTTAAAGGCTCTGTCGCTCGCACGCTTGACATTTTAACACGTTATGGTTAAGCCCCTGTAATATTGTATGGATCAGAATGTTGAGCTGTAAAATGAGAATTAGTAAAGTGATAAATGAGTATATTAGAGGAAGTTTTAAAGTGGCGCCAGTGACTAAATCGTTGAAAAGGAATCGTTGGTCTTAGAACGGTCATGTGAAGAAGAGGGTTGAAACGCAAGTTACTAAAACAGTTATATACATGTGGATGGATGGAAAAGGACAGGGGGGCAAAGAAAAGATGGATGGATGGTGTGAAGAGTGATAAGACAAGAAAGGGAATCAGTGATAGCATGACGTCGCAGTTAATAATATAGAATGGAAGAAAACATTGCAAACTGCTGCGGTATTCCCGTCTGATTATAATTTAGGTGTCTTCAAGGCTAGAGGGAAGAGGCTCTTATTAAACTAGTTCAATTCACCATCAACGATTGCATCACTGCTTACCATAAGGTGGGTTCGCAGTCAAGCACTGGTATAAATCATTTTTAAAAAAACGTGTTGCGCCTACCCCAACTGACACGGGACAAGAGCAAGAAGACAATGTCGCTCGTTGTATGAAGCCGTGTGTGTCGCGCGTTGTATCCACATGTTTACATATTTTGTGCATACATCTCTTCGTTGCAAAGTTCGTTCCGTGAAGTGTTTGCTCGACTATAACAGGGTCAAAGACGAGACCCCAGATAAAACAATCGTCGATAGCCGTAATTTTGTTATAATTACCATAGCATTTACACTTACGATAAGAAATAAATTGAACTAATAAGCATCTAATGGTGGTAGTCACCGTGAATTGCGTTTTCTCAATTATACTCGTCTAATTGAAACCCTTATCAGGGTTCAAGAAGTTTGTGCGCTTATATAAAGTCAAACGAGCATTTGTCGTTTATTAGTTTCGACACAGTTCAAACAACATGTCGGTTTTGTGGTACATATTTGCGGCTTACATTTTTGTTCTAAGCCGAGTTGAAGCGGCGAGGATCCTGGCTTACTTCCCAACTCCGTCTATCAGTCATCAAGTAGTGTTCCGTCCACTGACGGAGGCGCTCGCCAGTCGAGGTCATGAGGTCACCGTTGTCACAACAGATCCTGCCTTTCCGAAAGGAGGAACTCCTCCTAACTTGACGGAAATAGACGTCCACGATTTGTCATATAGAATATGGATAGCCGAAGTAATGAAAGAGCAAAGAGGTATACAAGACGATGACGTTGTAGCACCGATGAATGCATTAATACAAGCAATGTTAAAAGTGTTCGATAACCAACTGAAAAACGAAGAAGTACAGACTTTAATCATTGATAAGCGGAAACAATTTGATTTGTTATTGTTAGAAGCTTATTTTGAACCAGCTTTGGCCTATTCTCACATTTTTAAAGCACCAGTAATTCAAGTAAGTTCGTTTGGTGCCGTTTATCCAAATTATGAATCAGTGGGCGCCCCTGCACATCCGTTGATTTACCCAATCAATAGCCGACGAAAATTGAACAATCTGACGATTTGGGAGAAAGTGAGAGAATTGTATTATAACTACAAAATTAATGAATTACTACGGGACAGTTGGGACACTACAGGCAATAGCATAATAAGAAAACATTTTGGACCGAACATACCTCAGATTTCGGAATTGATGAATAACATTGACATGTTGTTCTTGAACATTCATCCCATGTTTGAAACTATACGACCTGTTCCTCCATCTGTGATATACATGAGTGGGTTACATCAAAAACCTACAAAAGAACTTCCAAAGGTACGTGTGCAATACGACAATTAAATCTTAATTAGACAGCGAGTCGAAACGTGAAACGAAGATATCAAGTGTTCGTAAAGTCAACTGACATTATTTTTTCAGGATCTGAAGTCATACTTAGACTCATCTAAGCATGGTGTGATATACATAAGCTTTGGTACGAATGTGGATACTTCTCTTTTACCGCCGGAGAAAATACAGATACTAATTCGGGTGTTGTCACAATTGCCTTACGATATTCTGTGGAAGTGGAACACAGACGAACTGCCTGGACGTACTGAAAACATCCGGATATCCAAGTGGCTGCCGCAGGCAGATCTACTTAGTGAGTCTTTTTATATATTTTTAAATTAATAGAAAGCTAATTTATACCTATAACTTTAGTCGCTGTAACTTAAAAAACTCATCTCATAATATTGTTTAAAAATTTCATTAATTGTATTCATTCAATATTTATATGTTCATAGAGCATCCAAAAATCAAGCTGTTCATAACTCAAGGAGGACTACAATCGACAGACGAGGCTATCACCGCAGGTGTACCCCTCATCGGCATGCCGATGTTAGGAGACCAGTGGTTCAATGTAGAGAGATACGAGTTTCACAAGATTGGAGTCAGACTCGACATGGAAACGCTGACCGAGGAGAATCTGAAGAATGCGATTACCACAACAATAGGAGATGACAGGTTAGTCTGTTACCCATAAATCGTAAAAAAAACATATTGAATTAAAAATATTATCTTGACAAAAGATAATAAATACCACTGATACCCTGATTAATGTCGATTAGACCAAAAAAAAAACGAATAATGTAAAACTAAGTGTGCCTTGTCACTTGCAGCTACCGCCGCAGCATGGAGCGTTTCCGCAGTCTGACACAGGACGCGCCGCAGAGCCCGTTGGAGCGCGCCGTGTGGTGGACGGAGTACGTGCTGCGTCACGGCGGCGCCAAGCACCTGCGCTCGCCCAGCGCCAACATCACGTGGTGGGAGTACCTCGAACTTGAACTAGTGCTAACATTACTCGCGGCATTTTTGATAGCCTTCACACTCATTGTTGTAGCTCTTCGTTTAGTCTATAAGTTTGTGTTAAAGAATTATTCAGGTGTAATTGATGTAAAAATTAAAAGAAAGTGAACTGAATTTAAGGTGTTTTAAAGTTCCTTCCTAAAGGTACATTGTAAGAAATTTTCAATCTAAGAAGTTACTTTGTAATTGAAGAGACATGATTCGACGTAATTTTGTTCAACGGACGTCAACTTACATGAAGTGGTTTGACGTTACTTTGCAACTGAAGAGACGTAAGTTAACGTTACTTTGCAACTAAAGAGACGTAAGTTGACATTACTGTGCAACTGAGGAGACGTAAATTGACATAACTCATTAACTGAAGAAACGTACGTTGACTTCACTTTGTAACTAAAGAGATAGGGAAAGTAACAACAACTCATTGTGGATATTTGAGGTAAAATGATATATAAATAACATATTACATTTTTGCTCTTCAAATTTATTTTGAATTACAACGCATAAAACCTTGGATTGAACGCTAAGCCGTTGCGAGTTTCAAAAACCTGATTTAAGTGTAATATCGTGATAATCAGACGTAATTATGCATATTTTAATGTACTGTAGTGTTAACTGCTCATCCTTTAAACGACGGGCTAATTTTTAGGGTTCCGTAACTCAAAAGGAAAAAACAGAACCCATATAGGATCACTTTGTTGTCCGTCCGTCTGTCTATCAGTCTGTCTTTCTGTCTGTCAAGACCCTTTATCTCAACAACGCGTGGAGGTATCAAGTTTAAATTAAAACCATATACTTAGGTCTGCGGTCCCTTGAAGCTAACGAAAACGTAAGTACATTTCGACACTCTCAAAGGAATATAAAATTCATAGGGTACTTCCCGTTGATCCAGAATCCTGAAATTTGGCATGAAGCAAGGTCTTATAGTATAGATATAGGAATAAATCTGAAAACAGATAATTTGTTGTTACGTCATAGAAAAAAAAATACTTTTTCGCGATTCGAAAAAATCTTCGAGACTCCATTCGGGAATTGAACTATTCACATAGGTAAGTTTGTACGGAACCCTAAGGGCGCGAGTCCAACTTGCACTTGCCCGGTTTTTTTTTCATATTAGATTTTGATGCCTTTTATGTTCTTCTAAAAAATCGTCAGTAATAGTGTGAAGGTTGGCAAGGTACAAGTAACTTGAGACAGGAAGATGACAACGTCGTTTTTACATATTCAGAACAGACTTCATAATTATAAATAAATATGTTTATAACAAAGATTTAGCGTAGTCAAACAAAAAATTGACGACTGAAACAATGGTGGTCAATAGGTTATCTCCAAATAAGCACACATTATTATAATAATAGCTCACTTTAACACGTATGTATCGTATGAAAATTTACTTTACTGAGACCTTAGGAGTGTCAGACCTAACAAACAAAGACTTGTGGCCACAGATTAAATATGTTCGTACATTTCTATTATTAACATAGTAATTTATGAACGGGTGCTAATTACAGATTTTTTTTAATAATAATAATAATATTTTTTATATTTTTAAATGTTTTTATTTTTTATTGGAATATTTAAAAATATAATTTATATGTTATGTTAAATGAATAAACGAAAAAATAATAATTATAAACTTCATTCCATAAACTTGAGATCCCTCTCTCCAACCGAAACCTATAAGTATTTGGGTATGTCGGAAGCGTTAGGTATCAATGCAACTGACAGAAAGCAATCTTTGTACATTCTGTCAGGTGGAAACAAGGTGCGTGCTTTCAACGGTTGGGTCATGCCGGTATTGATGTACGCTTTCGGTGTACTCAAATGGACTCAAACGGAACTTGACGCCCTGGATAGAAGGGTTCATACACTGTTGACTGCATACTGAATGCATCACCCACGGTCGTCGGTGATGAGACTGTATATTCCGTGAAAGTGTGGAGGCCGAGATTTTTTAAAAGCTAAGACCCTGCACAACCGCGAAGTATGCAGTCTCAGGGAATATTTCCTAATTGTCGAAGTGGGTATGTATCGAGATGTAGTGGCAGTGCACAAGGGACTCACCCTGCTCTCCTTGGCTAACGAGAACTGGCGCAAAACTGTAGTTCTGGACAGTAACGATCGCATGGAAGTATGGCAGAGTAAGGAACTTAACGGACGCTTTTTCCGGGCCCTTCACGGGCCCAATATAGACCAATTAGCGTCCGTAGCCTGGCTGCGTGCCGGCTACCTCTTCGGGGAAACCGAAGGTTTTGTCTGTGTAATTATGGACGAAGTTGTCATGACGAATAAGTACCGGAGATATACATATAATGAGGGACGAGACGGTTGACGTGTGTCGGGCATGCCACCGTCTGGGTGAGTCTATCAGATATAATTATCTTTATGTCTGGTTGTGGTTGTTCAACGTCTGGCTTTTTCCGGACCGAATCCAAATCGTCGATAGCGCGTGGTGTACTACGCGTTCCTCAAAGACATTTCAGCAAAACCGTAGGGGCCCGGCAGAGCCTATGCCTACAAGGCTAAGGGAGGACTTCTGAAAAGGTAATCCGTGGTCCTAAAACGCAAAAAGCGACTGAAGGAACCTTGGTGTGGTTTTACTCAGTAAAAGTCTGGCACGCTCTCTCTCTCCGCCCTAGAGCGAGAGAAGCCACTAGATGATTAAAAACCGCTTTCCGTCAGTGTAGGTCCCGTCAAAATCAGTCCAGCCGTTTCGAAGATGTTCTCTCCCCCGGGAATCCCCCCCACCGCCGTTCCCGTAAACCTGAAATCGCGAAAAAAAATCAGCTGTTCAGTACATTTATGTTTGCCTAATGTACTGAACAGCTGATATTTTTTTCGCGATTTCGTCTTTGCTCCCATAATAAAAATTGTTGGTTATCATGAGCACAATCACGTGTTTAAGTATCGTACACTAATTGCCAGTCACCCTATATATGTATGTACTACGCACTAGATTACGCGTGCCAAACACTCACTTCAATCGACTCAGGTGTAGTGTAATCCATACACCTTGAACATTACACTATGTTGAACGAAACGCTTAAGTGCCTCGAAATTCATGGCACTTAAGACATTTTGGTCGCGAAAAAAGTATCCTCTAAAAGCTATCTTAGCGCTGTATGTTTCAATAGTTCTATTAAACGGCGTAATGCCAATGTAGCGCCCTCAGCGAACTTTTGTTTTAACTTTTCAGTATTTTGACAAATATTTTCCATGAACGTGCTTGTCTACTAAAACAAATGTCCTGTGACGTACGTAAAGTTATTGCGCAGTGATTCATTCAATTGCTATTCATTTAAATTCGGTCATGCGAGGGGCGTGTCTCAACAAACACACACTTAATTAATTCAAACTACTGCGCATCAGAACCCTGACGTTATGACCAGTTAGTGTGCAATTGATATGGCATTGACAGACACTAAAGTTAATGAAGCCATCATTAAACATTTGTTCTGAACAGGAACATTTAGTTAATGATAATTTGGCAAATAATATATCTACAAGAGAAGAGAAAGAAAGAAAACGATGAATGTATTACGTGAAAGACGATAGGTCTAGGAAGAACGTCACTCTTGAGATGACAGCAAAATGAGATGTATGAAAGTAGAAGCTGACCTCAAATTATTTGAGGTAAAGACAGGAGGATAATAACGATGATGCTCTGGTAGAGGATCACAGAAAAAACGAACAGAAACAGCTAAAACCGACCATATAGTAGTAATGAAGTTTATATTTATTTATTTAATCTTCATGCAACTAAAGGTACAAAGGTGGACTTAAGGCATTCTCTACGAGTCAACCTAGGGTAGTGGAGAGACAATATGGTAGGTGCATAAAAAAAAGAAAATATTAATTAGACAACAAGTATTACAAACACTCTCAAGTATTACAATCCACTGGGGTAGACGCCGTCTTGAGTTCCGACTCCAAATAAGTAGGTAACCATTTATTATTTTAGCTGTTTCGCACCTGGGATCTCATTAAAAAAAAAAACATTTTCACTTGTAGATACCTGTATCCTAAAATATACGTAATAAAATTATGAGGTGTGCTATCTAAAATATATGTCGTGGTCAATTAAAATTGATAATAATTGTCGCTGTCAGAATGTCACTGCCTAGAGCTAATTAACGTCGCAAAGCACGTGTCTATATGCGAAGAATATGCACCTTTTAACTGATAATTGAACAGTGCACGTTATTCATGCTTGATATTATCCGTACACCATAGGGTAATTGACTGAGACCTTTATATAATGATTTCTAATTTGATTCACAATGAAATTTAAAAATAAAAATTACAACCCATCATCCTGATTCAGCAAGAACAGCTTATTACGTGCTCGATCGTTTTGTAATATAGTCCACTAGGTTTTGCCAGCGGCATCGCCCGAGTAAAAGTAGGTTACTCCATACAAACTTCCAACCCCCGTTTTACCCCTTTAGGGGTGGTGTTTCGTAAAATTCGTTCTTAGCGGATGTCTACACCCTATAAGGAACCTATCTGCTAATTTTTTAGTTTGTAGGTGTTATAGTTTCTGAGATTTCGTGATTAATCAGTGAGTGGTATTTCGCTTTTATATAATATATATAGATGTATACATTACGTACATCTATATATATAAAAGTATAATTATTTAGTAAAAGCATAAAATTAGGAGCCAACAGGAGCCTCCACCTGTGGGCTCGTAATTTTATGCGATTACTAATTTTAAGCCCACCAACGAGTAAATTGATAAAAAACGTTGGCGGTCACGAGACGCTTGGCAAATGTGAAACATGTTATCGAAAGCGGTGATGTAGTGACAGCATCACGGCGTGAAAGCATCATACCGTTTTTCGTCACGGCATTCAAGTCAGTTTTACTGCCAAGGCGCGCCTGTAGATGTATTTATTTATTAGATTCTATATGCACAAAGGTACAGCATAATAAAAAAGCATAATCAGCCTTATAATGTTCCCACTGATGGGACTCAGGCCTCCTCTCTAGGACAGGGAAAAGTACAGAGGACAAGAAGATAAGAAGAAGAAGAAGATTAAGAAGGAAAAGAAGAAGAAGAAGAAGAAGAAGGTAAGATTGCGTCATTTCGCGCGAATAAACAGTTTTTCTTTCTTTCTTTCTTTCTAGAGGCGGACTTAATACATTAGGTATTTTCTACCAGTCAACCTCGAATACAACAACGATAAAATTTAAACATCAAATCCAAATCAATTTTGTTTAATTTTTACTTTACTTACACCTAAATAATTTCTTAACACAAACTTATAGACTAAACGAAGAGCTGCAATAATGAAGGTGACGGCTAACAAGAATGCCGCGAGTAATGTCAGCACTAGTTCAAGTTCGAGGTACTCCCACCACGTGATGTTGGCGCTGGGCGAGCGCAGGTGCTTGGCGCCGCCGTGACGCGCGTCCTGTATCAGACTGCGGAATCGCTCCATGTTGCGGCGGTAGCTGCAAGTGACAAGGCATATTAAAATTTGTAACATTTCAAATAGGATTTGGAACGTTTTATAATCGGTTAGATAGTTTGATACTGCCGATGTAAGTGAGCGAAATTTATCATTGCAGCCGAGACGACATAGAGGCCAGACTGCAATGGCTAATGCTCACGTTCATCAAGGGACATATGTAAAAAAAACTTTTGTACTGTAAAAAATAACAATATAATATTTGTTATTTTCAGAGGGAGCTGCCCCGCGATCGAACTAATATTATAAACACAATCAATCAATTTCGACACGAGTACAAAAAACATTTCAAGCGGTAGGATAATGTCAGTTTTCGAAATAGTGTAGTCTGAAAATTTATTTAAATACAAGAAAACACACACCTTTCATCACCAATTATTGTGGTAATTGCATTCTTCAGATTTTCCTCGGTCAGCGTTTCCATGTCGAGTCTGAGTCCAATCTTGTGAAACTCGTATCTCTCTACATTGAACCACTGGTCTCCTAACATCGGCATGCCGATGAGGGGTACACCTGCGGTGATAGCCTCGTCTGTTGATTGCAGTCCTCCTTGCGTTATTAACAGCTTGATTTTTGGATGCTCTATAAAACATAAAAAAAATATAAATATATATTTTAAATTATATTTTTCCCTATTTAGAGACTGAATGTTAAATATTATTATGAATTTTATTGTCCTACAAAACCATAGTGTAAGAGCTTCTACCGTCTGTGATACAGGTTTATCCTAGTACAGGCATTTAACATAGCCATACCTTTGTAATTATTCCTAAGACTTTATGTAACTATTTTACCAAATTTTAACTCTGAATAAATATATTATTATTATTATATAAATATTGTAATAATATAATTATTTAAATGTTCAAACAAGATTATGAGATGATCCTATTAACTAACTTCCTATTGATTTAAAAATATATAAAAAGGCTCACTCAACAGATCAGAGGGGCTATTGGCTAACTTTTTCAATAACAGTTAACAACTAGCATTCGTTGCACACTAAACTTAGTTATCAACTGACAATTTCATAAAATTGGTATTATTTATCACACAAGTGACTAACAAACTACGGTGGAAATGAGGTGAATTATAAAAATTTATGGTGCCCATTGTGACCACTCTAAAATTTTATCGACTATTATACAGCTTCAAAAGCTTACACAATCGCAATTTTAAAAGTGTCGATACAATAACATCTGTCAAAACGTGTTACGGTGGCTATCAAAGGCACCAGTGGCTAATGACGTCAGTGCAGTTGGTCACTGAAGATAGGCAATACGAAACTAGCTGTTTGACAGTTCAATGATGCACATTGTTAACAAGTGATCATCACTTGAACTGTCAACCGAGTTACGCAATAGCCCCGCTGACTGCGGCAGCCACTTGGATATCCGGATGTTTTCAGTACGTCCAGACATTTCGTCTGTGTTCCACTTTCACAGAATATCGTATGGCAATTGAGAGAACACCCGAATTAGTGTCTGTATTTTCTCCGGTGGTAAAAGTGAGGGATCCACATTCGTACCGAAACTTATGTATATCACACCATGTTTAGACGAGTCTAAGTATGACTTCAGATCCTGAAACATAAATGTTGGTTGGCTTTATGAACTCTTGATTTTTTAAATTTTTTTGTTTGTCTTATTTATTTTTAATAATTTTCTGCCAAAATATGACTTTTGACAAAGTTAAAATCCAGCATAATTTCGTATAGCATAATGTTTATTTAGATCGATGATTATTTTGTACGAGGACAAGTTTTGCTATAAAGGGTAGACCCTGTTTTGAAATCATTTGGATCAATCCTGCCTGCATTAATATCTTATTACGAAAAAAAAAGGTTAAATTAAGAAATTTCCCATACGAACCTTGGGCAGTTCTTTTGTAGGTTTTTGGTGTAAGCCACCCATGTAGATCACAGATGGAGGAACAGGTCGGATGCCTTCAAACATTGACATTCAATTTTCGACGTATACTAAGAGGGTACAATAAAGGATGCGTAGGCGCGCCTACTGATTCGTAATTTCCATAAATGGCACCAAATGAACTTACTTGAATTACTGGGACCTTATAAATATGAGAAAATGCCAGAAGAGGCAACAAAAAGGTTTCCAGTAGCAGCAAATCAAATTTTTGGTGTTTGCCATTGATTAAAGTCTGTAACTTCTCATCTCCCAGTTGGTGATCAAATACTTTCAGCATTGATCGTGCCATTGTATTCAGTTGTGCTAAAAAATCTTCGTCAGAGCCCCTTTGTTCTTTCATTACTTCTTCTATCCATATTCTATAACATATGTCATGGACGTCTATTTCGATTAAGTTGGGAGGCGTTCTTCCTTCCGGGAAAGCAGGATCTGCAGTAATCACGACCACTTCGTGACCTCGACTGGCGAGCGCCTCTGTCAAAGGACGGAACACTACTTGATGACTGATGGACGGAGTAGGGAAGTAAGCAAGGATCCTCGCTGCTTCAACTTGACTTAGAACTAAAATATAAGCCACAACTACGTTTCACAATGAAAACGCCATGTTGCTTGATTTTAACTAAACTAATGAATAAAAACTGTTGGACTGTCTTAAATGTAACGAAAATGCAATTTCAATCAATCACCATGACTGGTCTTATTACAGATAACTTAGACAAAATAGATAGCTGCAGATAAAATAGCAGTTTTTTGGTTGATAAAATAGGTTTTTTGGAAGATAATTATGTAGAATACGTAACTGACGAACCTCTTTTACTTGATAAATAAAATGATTGATGATTTAGCTAATTTGGGAGCACGACCATGTCAACTCCTACCTGAAGAAATGGAAACCATGGAAGCACGGTTTCAGGTAGTGCTGATGCCAAATATGAGACAATATGAGAAATACGGTCAGAACAATAAAATAAACTACCTTAGTTATTGTGCTTACATCGAGTAACAAAAGAATCAACAATAGCAGTAGTGTTGATCAAAGAAACTAGTGTACGTAGAGGTTTACTGGTTTTTTTTGTCTACACAAGTTCACAGAACCAAGTAGGTAAGGAAAACATCGTTCAATATGTTACATACAACATTTCCGAAGATAAACAACATCCATTCAAATAATTTCTATATTTAACACAAAACCGCAGAATGCAGGTGCGCGCAACATTTTCTCAAGAACAATACTTCATTTGAAACATGATACCTACGACGATTTTAATGGCTGTCATGCAGTAGGTATAGGTCATCGATTCCAAGATGGCAGTATACATTACGTAAATTAGCTAATCATGTGCAACGGGTTTTGTGTTTTCCCACAGTTTTTTTTTCTATCGAAAGTTAAAACCAGACGATGATATCAATTAAATTTCCATAAAGTAGATCACAAAAGAGAAATCTTTAGTTTTGTAGTAGAGCAAGTAATTATACAATCATATACGAAATTTAATAAAAAAAACTTATGCCGTCTCACAGATTTCTCGCGAACCGGACAATACAATGACAGAGCTTGAAAAAACCCATTATAATTGCATTATAACCATTTATAAACGCAGGAAATCTTAATTAAAAAATTTGGACGTCCTTTATATCGCAGTAAACAATTTTAACATAATCAGAGACTTAAATTTATTACACCTATTAGAGTAAAAAAGAAAAGAAAAGATCCATAATTATTTAGCAGATCAAAAACATGTATATTTGGCTCTGCTGCATTTTTTGATTATTTTTTTTCGGTGGGAAATCATCTAATGACATCCCCCGCTCTGGGGCGGAGTGATAGTGTCAGACTTTGACTGACTAAAAACCCACTCCTGTTCCTTCGTAGCCTTTCGTATCAGGGCCGAGTCTTCCTTTCAGAATCAGACCCTTGGCCTCAGTAGGCTTCGACCCTGCTGGGTCTACAATTGCTGACATCTCCTTGAGGCGCGCGTGGAACGCTACGCGCCATCGACGATTTGGGCTCAGTCCGGACGGTTACCATAGCTCGCCGTCCGCAAGCCCGCGCCTACGTTGGCCGGAAATCGGGATCGGAATCCCGGCGGCTAGGGCGCGGGGGCCATTGCCTTGCGCATGCACGTGCGGCCTCCTCCTTTGCTAGCATTACTGCTTCGCAGAAGGAGGCGGCCGCCTGCCACTCCTCCTCGCTCCGGACCATGGCCTGTACCAAGGCCCGGCGTGAGGGATCGCTGCCGCAGATCACCCCCACGAGGACACGGCGCTGCTCTGCATAGGCGGGTCAGACCTTTACCGTATGCTCCACCGTGTCCTCCGGACGGTCTACACAATGGTGATACCCGGGCGTTTCTTCCGCACGAATCTGGTGCAGGAACCTCCCGAACTTACCATGTCCGGTGTGGACCTGCGTCGTGCGGAAGGTAAGGACGCCGTGTTGCCCTTCCAGCCACTCCTCAAAGAGGGGTCTTACCGCCATAATTATGGCGTGCCCGTGGCTCTACTGCTGGAGTCTTATTTATTTTTTAAGTCTAGATTATTCGAAAGAGTTACCGATCAGGCTCTGGAACGGAAAAAGCTGCTGAATGAACACAGGTGGGTTTAATTTAGTAAAACTCTGACACGCCCTCTTTCTCCTTCTAAAATGAGCAGTTTGATGATTTCTCACCTCAAAAGGGTCCTGACCTTCTCGAAGTAAATAAAATACCAATCTTTCTAGGATAGCCCTTTCATTTCTAATAACTAAAGAAATGACTGTAGGCAACAACACACTATATATTCGTATAATATTGGTATTTATTTTTTTCATTATTACAGATTTGCAAATTTTATTAAATCTCTATATAAGAAACTTAAATATTAAACTACTCGTTAGTATTACTCTAACTAAGAACACACTTAGATAATTACCTAGCTTATCAGATAAATTAATTAACACAGTAACAATTTACTAGTAGGTAATTAATACGATGATTCAATAAATACTATCTAGAACAGTAATACGGAAACAATAACTTAATGAGGTGCAATTATTAATTGCTTAGCCCATTGATCAATGACTTCTTTGAAAAAATCATAATGGCAGCATGTGGAAAAGATATCTTATTTACCTATACTTTAATATTTACCATTTTCTGTTCTTATAAACTGAAATATAAAGATAGCGTTTATCTTTTAATAAAGATACTTGAACTTTGCATAAAAACGTATTTATAACATTCGGGTACAAACTTCTCTAAATATACAAAAATGAAACACCAAAATACCTTAAGTTACGTCGTTAAAGTTTAAAAATACATTGAGAAATCCCAAAACTGTTTATCGATTCAATAAAGGTTAACAATGATATCATTGACATCCACAAATGCCGTGAAAAAATAAACTAAAAATTAACGTTAGGTTTTGCCAATCCAAACCCAAATTATATATTCATAACTGCATAATTTAAAACAATATAATATTGAGATAGCAGAATACGTCTAAAAGGATGTAAACTTCCTCAATACGATAATGATTGACGCTCCAGAATGCGGCGTACAAAACCAAACCAAACCGCTTGCTCCAGTAAAACTTTTACAAAGAAAAAACGGACGTCAGCGACACACCCGTTCATCATAAAGAACCAACCAATTAATGGACATCAAAACAAAAAGCCGCTATGACGTCTGTAAGCGACCAATGTTTGAACTCAAGCTGACCTAAGCGCACGCGCAATCTTTATATATAAAGAGTGGGAGGGACAAGGCTTCACAACAACTTGAACGCTCGTAGCGAACAGACGTGTTGAATTATACAAATTAACTCAAACAACTCTTATCAAAATGTACACAAATCCTTTTGAAAGAAAACACTCGTCGTTGAGGCAAGCCCTTGACCGCTTCATGAGAGGCGAGACACGGCTGAGCTTCAGAAAGAAGACGGATTTATCTAAATCTTCAAGCAGCAGTACTTCTTCGATGGCTTCATCGACAATGGACTACAAACCTAAGTTTAATGAGAAGAGGTGAAGAGACAGTGCAAGTGTTTGGTGATAGTGAAATAATTTTGCCAGATCCACTCTTAAAAAGGTTGGTATTTGTGATTTTTATTGTTAGTTTTAGAGCTTCTTCATCTTCATCTTTTATAAACCATATTATCGTTAATCAATGTATGACAGTCAGTGCAATCTCTATCTGTATTATTTTTCTCTTGGTCTCTTAAAGACTAAGTTTTTACATCCTTTATAGACTTAATTCCAGTATTCAAGACTGACAGACCAATTCAGATAGACATTTTAAATTGCAAAGACATTTCTTAATATGGCCACTCCAAATTAGAGTAATTGTATTTGACTCCGACGAGTCTCAATAGGTTCAAATAAAATAAATTTTAAAACTATTGAGCTTAATCAATTAACTTAATTGGACGAGCTGAACGACTGCCATTATTTACCATAGTAATTGATCTAATTGATAAACGTTTATTGCCAATTGCACGAATTGTTGTAATTAAAACAGAAATCAATTGGTGTGGAATATAAATAATTGAGCATGAAATAGTAAATGTAGATCAAACATTTGGGACTAAAACACAAATGTGAGATCTTCTAAACCGAAGCGGTCTAAACTAAATCAAATTAAACGGGTTACTCCAAACCAGTCGACACGCGGTAAAACTAGTAGGTAGGTTTTCGTGACATTTGCGCTATTGTAGCTAAACTAGTTGGAAAACCCAATCCGACCACGGTAATTAAAACGGCCATTGAATAGCAAATTATATATACAGTTTTAACAAGAACGTAAATTCCCACGCTTTTTAGCATTAAAAAGAAAAAATAATAAGAATAAAAGGCGGAGATGCGTCCGGGTAGCAGTCCAATTAAAATCTTGCAGAAAGACTTAATGAGGCAGTTTATTCATACACATGTTACATCAAATTTGTCAAATCTTTTTCTCCAATATTACTAATAACAATCAAACAATATTATTATTATTACGGTCAAGTGTATAAAAAATATTTTAGCCAAACTATACTTTCAAACATGCTCTAAATTTTCATAAATATTTCTAAAATTCCATACTACTCGTATGTCCATAAATTTTCTATTATACTCTACTTAACATCTTACGAATTCTTATGTTAAGACCCCAGTCGTTACAGATAGTTGGGAATACCCAAAAATTTGCACAACCATAATAATGAAAGTATAATATCTTTCGAAAGTTACTATCTAAAAAATCAAGACCACTTCACTCGTAAATCTAATGTCTCTATGCTCATTTATTATGCAGGTCGTTGTTTCAAAATTAACATTGCCTTCGTTAGTTAATCTGTTTTTGACAAGATCATCTACCAAAGAAACAGTTAACGGGAATATCCAAACAATTTTGTTGAATAGAAAGTCTAAAAGTGTTTTTTCTTTTGCCCCCAGGTTGAGTGTGTTCGAGACCGGTTGATCGATGTGAGCAGTACGAGACCAGTGGACAAGGGACCTTACCCGTCAAAGTGATTGAATAAATAAATATTATTCTTATAATCTATTTTTCTGTTTTATTTGTAACTGCGAACAACTGCTTGAAACGTGAAAATATGAAAATATAGTTTAAAGATTATATACTAGGTTATTATCTAAGAAAATGGTATAGAAACAAATAACTAATCTGATTTGCCTTGACCTAGATACATTGTATCTTATTGTCTTTTATGAACATACTATTAAGCACCTACTACAATAACATATAGATGCAAGCATCTAAATAAATCTAAATTGATCTAATACACTACCGCACATCAAGCAACACGATCAATGAAATTAATAGTCATTCTTTACTTCCTCTTATGTAATGACTAACTACATATACCTGATACACGTATTATTTTTTGTAGCCTTTACTGCATCCTACTTCTGGACAAAGGCCTCCTTTTCTTTCCAAACCTCTATGTCCTGGGTGATCTTTGGCCAAGTTTTGCCCCACAAATATGACCAGATCATCACACCGTCTTCGCTAATCGACCTCCTCCCTCAAGGTGTCCAGTAAGTGACGATAATCGTCCATCTAGCCGGATGCATTCATGCGAAGTGGCTAACCTACTCACACGTCACACTAGCTGTTTTTACCTAAAATGAAGGAGTATCCGAGGTCTAAAAACCTAAAAAATAAGTGAAAAAAATTGCAGAGACCTATAAATATTATCAAGGCATATAACAGATATATAATAATCTATTCTAGTAAGCATAGATAATGAATAAACTACTACTGACACATTTATTTATCACACTCATGAGTTGAGCCCTAGTTCCAATTCTTATCACTACGATGGGTCAATAACCGATGCAATACATACTCGTATAAGACTTCCGCAAAACATTAATCAATTGTTATCAAATATTTATGAGGAAAATAGTGGAGCTGTTATATAATATTATGAGCTTGACACTTGCACGGTGGAGGCACGAATGGATGCTACTGATAACATAGGTGCAATATTTGTAGAAAAAGAAAAGTTTTTAGCCTCCTAGCGATCCGTTCTTGCTTTGCGCAGATGCAAATCGTATAGATAAACCTTTAAATTTAGTAACTACTGAACCGATTTGAAAAAGTCTTTCACTAGTAGAATTCTGCTTTATTGCCAGTCCTAAAGGGGCCTCATATCAAACCTTTTCGAGGTTTTTTTTACACCGTAGACCCTACTGGCACAGAGACAAATGAGATGGAGTCGCGATAGGCCACGACACAGATGACCAGACTAATTGGACAGATTTCGTCCATGTAAGACCAAGCCCGGTTATCCTCGTTTATTTGAGTATGATTTGAGTATTCTAGAATAGAAGAGAGGTTCAGTTTTTATTGTGATCTTTTATACAGAATGCTAGAACGAACAGAGCTATAAAATGGAACATCCTATCATTTAGTAATTATTTTATTCATTAATTAAATACCTCATAGTTAGTGTAAAAGTTTTGTTACTATTTTGGTGTACAATAAAGTTTATTCTATTCTCTTATCAATTTATTAGAGTATTGAAGGTTGTGGATAACATGTTATGAATTTTTACACGGGGCCCCTGTAGCTTGGGGGCCCAGTATCATTGATACCGCTGATACGGCAGTAGCTATGCCCCTGCTATAGGGTGACTGGCAATTAGTGTACGATACTTAAACACGTGATTGTGCTCATGATAACAAACAACTTTTACTATAGGAACAAACCTGAAATCGCAAAAAAAAAAATCAGCTGTTCAGTACATTTATGTTTGCCTAATGTACCGAACAGCTGATATTTTTTTCGCGATTTCGGCTTTGCTCCCATAATAAAAATTGTTTGTTATCATGAGCACAATCACGTGTTTAAGTACCGTACACTAATTGCCAGTCACCCTATATATATTGCCGCTAGCAGAACCAGTATAGTAAAGAAGAAAAAACCCGTGCCAAAATAAAGCTTTAGTAAATATACGCGCAATAAAACGTGCATCGTTATCAGCATTTAAATGTTTAGAACAAGGCAAATATATTCGACGCAAATAATACATATATTTTAAATAACGCCTCAATAACCAAATAACTCGACACAAAACATGTTTTCAACCAGTTTCGGTTGTCCTTTAATAAGATATTATAATAAATACATATATGAACAGGCTTTTATATAGAACTGGTTTTTGTGGGTGCCGAAGTGAATAGGATTAGGATGGCAACCAGACAATCCGTATTTGTCAACCAAATCCATACTAATATTATAAATGCGAAAGTAACTCTGTCTGTCTGTCTGTCTGTCTGTCTGTCTGTTACGCTTTCACGCTTATACCGCTGAACCAATTTTGATGAAATTTGGTACAAAGATAGAATAGAGCTTGAGAAAGGACATAGGCTATAAATTATCACGCTATTTGCTATGGGGGGTGAGCAATATTCCAAAATGTCGTTATTGAACGATTTGCCGTGACTTCGATCCCCAGTTATAGTAATAATTTTTGTGAGTATTTTGTCGTCTTTTTTGTATATAATATGCGATGGTACTTCGATTACAATAATAATAGGACTTTTAGCATATTTTTAATATATCTTAGACATTTTTACTCCATATTTTTGTAAAAAGTAATCAAACATGTAATAAAATCTAAGTGGAAAAACGAAACTAATATTTCTTTTTTTCATTTAGCTACAAACTTAATATCTGAGATGAAAATCATCACGCTATCATCGACAAAGGGTTAAGCAGACAATGATGACGTTTATATAAGAACACCTATTTTACACAAAAGTCAACGAACACCGTAGTGCAGTCGTGTCTGGATTAGATCGGCACGTAAGGGGATAGTGGTTCAAAACTCAGTTTATTTTTTGTGATAGTTTTGTTTTATTTTACTGTAAACAAGAAATTTTTACATATTTTTGCGTTCTTACTATTATTTTTATCGACAGTCTGGTTTCTACATCAGCACTTTCGAAGCAGTTTGGCAGATTATACTGACCTTCACTATACAAGACAGAAATCCAGCGGTTATGCATTCAAACGTCTACAAAGAGATCTAAAGAGATACAATAGAGCGGCTATCAGAAAAAATGTCTTAGAAAAACTGTCATCCTATGACTCAGTGACGCCATCTGGCTTTGAATAGCAAACACACGAATTAAATTTGTCAAACTATTTATTTAACTATCGCTCGGTAGGTGGCCAGGGGCCTTACCATGATAATGTCAAAATGTCAGACGTACGAGCGAAAAAGAGTGATGGAGCTATACACCCTATATAGCTCCATCCCTTTAACAGTCCGGTTTAGGTCGTAAAATGGATCACGTTATGAGCTCGCGGTAGAGCCTCAGTGTGTGATAAAGGTAAGGTTAAGCTTTTCAGCAATAGATGGCGTTATCACGAAATCAGCAAATGTTTCTAGACCTATTTATAAAAATTATTGAATTCTAATTAATTGCTTCGTAAATGCCAAAAATATTTACGAAAATAAACCGCAGTTAGGTCCAGACATTTTATCATAACAAGATTTGTAATAGTGTAAAGCGCGGTGGGCTTTGGGCGCGGTCGCCTCCTTCTGCGAAGCAGTAATGCTAGCAAGGAGGCGGCCGCACGCGCGAGACAATAACCCTCGCGACCCAGCCGATCCGAACCGAGGGGTTCCGATCTCGATTTCCGGCCACCGTAGGCGCGGGCTTGTGGACGGCGAGCAATGGGTAGCTCACCGTCCGTCCGTCCGGTAACCGTCCGGACCGAGCCCAAGTCGTTGACGGTGCGTAGTGTTCCACGCGCGCCTCAAGGAGGTGTCAGCAACCGTAGGGGCCCAGCAAGGTCGAAGCCTATTGGGGCCATGGGTGATACGAAAGAGATTCCCGGGGCCCTGGAACAATGGCAAAGAAGGAACAGGAGTGGGTTTTATGTATGTTTCTTTCTGGTTTATGTTATGATAAAACAACACTGTATGATTTTAAAATTATTGGTTCATTAGATATACTAAAAGTATATTATACCGTAGAATTATCTTTTTTACAACACTAAATAAATGTTATTTAACGTAGGCTATCAAAAAAAAAGTGGATAAAGTAGTTTTCAGTTGCCAAAATGTATAAATAGTCTGAGTCACGGAGTTGATACTGAGGTCGAACCCACAGTTTTTAGTGTGTGCACCTTTTGCTTTTAGGTAAGAAATCATCAAATACCTTCCCCCGCTCTGGGTAAAGCGAGAGGTAGTACCAGACTTTTACTGACTGAAACCCACCTGTGTTCCTTTACTTGCCCTTAGCGTTCCAGGGCTATGGTAACTTGCACGCCACAATTGCGGCAGCAAATACCTTCTTTGAGGAAAGTCTAAAAAGGCTCTCTTTCCGCCTGACGCAGATCTTCATCGAACGTAGATATTTCGGAAGGACCCCCAAAAAACCAGCAAATATAGGTAGGTACTTAATCACAGAAAGATGCTTCTTGAGCAGTTCGTGAAGGTTACCAGTACTTCAAGTAGTCTCTCCCTCGGACTTGACCACAACCTACTGTTTGGAACAAGTACCTAATTTTAAAGATTCCAAAAATTGAAGATTATTAAGAATTTCATGAAAAACCCATGAAGACATATTTCACACAAGGCCCCGAAGTGGTTTGCGTTCCTGAAGATAGTTTGATTATGTATGATGTATCCTACATTACTTGCAGCCTTAAGTCGACAACTGGACGTTACCTCCTTAAGAGTGGTCAGTGAGTGGTGATCAACACTGGGACAACATTCTGACGGATGCCAGAGTCAGTCACAGCCCCAATTGGTTGCGACATTTGTTCGCTGTCATTTTATAGTTTTGTGGAGTCACAAACACGGAGTAATGAGGGGGTATTAGGGTGTTTCGAGAGGTTTCTGTTTCAAATTCGACGTGATGTAAGTCAACATCAAACTGCATCAATTTTTTTCACAAATTTTTTATAAGTACAGTTGTGGAGCAAGATGATATCGTAGGTTACTCTGTAGTATTTTAATAATCGCTAGCAGTAGTGGATAGTCCACTACTGTACACAGTGCACGTTATCCAGCTGAAGCTGGGCTGAAGCCGATTATGCTCCTTCGAAATTCACCTCCGCCAAAGTTGCATAACGGACCCGGCTAAAAGTCTGCAGAGAAATATCATCGAGGCAAATTCTTATGGGAGGTAATTCTTTCGAAAAATCTCATAGCTCTAGCAGGCATTGGCCCTAGAGATCTTCGTCAGGTGAAAAGAGAGGACGCTGTGGTGTCTTTAGAAAGACACCACAGCGTCCTCTCTTTTCCTCAAAGAAGGAAGATTTGCCGCCGCGTGCAAGTTACCGTAGCTCTAGAACACTAAGGGCAATTAAAGGAACACAGGTCGGTTTCAGTCTGTAAAAATCTGGCACAAACTCTCGCTTTACCCAGAGCGGGGGAAGGTATTTGATGATTTTCTTCCTAAAAGTATAACGTGCAGACACTAAAAACTGTGGGTATTGACCTCAGAACAAGATCCGTACAGACTCTTTATACATTTTAGCAACATTTAACATTTTGAAAACTACTTTATCCACTTTTTTTATAGCCTACGTTAAATAACATTTATTTAGTGTTGTTAAAAGAAAACAACGGTTTAATACACTTTTAGTCTATTATAATGAACCAATCATATTAAAATCATACAGCGTTGTTTCATCATATAATAAACCAAAAACAAACTTAAACTATCACCTTTTCCTTTTAGGGGTAGGCAGAATCACAGTTTATCAACTACTTCGACCTCAACATGTCTGTTTCTGTTTATTGATGATGATAAGTAATTTATTTGATGTATATCATGAACGAGTATTCTATTACTGGTGAGCCAAATAAATAAAATAAATTATATATCTGGACATAAGTAATACATTTTACATAATATATTTACTGAAATTAATTTCCGTTATTTGAATTAGATGTTTTTAGCACGAATCACAAGCACAGAATTATTAATTACGTTTGTGCATTTTTACTAACTTGACGCAGACAAAGTCGCGGGTAACAGCTAGTATTATATAATTTGGATAATTTCCTTAACTCTTTATTAGGTAGTTGAAATAAGGTAAGGTGATTCGCAATTGGGGACAGGCATAAAAAACACAATAGTACATTTTGATACAAGTGAAGAAAGTTTATCATAGCGCCCGAGGAAGAATTCGCCCGAGCCGCAGGCGAGGCTGTTATGGAGCCGATTGCTGCAGTGACAAATTTCCACATGTATCGAACGACACGAGGACAAGGCGGTGCTCTGCCCAAGCGGGGTACACATCCACTGTGTGTTCCACCGCGTTCTCCGGGCGGCCAGCAAGGCCGAAAGCTACTGGGGCCATGGGTCCACTTCTGAAAGGGAAATCCGTGGTCCTAGAACGCAAAGGGCAACTGAAGAAACATAGGTATGGTTTTAGTCAGTAAAATTCTAACACGCGCTCATGCTCAGCCCTAGAGCGCGAAAAGTCGTTAGATAACTGAACCTTATGAATCATAAGACACTAGTAATCTGTAGAAATGTGTATTTTTTGTAATATCGCTTGTCCGAATTCTCTGTAGATGAAAAGGTCTGTAGTTAAAAGAGTTATAGTCGATATCCCTGGTTATAGGCTTATAGTCGTGTCGGTCAATCATTCGGTAGCTGAAAAGGTCGTTTGTCGAAAGTGTCGCAGATGAAAGTACCTGTCGACGAAATGTTCATAGGTCAAAGATTCTGAGATACTGGGGAAACGAAAATAAAAGAATCGTCCTATCGACGAACAATCCAATGAAGAATCGGTCTTAGGAGAATGGTTCCTAAATCACATTTTTCAATACACTTACGAAGAAATAAATAAATGGGGGCTGAATAGCGACAAGTAAGGGCTACTTGGCGCCCAGACTGATACGTACATGTAATAAATTGTGGCGGGGGCAAGCTGATCCACTTTTCCGCACTAGTGTGAAAAACAGTAAATTGCGTTCCTAGAATAAGTGAATTGAAAAATTATTTTCGAAACAAGAATCCGTGTTGCGCGGTCCTTTAGTATTAATAATAAAAATTTAATGGTCTATTGTTACAAAATGTTTCTAAATAATTATGTATAATAATTTATAGCATATTGTTACAGTAACTGCTTTAATTAACATTAATTTGAACGGTGGTCCCCAAATTAGGCAGTGTTAACCTTGTATCAGTAAAATACAATAGTAGTATTATTTAACTATTTTATTCTATTCTATACTCCAGAGTATCTATACATATATTCTAAAGGCAGTATGCATCTGAGCTCGAAAACTTAATCAAAAGGGGAACACCCAAATACTCCGAAATATTTTATTCCGAATTTCGATGTTCCGATTTTCAAAAGTCCGAATTTCATAATACCTAAGAATTATAATGTCTATTATTCAAAATCACGAAAGTTATTTTACCGAAAGTCGTAAATGCGATTTGTTAGTTTTCCGATTTTCATACGTTCGAAGAATCAAATGCTCGAAAGGTTCTCGGTCTGAAAAACGATATTCCGATTTTCAATACTTCGAATAACTAAAAGTCAACATGTTGTGCTACAAAATTTAGTGACAGAAACGAATCGCTGCAAAGCCGACTTCACGCAGTCTTCTCTGCCCTACCCCTAGAGTGTAATTTAAACCCGCGTAGGCGCGGAGGGGTGGGGCGGCACGCGAGCTGAGGAGCAGGTGGTTTGAAGGCCCGCCGCCGCGGCTGAGGCTGCCGAGCAAGCCGAAGCTGCGGTGGTGAGCGTTAAAACCATCTGCGACGATAAGCTCGCGTGGGGCCGCCCAAACCCCGCAGCGCCGGAGCCGTGACAGAAACAATGCTTGCTGCATGTTGCATGCTGCATGCCCGCTTACATGCTGCATGCCTGCTTGCATGCTGCATGCCTGTTTGCATGTTGCATGCCTGCTTGCATGCTGCATGCCTGTTTGCATGTTGCATGCCTGCTTGCATGTTGCATGCCTGCTTGCATGCATGCTCGAAAACGCATCTGTCATTAGTTTTTTAATTCTACCCCCTCCTACTATACATAATATGATACATCTCTCTGACGAGCAATTATGTGTTTATTTGTCTTGCTATACAGTTTTACAAGGCTTTTTTATTTCGGAATTGTATTAATCGGCATTTTAATAATCGGAATTCGTATTTTTGATGTTTCGAATTATCATTCAGTCGGACTTTTTGTTATTCGATCTATTGAAACTCGGTATTTTGATAATAGTAATTATAAACGATAGGAATATTGAAATTTAGGAATTATAAAAATAGGAGTAATGATAAGTCGGAGTTGTTACATTCGGAATTTTGAACCATTAGGAATTATGAAAATCGGTATTTTGAAATTCGTATTTGTGACTGTCGGAATAAAGTTTTTCGTATTTATGTAGTGTACCCAATCAAAAGATATCGTTTTTGTTTTTTTATTGTTGATAGTCTCACGCTTGACCACTATCTCACCTGATGGAAAGCGACAATGTGGTCGACGATGGAGGGGGCTTGCCTGGAAATAATCTATTCACTCTTGACTTAAAGATCCCCAGGTTGCAGTTATCAAGAATTAGAGATTCCGGCAGGCAATTCCGCTCCTTAGCTGTACGCACAATAGCACCGCCGTGTCCTCGTGGGGGCGATCGGCGGCAGTGATCTCTCGCGCCGGGCCTTGGTGCAGGCCATGGTCCGGAGCGAAGAGGAGTGGCAGGCGGTTGCCTCCTTCTGCGAAGCAGTAATGCTAGCAAAGGAGGCGGCCGATCGCGTGAGGCAACGGTCCTCACGCCACGACCGCCGCCGGGATTCCGATCCCGATTTCCGGCCACTGTAGGCGCGGGCTTGCAGACGGCGAGCAATGGGTGGCTCGCCGTCCGATCGTCCGCTAACTGTCCGGACCGAGCCCAAGTCGTCGATGGCGCGTAGTGTTCCACGCGCGCCTCAAGGAGATGTCAGCAACCGTAGGGGCCCAGCTGGGTCGAGGCCTACTGGGGCCATGGGTGATGCGAAAGTGATCCCCGGGGCCCTGGAAAAATGGCAAAGAAGGAACAGGAGTGGGTTTTTAGTCAGTAAAAGTCTGACACTATCTCCCGCTCCGCCCAAGAGCGGGGGATGTCATTAGATGAAAAACCACCCGAAAAAAAAAAAAAGCTGTACGCACAATGAATGCCCAATACGTTTTGTGCGTAGGTGGGATGTAAAACTCGAAAGTTTTAATAGTGAGTTCCCACAAAAACAGTCTTGTCGGAATAGCAACAGACACTAACTAGACATTGCTTTGTCGTCTCACAATTTAACTCACTTAACAAAAACAATGTTTACACGTCAAGAAGCAGTATCATGTTTTTCTTAAATGTTAATTTATGTTTTCTTCGAGTTAGTTAGTATGTATTATTATTAATTAGCGACCCGACCATCTTCGCACGGGTGTTTTTTTTAATGATATAAAAAATTGTCAATGAAATAGTTATTATGTGATTTGCATAATTTCCTCAACTCTTTATTAGGTGGTTGAAATAAGGTAATGTGGTTCGCATTTGGGGACAGGCACAAAAACACAATAGTACATTTTGATAAAAATGGAGAAACTTTATCAGTGCGACCGAGGCGGGATTCGCCCGAACCGCAGGCGAGGGTGTTATGGAGCCAAGAGCAGTGACAAATTTCCATGTGTATCAAACGACGATTTTCAATACACTTACAAAGTAATTAAAAATATATCAAATGTATCGCAACTAAAAAGATTGAAATAAAAACACTTTTTACAAAAAAAATAACCGACTTCACTACAAAAAGAAAACACTAAAAGGATCAAAATAACTGTAATTTCGGAAGTCGGCGTTAAATAAGAAACAAATAATACCGAGAAACACCAACTTACGAAAGTGTTTTTTTTTTTAGTGAAGTCGATTATTTATTTATTTTTTTGGTAAAAAGTTTTATATTATTATCTCCAATCCCTACAGTACCTACTAAAGTAACAGCTTAGCCTTCGGAAAATACAGGCAAGAAGCTATAATGCCTGTATAAATTAGTATGAGGTAACATTATAATTTATTGCTATACATTTAATGGAGTTTTTGACGGGACTTCTTAGAGTGAAGATCAGTGGCATATATAATAAGCATAATCAGCCTTTTTAATGTTCCCACTACTGGGACTCAGGCCTCCTCTCTGGGAGAGGGAATGGGCCGTAATCCACCACGCGGGCCCAGTACGGGTTGATGAATGTCACATGTCTTCGAATTTTTGGTTCTAGGACATGCCGGTTTCCTCACGATGTTTTCCTTCACCGTTTTGAGAGCAGTGGTGATGAAATAAATTACACAAAGTAATGTGCCTGGCTGGGTTTGAACCCGCGACCTACAATTCGTAAGTCGGGGCCATTACCACTCGGCCACCACTGCTCAAGATCAGTGGCAGTTTTAATTATTCACAAATTGGTGATGGGAAGGAAATGTAAAATTGGTGTAGTTTTGTATCTCAAGAGTCTGCGCAACTGAACAATTAGTAGAATCATTGAAACAGGCGCAATCTCGGTAATTAGAGAATTATGGATTGTACATCCATATTCTAATGGTAAACAAATTAACTAAATAGTTAATTTTGAGAACCCCCTTTAACCCTTTTACCCCCTTTTTATTATTCCATGACATTTAAATTTTTTGTGTTTATGCTATTAATGACATTTTAATTTTTAATCAATGACATTTTTAAATATTTAATCTCTGACATTTAATTTAGCCATTGTAATTTGAATCTAATAATTATGAAATTTATTTTATGGAAATAATACCAAATAGATATTGTAGATTACCTGATTAATTTAATTTATTTTGGTATAATTTTAATTTTATAGCTACTAACGTAAATATTGTTACTAACCCATATATGAGTGCAAACTTGAATTAAATGGTATATTATTATTATTAATATTTAACTTTATGTTAATCTTATTATTTGTTGTTGTACTCTGTAAGTACCTCTTAAAATTTATGAGATACAGCTTTATGATATATGAACGAACACACAGACAGATGGACGGACAGCAGAGGCTTAGGAAACAGTAGAATCGTGTTGGGCTAACCTCAAGTAATATGGGACAAGAGCAGGTAGATAATTATGTTCTGTGTGTTGCCGTTGCGGCTGCACAGCAGTTGATGATGATCTGTGTGTTGCCGTTGCGGCTACACAGAAGATGATGATGTTCTGTGTGTTGCCGTTGCGGCTGCTCAGCAGTTGATGATGATCTGTGTGTTGCCGTTGCGGCTGCACATCAGATGATGATGTTCTGTGTTTTGCCGTTGCGACTGCACAGAAGATGATGATGTTTTGAGTGTTGCCGTTGCAGCTGTGTAGAAACTCAAACGGCGCGGCGGACCTATATTAACCACCAACCTTATTGAAACTTCGCATTATTCAAAGACTGGTTTTTTACCTTGGGTACAGGATAAGCGGATAAGCATTGCCATACAGCGTGATAATGGCGTCATTGCCAGTCTTTTGGGCATATTACCAGTCAATAGCGAAGCAGAGGAGTTTTTCGAAGCCATATTTTAGGTTGTTTTCATTAGTAAATGGTTTTTATTTTGATGTATCCATCCCTCCTGTTCCTCCCCCTCTCCCCCATTATAATTAGTTAGTATTTTCTGTCTTAGAATAAAAAATTTGAAGACACTTGACATTCACCAATTCCCACTGGGCCTCCCTGGTGGTTTACGACCCCTCTCTACAGGATGCCTGAGTCCCAGCGGCGGGAACATTATTAGGCTGATTATACGTGTGTGTTTTTCAAATGTGTAAATGTATGTAGTAATTGTTACCTAAATAAAACCATTTTGTAACTTGATGTAAAAAACAATCAGAAGAGAATTCTAAGAGAACCGCAGGGTCCTGGAACGATTGCAAAGAAGGAACATAGGAGTGGGTTTTAGTCATTAAAAGACTGGCACGCTCTCTCGCTACACCCTAGAGCGCGAAAAATCATTGGACGATTTCCCAACTAAAAAAAAGAACCTATATAGCAGATGAGAAACCTATAAAGATGATGAGTTATAGATGCACTTGGTACCTACAAGTTAAGCTGCAAAGAAAATGAACTAACTGCAATGTTATTTATTTATAAACCCAATTTATGTCTAGAAGGATGTGTTATTTACTGTTACCAAAGTTAAGGGCAACGAACCTGGAGTCATGAGTTGACGCCGCTGCGGTAAAGTTTAAATCCCCGAACTTCTTAAATATTTTAGTTGTGGTTACAAATCGCCTACATAAACTCATTCTGATTTATTCATAGATAATATCTTATTTTGTTTATAGATGAGCTAGTATTTAATGGAATGGAATTTCTGAGTCAAAAGAAACAAACAATTCCATCTATGTTATTTCAGAGTACTGTTTACGTTTGCTGAATTGCAATTAATTTTGTTTTGCAATTTTAGGTACCTACCTTATCCAAAGTTGAATATTAATTTAATTAAACTAGATGGATTAAAGTCAATAAGAATTTATGATTTATGATATTATTCTTTCTTCAAAACATACGAGATTCAGATAAAATTAAAATATGTGAGCAAAACTGTGGCGGCCCAGCAAAGCCGATGATACTAGGGCCATGGAATGACTTCTGAATGGGTAACCTTTCGTCCTAGAATGCAGAGGGCAACTGAAGGAACATAGGTGTGGTTTTAGTCAGTAAAAGTCTGACACGCGTTACCGCTCCACCCTAGAGCGAGAGAAGTTATTACATGGATTCGCATCTCAAAAAATAAATAAAATAAGATAATTTATTGCTATAAAAAGTATACAAGCAGAGTGAGGACTCCTATGCTAGATGGGAACCTGTACTATTATGTCTTCTCCCAAAAACACTGATTCCTGTAACAAAATTTGGTGAATTATTGCAATACAAATAAAATTGCTTTACTTTGTGTAATTTATTTCATCACCACTGCACTCAAAACGGTAAAGGAAAACATCGTGAGAAAACCAGCATGTCCTAGAACCAAAAATTCGAAGACATGTGACATTCACCAACCCGCACTGGGCCCGCGCGGTGGATTACGGCCCATTCTCTCTCCTAGAGAGGAGGCCTGAGTCCCAGCAGTGGGAACATTAAAAGGCTGATTATGCTATGCTAAATAAAATTGACGTAGAATAGTAGTAAAAATTAGCTGACATTGTTCTGTAAAACAAATTATCGAAAACAAAAATGGGAGGTGGAGGTAGGAGGGTATAAAATAGCCTACTACCAAATATACACAAAAAAAAAACATAAAAATCATTCAACCCGTTTCGGAAGAGTTCCAACAAACACTATGACATGAGATTTTTATGTATATTACAGTATTATTGAAAAAAAAATAATGAAGTTGAAAACAGATAATTTTCCACAAAAATATGGATGTAACGCTTAAAATGCGTTACTGTTTTGCAATTACTGTTTTGGCAGTATTTAAATATTTTTATTTTCTTATTAAACATATAATTTACATTTTAAAAATACTTAGCTAACTACAGTGATAATACAGTGAATCCAAAAAATAATAATAAAAACTCTAAACTAATTAAAACTAACTAAAAACAAATTAAAATATGGCGTCAAAAACATTTTAAAACAGGTATTAAAAACACAACTACTTCTATAATATTGTTGTTATACATTTGTGCAGATAGGTAGGTACATCATCATCATCATCATCATCATTTGAGCTGAAAGACGACCACTGTTGGACATAGGCCTCCCCCAAATGTCGCCACAATGACCGGTCCTGTGCGTCTCGCATCCATCGGATTCCCTCGACCTTTACCAGGTCATCGGTCCACCTTGTGGGAGGCCTTCCAACGCTGCGTTTTCCGGTACGTGGTCGCCATTCCAGAACCTTTCGTCCCCATCGACCATCTGTTCTGCGAGCAATGTGCACTGCCCACTGCCACTTAAGGTAGGTTGGTGGGTACGTTGTAGTGAAATTGTAGTAATTCACAACGGATTATGAATCTTATGGCAACAAACGGTAAAACAGTCGATCTTTCCACATGAACACAATAATTTCCAAAATACACAAACAAGAAAAGTTTAAACAAATATTAGCATCTCCCATCTTCTGACAAGACATACTAACATATATCAAATTATCAAATGGCCTTTCTCTATTATCTAACATTCATTAAGTAGAAAGAAAGTATACTTTCGTAATCTCTGAGATTTAAGAGTGATAATGTATTCTTACACTACTAATGCCCTTCGCAGTCCGCACTGCGCTTCGGTACGGCCAGCCATCTCATTAACGTCACGGTGCAGCGGTGCTATGTTAGCGTGATTTAAGTTATTTATAAGTGTAATATGTTAAGAGCATAAAGTTACTACTACATTAGACCGACGCACTCGTGTAACAAGCCTAATTTGTACGTAGAACGAGGGGGCGAGGTACGAGTACGTGTGGCGTGGATCAAGTGTAGCTCTACAAGTCTAGTTTCCATATAAAATGTATGGAGACCGACGCGCCCAGATCGATCGGCGTGTGTGGCACGCGTGTGCGCAGTGTAGTTTTACCTTAATGAGATAGTAACGAAGAACTCAGAATTCTAAAAAGAAAATATTTTTTTCTGTCTTTGATCAAGAAAGCAATACAGATTTTGTCACCATAATTCCTCATCTTTGCAGCAGAAAGATGTCAACGTCAAAGTGTCGCCACAACCACTGGCTCTGTTCTTCTCGCATCCATCGGATTTTAATAATTATAATTTCATAAATAAATACGTGTTTCGGCCGCCAATCATATTTTAATCACATACAAGTTGCTACTAACGAACGGTAAAAAGGTTGAGCTGAGTGGTGCTAATATTCGCGTCATGTCCGTGAACGGGTGCTGTCAGTTGAGACTGAGCATCTCTTAGCTGCCAGTTGCTATTTTAATAACTATATTTAGTTTTTATTTTTACTTCATTTACATTGTTCTCATATGATAGTAGCGACAAGAAACATGTAACCGAGATATTTGTAATACATAACATGATTGAAAAGAGTGTCCATGGAGTTTCATGCACATTCTTCTCCATAGAGATCTACGCTTTGGAATGTGCAATTAGTATCTTTTTTTTTTCTGAATGACTATTTCTTGACATTTCAAATGTGCCTGTAAATGGTTTATTTGAAATCAAATGCTTTGAATCTTTGAATCCAACCAGTGACCTGCAATATGCAAAAAAATAAATAAGAAAGAATGAATTTCGCGGGCTACCACCACCTGCTGGTGCTGGCTGGTGCTTTCACCTCAATGGATAAAATTGCCGACATTATATCTTAGTACATTCTATAGACAAGAAACGATACTATAGGTCCTTGTTCGAGCTAACAATGTAAGAGAAGAAATAAAGGGTACTTGCACTACACGACCACAGTATAGATATATGGAACAGTACGGAAACTACCTACAAATATTCGAAACGGCACACTCACACAAACATACGCATCGACGAGACTCCTAAGCGTTTCTCGCGGTCCTGTCAGTAGCGAATGCCGCTTAGGAGTCTCGTCGATGCGCATATTTGTGTGAGTGAGCCGTTTCGAACATTTGTAGGTAGTTTCCGTACTGTTCCATATATCTATACTGTAACACGACCAACCCAGTGGAAAAAGTCTGATCGAAAAAACAATAACTGTCTCTTTGACGCAAGGGATCGTGAACATTGAGTTCTTTGTTTTACTAATCAGTGCGCATTTTCATTAATCATCTTACAGTTGTGGGTATTGTATCATTAGCAATGACCGGAATTGACCTTTTAATAGGAAAATCACTCATGCAAGTGCAGTATGTACATATATCTCACATTTAGCTGAATGTACTTTGGTTAAGGAATATTGGTAACTAACTTTTGCCCATGGTTTCTTCTGAAAATAATCCCACGAGAATGTAGGTACTGCCAGGATAAAAATATACTAATTCAGACTAATAGTCTCCGCGTGTTCCAAATTCCATCCAAATCTTTGTTTCGTTTGAATGTTTATCAAACTTAGATGATCAAAATGCATTTATAATTTTAATAAAACTAATATACCTACTTAAATCCAAAAAAAAGTCATACGAATAATAAGTCTACAAAAGAAAATTTTAAAGACAGACATGAACAAGAATATGATCCCTATTATCATCGCTCGTGCGATGTTGTGATGCGATTCCATCGTGCGATTAAAATCGGTCGCGCGATAAGAAATCTTATCTTATTTTAGAGCGATGCGATCACACTGTAAATGGCTCATAACAGAGCTGAACTGTTTTTGCTGTGAGGCAATATTTCTTGAATAACTTGGACCACATAATATACTCTACAGAAACTGAAAAAATCGCAATAAATTTCACAATCACTAATTTGAAGTAGGTACGGAAAAAAGAAGAAATTTTTTACAATTAATATTTGTCTATCGTCACCCACTTAGTTGCGCGAGCGCCATAGGATGTTCAATACTGATTCGACACAATACGATGCTTGGATGGTCGGGCGACGAAAACTGGACAATTTTATCGCATCGCATGATCACGCGACCTAAAACAGAACATTCAGTAGAACACAATATATTTAAAAGCAAGGTCGCGCGATCATTTTCGTCGGACGCACACATCATCGCTCGAGCTATGACAAGAGGACGGCGCCTAAGAGGTACTTAATTGTCAGAATAGCTCTTATTGTTTTATGAAATGGAACAAGAAACCCGCCACACATTTCTTATATTCTGATCAACAAAATGTGTGAGATTGAGTGGTGTTAGTTTGTACCTTGAACGTACGTACAGCTGCCAGCTTAGTATTTGGTGGGTAATCTCTTTACAGACAACCGTAAGATGAGCTGAACGAAACGAGATAGATTTAGGGCTGTCAGTATGCTATAACATGTATAATATTAATCTTTACTTCTATAATATCACATTAACTTCTTGAGTAGCGTAATTAGAGACACAATAGTAAGACAATAGCGCACGACCGCCGGCGTTCGTGCGGGGATCAACAGCTATTATAAAGGTGAAAGTTGTGCGAGTATGTTTGTTACTTCTTCACGCTGCTGAACGGATTTCGATGAACCTTGGTACACGGGTAGATCATGTCCTGCAATAGCACATAGGACACTTTTAATCCCAGCCCCCCCCCCCCCTAGCCAAGTTACAACCGTTTCGTTTTTATTCTGGCCTGTTGGTCTAATGGTTAGTGGCCCTGACTGCTATGCCGGAGGTCGTGGGTTCGATTCCCACCCAGGACAAATGTTTGTGTGATGAGCACGATCATTTGTTCTGTGTCTGGGTGTAATTTATCTATTTATGTATGTATTTAGAAATATATAAGTTTGTTTATTAGTTGTCTAGTACTCATAACACAAGTTCTGCTCGATGCTTTACATACTTTTACTCTTTTCGTTGATCGCCTCGAGTAGGTCACGCCTCCGATTCCTTTATTCTGACGTCATCTCAACGCTCAGCCACGTGGTCAGAACAAACAAATAGGAGGCGTGGCCGACACGAGGCGATCAACGAAAAGAGTAAAAGTATGTTCCCTTGGGATAATTTTCTACTACCTTGCGAGTGAAGTCACTGGTAGCAGCTTGTATATAATATTATAAAGCTGAAGAATCTGTTTTTTGATCTGGTTGAACGTGCTATTCTCAGGAACTACTGGTTCGGATTGAAAAAATATTTGAAAGTTGGATAAAGCCTTACGATAAAGACCGTCCTAAATGACCTCCCTAAATGACGTTTTGCCAGTTCAGCCTACAGGCTACATAACATCGTGCTACGACCAATAGGACCAGAGCAGTAACCAAAGACGCAAGTGAAACCGCGGGATACCGCTAGTTAGATATCATAATATAAAATACATATATATCTACTATACCAAATAATATACCTACTAACGAATATCAAATAGGTACACAATCGAGAAAGGAGAAGAAAAATTTGTGAAGATGAATGCTCTTTCACAATTTTTTTGTACGTTGGTAACCTTTGAGCTGCTTAAATTGTGAAAAATTTGTCTAAGAATGAAGTGGAATGCATATGAATACTCAGTTTAAGATTTTTCAATGACGTCAAGTAGAATCACCAAACTTAAACGGCAGTGGGCAGGGCACACTGCTCGCAGAACAGATGGTCGATGGGGACAAAAGGTTTTGGAGTGGCGACCAAGTACCGGAAGACGCAGCGTTGGAAGACCTCCCACAAGGTGGACCGATGTCCTGATGGATGCGAGAAGCATAGGACCGGTCGTTATGGTGACACTTGGGGAGGGGCTATATCCATCAGTGGACGTCTTTCGGGTGAAATGATGATGAAGAAAGACCTAAATAGAATGACAAGTATAAGGTAACGGAATAAAAACTAATAACTTAAAAATAAAATAAGTAAACAACCCCAAATTACGACGACTTTCGTCTTGAGACACTGATCAGAAAGGTCTATGCGGCGCGTTACCGCGCAGCTTCCCGAACGCTGCCCAACCGAGTCTGATTCGACGATTGACCTCATTCTCGAAGTTAGATCTACCCAACTGGACCGTCTGTCCCAGTTAAACGTAGTCCTTCACAACAGTGCCTCATTATTGCAAGGAAATTTCAACTTTCCTGTCAACTTGTTGCAATCAAACTCCTCAATACACAATCCTTCCAAAGACTTTACTCGACTCAAGGCCAAGTATGCTTATCCTTCCTCAAACCATTTTGATCAATGGGTGGGAGATCTATTTATTTATTTAGTACAGCAAAATAGCCATTAATACTAAAATACGTTAATCCTTTCACTCTGTCTTCTCACAGAATCGCAAACTTTCTAATAATATTATCTTCCATTCATCAGCAAACAAATCTAATCCAAGGTTGGTCTCCACGAGCTTGTTGAGCATCGTTAGCATACGCGGTATATGGGAGGTTATATATATATGTCGGTGAAGTCAATAGTACGGAAGCTTGAGAACGAATGAACGAGCTAAGTGAAAAGTGACACATGTCACTTTGACAGAATCCGCGCTGACGTTTGCACGAACCGAGCAGATATAAAAACTTTTTAGAAAAAAAAAATAACCGACTTCACTAAAAAAAACACTAAAAGGATCAAAATAACTTTAATTTCGGATGTCGGTGTTTCTCGGTATTGTTTGTTTCTTATTTAACACCGACTTCCGAAATTAAAGTTATTTTGATCCTTTTAGTGTTTTTTTTAGTGAAGTCGGTTATTTTTTTTTTCTAAAAAGTTTTTATTTCACACTTTTTAGTTGCGATACACTTATAAACAGAGTGCCTATTTCTAATGACAATTCCAATTAACCCAAATACTGCTAGGTTACATTGTTTTATTATAAAGTTGCTGTGCCTACCTTCCTCCTTCCGGCTGCATCATCAGATCAGTTCGATAGTACCTTATAGCCAAAGAGCATCTCACGACAATTCTAATAAGCCCAAACACGGCTAGGATACATTGATTAATTACGGAGTTCCTGTGCCTACCTTCCGGCTCCATCATCAGATCAGTTCGATAGTACCTTATAGCCAAAGTGCATCTCATGACAATTCTAATGAGTCCAAACACGGCTAGGTTACATTGATTATTTACGGAGTTCCAGTGCCTACCTTCCGGCTCCATCATCATCATCAGATCACTTCGATGATACCATTTTCAACGTAACTTCTCAGAATCATTCATTTATTTGTATTGTCATAGTCGCTTAACTATATCTTCAATGTGATATCTATTTGAGTATGAAGTTCCGTTGACCATTTCTGGTCTTCTTCATCAGTTCCACTTCATCAAATGTTACTTTTTGACTGTAAATGCTTAAGTTCTTGATGAAAATACTAAAATTACCATAGGGTTGCCTATAATTTTTGAGGAGTTCCCTCGATTCCTCATGGATTCCATCATCAGAACTGGATTTTGAAAAAAATGGGACCAATCTGGAAGCATATCCTATAAAGGGAAAAAAAAATTTTGCAAATCGGTCCATAAACGACGGAGTTCTGAGGTAACAAACATAAAAAAAAAAAAATAATGATAAAAAAAAAAAAAAAAAAAAAATACAACCGAATTGAGAACCTCCTCCTTTTTTTTGAAGTCGGTTAAAAAGGGCCGACCGCAGAGGTCCGTGGCTCATTCCTCTGTCGGCAGCCGTGCGTACAACGTCTAAGTGTCGGGGACTGTCTCACTGCTCGTTGTGTAAAGTGAATACCTAAAGCTTGCCTCATAATAAATCAGTTGTGTGATCTAAAATAGTTTGTTTATTGCTCGTTACCCAGCCAACGCCCACAAGACATAGTCTCTGGACAGGGCTTCAATGATGATCGGCATCCTGCGCCGACATCAGAAGTGGGATTCCGAGCAAATAAACAAGAGCAGCACGAAGGTTACGTAACGCCGGTCACGAAGGAAATACCAAGAGCCAAGACAAGTAGCGGTCATTATTTGAAATGGAAAATTAGAAAGTGAAGACCTGGAATGAAGCACTGGACCGAATAAGATTCAAAGTTCCGTTAATCAATGTCATTATCAGTTTTGGTCTGATTAGGTTTTTTCTGGGGTTTTTCCCTAATCCTGAGCAACGAATGTTGGACCATGATGACATTGTTTCCCCAGAAAGAAATAGGGACTGACTAAATCACCGTGTACTACCCAGATTGTGACCGGGACAAGACCGACGCAAATGCATGTTCACGATGTACCATTTTCCGATACGTGCTTTGCTGATAATCCGAAGTCACCAGTGATTACAGCAAGAATTACAAACTTTTAGTTACCTGAAGTCTAAAATGCAAAGTGCAGTGCGTGTGTGTGTGCATGCCTGAGATGCAGTGTGTCAAGTACGCTACCAGATCAGAAAATATTTGACACAAAACGTATGAAGACATCTCAAACGTCACCGGTCAAATGTTTCCACTGTGGAAAAATTGGACGAAGCAGGCTGTGTTTTCATAAGCAAGAAACAGTAGGAAACCGACAGAATAACGTGATATTCAAGCTTCAAGACTCGATCCCATGGTCAGCCACATCGTATGCTGCAAATGTGGAGAACAAGGTCACATCTCCTTCCGGTGTCCTGATGAAAGTGACGCAGCGGTGACGGTGACGCCAAGGCATCACGTAGCGAGCGAGAGGTTGACTGACGGGTGTTGTCGATCCTACACCAGGAACAAGGTCAGGTATTCACATTCCATTTTAATTCTGGTGCTGAGTGTTGTCTCTCTTTCACTTTAAAGTCTGTCATCACTATTTCACGGCAAACGTAAACACAGTATTGTTACATTGAAGGGTCAGTTCAGTGTGTTCAGATCTATTTGCGAAGTTATATTTTGGCCGTGAAATATTGTTGCAAGGGTTCAGTTCAAATAGTAAAAATTGCTAAAGTTCACGACGTAAACAATTGTAATTACAACTACCCTCATTAGATCCAGTAGATTCTGATACCGTTTCGATTTTTTTATGACAGTGATAATTCCTCCATAGATAATTTTGACGTTATTGACACTGACGTGTGACGTGTGTCGGTATGCTACAAACGCGTGTTGTAAAAAGTAAACTTATCCGTTTGATTGACTCGTATTTGACTGTATAAAGATGACCATAGCGGTCTAGCGCGGAAAAATTAATAATGCGTGAGCGGGTAGATGATTGTTGCTGGCAAATATTATTCGACCGAGTAATTCGGTGTTTGTTAGCTCTTTTGACTTAAAAACTCGACCGGTCAGATATAATGAGCAAAGATTACTGTGAACTAAATAACAATGTGCCTAACCGAGATACCACTTACCTTAGACAAAATAACTCGTTTAAATAGTGCGCGGTATTTTACAAAATTAGATTGTGTATCAGGCTTTCAGTAGTATGATAGCGGACAGCCGGTACAAATATTTGACCATGCCAATCAGTTTCAAAATGCGATCTGAATTTTCCAACGAACGATTGTAGTTGTTCTAGGCGAATCTGTAAATGCCTACGTCGTAGTTTGAGTTGTCAATATTATGATTATTTAGGAAACTATTAAGAGAGACGTCGGGAGACAATGTAGTTTTACAAACGTTGACTAAAGCCGGATTTTCATTAAATTTGAGAAAAATGGTTGTTTTTGATAATGCAACTCGAGTTACTAGGGTATGAAATTAAGTCAAGTAGTGAAGTTAGGAGGAATAGGACCTAATAGCAGAAAGCAGGTGATGCCCTGTAGTAGTACCATACGTGAGTTATCGCGAAACTATCTTCCATTGCTTGATCATAAAGATAATTTACAGTCGGTTTATAGTCGGTTAGAAGGTAAAGCTAAAAAGAACTCTCTGGTAATTAGTTACGTGCTGAACTAATAAAAACGAGACTTTGAAACTTTTTAAGGTTCTGATTAAAATAAATGGTAGTTAAAAGAATTTAGAGTTCTGTGATTCAATTAACATTATCTTACACTTGGTCGCGACGGGATTTTCACGTTCGACAAACGTGTGATGTTCGTGTTAGAACCAATGCTAATAACGACTGCAGAGACAAAAAAACCGTTTGTGGCAGGGTTCATTAGGCGAAGTCTAACTCGTGATTAATTGTTCAGTTACGGACGCTAAACCAAACGACGAAGGCAGGTGGTCCCTTAGCACTGTTAATTGACAAGGCTGCATTTTCTCTACCGTTGATGACAAAAGACGATGTAGACTCAGAGTTAAATTTTAGTACCGTGAGAAATGATGCGTTACGCCATATAGAGAGTGCGTAGAAACCTATGAAAAGTGTAAGTTTAATCTGACGAAGGCGAAAGTTGATAAATTTTTGATAAGAGACTTTTTCATATACGAGCAGAGCAAGTAAACTGAGTAAGATCCATTTAAAGATTAATTTTAAGTAATAGAGAGAGAAAGAAAATCAGCGTTATAACTGATAAAATTGGGGTAGAGTAAAGTAGTAGAGATAATGAGATTATTAAGTTTACATGATGATCGGACTATACCAGATTTGATTTGTAGCCGTAGCTTAATAGAAATCGGTATCTAGTGGTCACAGTAGTCCGTGAGTACGCGGTATTGCGATCAAACCTGGGACGTAATGTGGGAAACCATTAAGTCGTGAGAGACTTGGAAATCCTGGAAGGATGCGCAGGAATGGTTGAGTGACTAGAGGTTACTGGGCTATTAGTAGCCAGAGATCACGTGCAGTGATTAATGATTAGTGTTTTGGATTAGTTTGATTGATTTGGTGGAGAAGTTACAATGATAATTAATTCACGGTTATGCTTTGAATTTTCTGATTATTGATTTTGATATTGAAACGATATAGAAATTTTGATGTTAATTTATTTTCTTTAATTGAACTTAGCAGTACTATGAACAGTAGTGAGAATTAGTAGGTTAGTTAATAGAAATTTAGAGTTTCGATACATCTCGAGTTTTGTTGAACCTTCATAATTTACGGTTGGCGCAGTGGTTGAGCGATTGACTGCTGCGCTGCGCGTTGCGGGTTCGATTCCCGCAGGGGGTAGACGTTGTTATGGCCTACAGAGAGAGGGATAATAAAACATGAGGTTCCGGTTGAATTAGATGTATAGGAAGTAGGTGGGGAAAGTGATCATGGCACTATTTAATCACTGCTGCTTTAGAATTAAGGAACGATTAGTGAGTTATCTTCGTTTACGTTGGTGCGTAAACGAGATGAGTCGTTGTAGCGACGCCTGTAGTGAGTTATCCTCGTTTACGTTGGTGCGTAAACGAGATGAGTCGTTGTAGCGACGCAATTAGTGAGTTATCCTCGTTTACGTTGGTGCGTAAACGAGATGAGTCGTTGTAGCGACGCAATTAGTAAGTTATCCTCGTTTACGTTGGTGCGTAAACGAGACGAGTCGTTGTAGCGACGCCTGTAGTGAGTTATTCTCGTTTACGTTGGTGCGTAAACGAGATGAGTCGTTGGTGCGACGCCTGTAGTGAGTTACCCACGTTTACGTTGGTACGTAAACGATTTGGATTTATGGTTGGATTGGGAATTTCATTATACATAGTCACTCATGATCAGGATGTCTAGTGTGTGTGAGAGTTTACATGTTTGGGAGCGCACTCACGGTGCGAGAGTAGTTCCTGATGTTTGTCAGGAGTGACCGAGCTATATGATACTGCGAGATGTATTTTGTTTCAGATCAACACACAGAGACCGACGCCTTGTTTGGAAGTCTCGTCAGTGGACCGTCTTCTGGCTGAGGTGGTAAACTGGTGATGATGAACACAGTGACGGATGTCTTGTTGGGAAGTCTCGTCAATGGATATCTTCCAGCTGAGGTGACGATGATGACTAACACACAGGGACGTGTGTTCCGCAGGATGGCCGTGTCGGTGAAGTCAATAGTACGGAAGCTTGAGAACGAATGAACGAGCTAAGTGAAAAGTGACACATGTCACTTTGACAGAATCCGCGCTGACGTTTGCACGAACCGAGCAGATAAAAGGGCCGACCGCAGAGGTCCGTGGCTCATTCCTCTGTCGGCAGCCGTGCGTACAACGTCTAAGTGTCGGGGACTGTCTCACTGCTCGTTGTGTAAAGTGAATACCTAAAGCTTGCCTCATAATAAATCAGTTGTGTGATCTAAAATAGTTTGTTTATTGCTCGTTACCCAGCCAACGCCCACAAGACATAGTCTCTGGACAGGGCTTCAATGATGATCGGCATCCTGCGCCGACATATATATACCTATACCTGAATCCCGATTCTAATTTAACGTAGTTCTCAGTTTTCTTTTGCCTGCCATATTTGATTTGCATTTTTTTCATAGGGTTCTGCATTCTACTAGTCAAGCCTTTTCATTTGATACCCATATTGAGGGGGTGGTGAAAAAACATGTAATCCGCCATTTCGTTAACGGCCATCTTGGATATAAAATGATACTGGATATATACTATATTGTATTGTCATCAAAACTAAAGGTGTGTACCAAAAATCAGATCGATCTGTCAACAGGAAGAAGGTAAAATTTCAGTCACTAGATTTGACCCAAACAAACAAGTCAAGTTAAATAAAACCGTTTAAATAAATTAAAGAAGTAGAAGGATTTAAGAGCACATTGTAAAGCAACAGTGCCCAAATTATAGTCCGCGGACAGCCATTGGTCCCGCAAAGTCAGCGATACGTTTAAAATTTCAAATTATTCAACTCAAAAATAACATTGATAGGTAAGTATTGATTTTAAGTTTTTGTCAGAAATATTGCGCTTTCTAGGACCATGCAATACTAATATTTCAAAGAATAGAATATTCAAGTTTTGAATTAATGACATAAGTTTATTTTCTTTTGGAAACTAACAAAAACCCGCTTTTAATCGCATGGAAATTTAGTGCCTATTTTATTAGAATCTTCTAGTGTTTTTGAACCCTCCAGTAGTCACAATGGCTGCCTTGAAAAAGGATGAAGGATTAATTAACAAAAAAAATGATCTCTGAGCAAAGAATGGTTAGCAGCCACAGTTGTAAAGTAAAAAAATAGTAGATTATGTGACTAGGGGATAAAGCAGTGTCTTTAAGTCGCGGGCGGCATGTTGAATTCCGAACGAAACGAAGGGTGCTAATTTTAATCTCGAACGTCAGTGAGGGATTTATATAATTAACTCCCGAGCACTGCGAGGGAGTTAATAAAGAAACCTGAGTGAAGTGAGGAATTCAAGCCGCCCAAGACAAAGACAGCTTTATCCCCGTGTTGGATACTCTACTTTTTACACCATCTGTGAGATAATTAAAAGACAATTTAGTAAAACAAATCATATAATAGAGAAATATAAGTATTATTTACGAGTTAATCTTAACTATCACTCAAAGCTGTTATGAGATTTGAAACAAACAAAATTCACTACTCAAAGATTCTATAAGTAGTTTAAATTGTCTATAACGCTCCCGCTTGTTCATTACTTTTTTTTAGAAACTTTTTTTATTGTTTTTTTTTGTTAGTGGCCAGTTTGAAATTTGAATAAAATTCTTTGATGCACTACATTTTAATTCACATAATGCTGACGGTTGTTCACGTTCCAAATTCAAATCTCATTATTCCCTAGGGATCGCCCATACTGCATTATCTCCCTAGGGACATAATGACTTGCTTTAAGTGATGGTTGTATGACGTATAAAAGGGCATTATCGAGCAGGTGGTGTAAAAAAGTATGTTGACATTCCAGTGAAGACGGATAGGAAGCCATTTAAGCCGAAAACTAAATTTAAAAACTAGGTCATACTTGATCAAACCACACTAACAGATACAAATTAACTTCATACAGAGATTTTGAACTCGATCAAGCTTATCCAATAATAATATATTAATTAGGGTTTTCATTAATTTGACGTCAATTGACTGGAAAATGCCGTCAACAACTAATTAAATGATATAAAAATTAATGTTAATGTACAAACATATTTAAAACACATAAAGTACATTAGAATCAATTATTTCTAAATGAACATCGTTTTGGGTGTGTTTCTAGCTTGTGCCCGCGACTTTGTTCTTATATTTTGATTCCGATTATAATTTGGGTATCTTCAAGGTTAGAGTGAATAGGCTCCTCATGAACTAATGGCTTCACCATCAACGATTACATCACAGGTTACCATCAGGTGGAATTGCAGTCAAGCACTAGTTCATATTATTTCAAGAAAAGAAAAAAATTGTTCACGTTAGTGTCGCCACACATGGGCCACACGCCACAGCCACAAACGCCGCCACGAGAATCTAGAAGCGGTCACAAGCCACTTGTAGCTGGTGGCTGCTACTTTTTAACCCATACGCGCAGTATCGTAATGGACTCTAACGAAGAAGGTTTAAATGCGCGAGTGGCGTGTGACGGCGTTTTGTATCGGCGTTTAGTGGCCAGTGCGAGCCACAAGAACGACAAGCGGCGATTTGTAGCGTGTGGCGGCCACCGGGGTCAACCGTGTGCGGCGAATTCATATACTCGTAAAATGTATGAAACCTACAGGAAATATGCCGGTGGCGGCGTTTTGTGGTTGTGCCCGGTGGCCCGTGTGCGGTGACCCTTAGATTCGTAAAACAGTACAATGCCATTTGGTTTCGATTTTATTTTTGCGCAGCTCCCTAGTTCTTTTTCTAAAATAAATGTAAGCCTAAGTTACTCCTTCTAATATCATCTATCTATCAGTGAAAGTCCCGACAAAATCGGTCAGTCGCTTTGGAGATTAGACATACCGACTGGCAGACAATAATTATAAAAATTGCATTTTTGTTACAAGTATCAAATGTAAAAAAATGTTATTTTGAAATTAAAAACGGACACTGCAGATTTATTTATAAGTATAGATTGGCTCCTAAATTTACTTCTTTTTACGCGTTTTTTATTAGCATCTATTCACTACCACTCAAAAATTGTGTCAAAAGTGAGCCGCATTTTGGAGAGTATACCTAACCGTCGCCTATAGTTTGCAGTAGTTCCAAAGAATATTTGACTGTTGTTCTTATGTAAACATACTTACCTACATCGATTCAGGTTGAGTTTTGTGTCACCATTGGCGATTCTGACCTTAAAAATTTAAATGTCTCTTTCTAGCCAAAGCCTACATTCAAACACTATGCAAGAAATACTTCAAAAAAATAGACAAAAATTTTCGCAGAATAATTGAGGAACACAGATAGAAATACATATTTCCTAAATATGAGATTATATATAAAATTAATTACTTTTTAATGGGCACAAGTTAAATAGTTCAGTTTTGTAATTATCTGCTCTGATGTTGTTGTTAATTATTGGTATAAATATTGAACCTTACACAGTAACGATTTCATATATAATTTTATTAATTAGTCTAGTGTTTACATAAATTATAAATTGCATCTTCTACATTATCGTCAAATTATATCGCTAACGAAATAAAATTCTCGGTCATATCAAAGGACAAACTGACTGACTGACATAACAACGCACAGCCGAAACTACTGGGACTAGGAGTGTGAAATTAGTTACTTCTAGGCAATGTGCTCCATCATCAACCACATCATTGCTTACCATCAGGTGAAGGTGAAATAGAGGTAAAACGCGAGCCTATCCATTATAAAAAAAAACCGGGTAAGTACGAGTCGGACTCGCGCACTGAGGGACCCTCAGTACTAACGTACCTATGAAAACAGTTCAATTCCCGAATTCAGTAACTAAAATTTTTCCGAATCGCAAAAAAAGTTTTTTTTTGTGACATAACTTGTAACTCGTTTTCAAATTTTTTTCCTATATTTGTTAACACGCTTGATGCCAAATTTCAGGATTCTAGGTCAACGGGAAGTACCCTATGAATTTTAATTCCCTTGAGTGTGTCGAAATACACGTTTTTTGCGACATAAACGGCCGTATCTTTTTTTTCGTTAACTTAGAAGTTTGATTTTTCACATCTCCAAGGGACCGCAACCCTAAGTATATGGTTTTAATTTCAACTCGATACCTCCACGGGTTCCCAAGATGAAACCCGTGGCCCCCACAGGGTCTTGACAGCCAAAGCGACAGACAGACGAATAACAAATTGATCCTATAAGGGTTCCGTTTTTTTTCCTTTTGAGGTACGGAACCCTAAAAATTAAATGACGATGATTCCTAAGACTGAGTTTTTCATGGCACACAAAAATTCTCTTCAAAATGTTGTGTTTGATGACACCTACCTAATAAAAATTATCGCCTTTATCACCAATTAGTATCTAACATCATTACATTAAAATCAATTTAATCAAAATAAACGATTAAATAAATATTTAAGTACTAAATTTTCATGATTTAATTCCGTTAACGTAATAAAAATTTTCGAATCTGATATTCCTCTCTGAACTTTAATAAATTAGGTTGACATTTTTCTGTGAAATTAAATCCATCAACTTATTGATGGATTTAATTTCACAGAAAAATGTGAACCTAATTTATCCTTTTATCTTTTTTTGTCCCTTAGGACAAGAATAAATTTAATATTAGGGATCGAGGACAAACAGGTCCCAAATGGCATTCCATTTAACGCTGGAACTTGTAAGGCCGTGATCGACGCGGGGCGGTCTTGTGGCTCGCCTGTAAAGCTCGTTGGAGATTCATGGATCACCACAGGAACATTGTTTTATAAATCGAATTGTCAAAGCTTTAGCATATTGACGATTTCAAAAATAGAAGAGGTTCTATGTTGAATTGTGTTTACAAAATTAATTAAAACAAATTGCTGTCTTTTTTTTTAGGTTGGATATCATCCAATCACTTCTCGCGCTCTTGTGCGGAGCGAGAGGGCGTGTCAGACTTTTACTGACTAATACCCACTCCAGTTCGTTCTTTGCCTTTGTTCCAGGGTCCCGGGGCAAACTTTCGCACAACCCATGGCCCCAGTAGGCTTCGACCCCTAAGGTTTGCTGACATCTCTTTGAGGTGCGCGTGGAACACTATACGCCGTCGACCGCTCGAGCTTGGTCCGGACGGTTACCGGACGACCGGACGGCGAGCTACCCATTCTCGTTATTCGCAAGCCTACGTCTACGGTGGCTGGAAATCGGGATCAGGATCGGGATCCCGGCGCCGTTCCCTCACGCGTGCGGCCGCCTCCTTCGCTAGCATTACAGCTTCGCAGAAGGAGGTAACTGCCTGCCATTCTTCCTCGCTCCGACCCATAGCCTGTACCAGGGACCAGCGCGAGAGGTCGTTGCCGCCGATTGCCCCCACGAGGACACGGCGGTGCTCTGCTCAAGCGGGGCACATCTCTGCCTTATAATCCATCGTGTCCTGCTGGCGGTCCACGCAATGGTGACACCCGGGCGTTTCTTCCGCACGAATCCAGTGCAAGAACCTCCCGAACTTACTCTGTCCGGTGAGGACCGGCGTCGTGCGGAAGGTGAGGACGCCGTGATGTCTTTCCAGCCACTCAAAGAGGGAACTTACCGCCATTATAGGTGCCCATAAACAAATTGCTATCTATGATCTAGAACGATATCTTTCCCGTCTGGTATTATGATGCAAAGAAAAAAAAAATATTTTTGTCGAAAAATTTGCTTAATTTTTTTATATCATTTCACTTTTCTCGACGCAAATATTTGGCTATACCAACCAAACAGTAGGTATAACCAGGTATAACATATACATAATTATTTTATATGTGTAACATTATCCAAAACAAGTCAATATAATTTATTTTTATTAAATTTAACTGCGACACATAAACTTTATTTTTACCTTGCCTTTAAAAATAATCTTAATTATTCGGTGTTAACTAGCACCATTTGATGACCTTCAAGAAGGCATGTTGTCAGTCGTGTTCTATGATGCCCATAACTATTTTTCTAACTATGGAAATTTATATAAAAGGCTGTATAAAATTAAAATAATTAAAACAGTCACGAGCTAAAAACATTATAGATCTGCCCCCTAGCCAACGAAACGGTTGTACCGTTTCGTTTCTCTTTTCGTCGATCACCTCGAGTCGGCCACGCCTCCGATTCCTTTGTTCTGACGTCATCTCAAAGCTCAGTCACGTGATCAGAACAAAGGAATAGGAGGCGTGGCCGACTCAAGGCGATCAACGAAAAGAGAATCGAAACGAAACGGTTGTAACTTGGATAGGGGGCTGTTGATTCATATGACACAAGCAATTTTCTGTACCTACAGTTTTTTGTCTTTCTAAAACCTGCCCAAGTTCCTACAGTTACCCTGTGCGTACCATGGTCGCATAACTCTTCCGAACAAACTCGCAGCCGTGGTTCTATAGATGGATTAATAATAATATGGAATAGTATCTGGAATGTTTTATTGCTTATCAAACATGCGCAGCCATCACTGTCCATAAAAGATGAATTATGATTTTGGAGCCTAATTTCAGAAGGTAGATCTCAATCTGCCTTCTGAAATTAGGCTGCTGTCCCAACAAGGTAGGCAGTCAAAGAGGATGAAAATGTAATTCGAAATTATTACAGTCAAATTACATACCATACATAACATGCTGAGACCCTTAAACGGCGCAAATACCTTATCGGTAATTACAGTTTTGAGCCGTTTGGGGTCGAAACGCTTGGGTCATGGGGTCCGAGTGCGCGTCTCCTTTTTAAGGAAATTTCACGCCGACTGATCGAAAGGTACTTTGCGTGACCAGAGGGCTGACTCGTTCTTCGCCCGAAGAATTAGCATTATCATTTTTTCAACTTGGCAATGCTGCCAGTCTTCTGGGCACATTTCCGGATGACAGCGTTGTGGAGAAGTACTTCGACGCCTGAGTGTAGGTACTTTGTGTTTTTGTACATAGTTAAGTTTTAGTAAAAATAGTTTAATTAATATTCAAGTTTTTTATGTACATAGATATAATATTGATAAATAGTTTATTAGTTTTTATAAATATATTATGATGTTGCAAAATTAACAAATTCCAAATCGATACATAACATAATCATAATAATAATAATATTCCACAATGAAATGTAAAATGTCTTCGAATTTTTGGTTATAGGACATGCCGGTTTCCTCACAATATTTTAATTCACCGTTTTGAAAGCAGTCGTTATAAAATAAATTACACAAAATAATGCGCCTAGCTGGGTTTGAACGCTTGACTTACCACTCATAAGTCGAGTCTATTACCACTGGACCACCACAGCTCACAGCTAAACTGTTGATAACAAATTCTACTATAGGGCTATTAACACAGCAAAAATTGTTATCACAACGGATGCTGCACAACGACGATACCGGCTGGGGGCTAAACATCCTTTCCACTAGTTGTTTGTGAATATTTCTGCGTTTGCGCAATAGTCTCGTTTATTCAGGTTTCCGATGAAATCGTTTTCTTAAAACAAAGCATACATCATAACGCCATTATTTTGAACAATGCAGTTGTAAGTGATCTGCCAGGAGGCACTTCCCTCCATTGATGGCCGCTTCACAAAACCGGCCCTACGACTGATTAAACATCAGTAGCGCAAAGTGATGGCCGTTACAACTGGCCACGGGACCTTTAATAAGCACCTCTCTCTCATAGGAGTTAAAGACAGTCCACTCTGCAGAGCCTGCATGGAGGAGGACGAGACAGCAGCTCATCTGCTTCTAAGCTGCCGTGTGGTCGCTGCATGGATACAGGGCAAAGTACTTCGGAAACCCAGGTACCCTCCGTGAAATGGTCAGTAACACCAAGGCACTGGTGGCCTTCCTTGAGGAGCTGGGGTGGATCGAATGACTCATTTGTCCCACCCGTACGTAAAATACGCGCTGTAGTCGTGGAGTTGCGGATAACAGCCCGACATACATAAAAGTGATCTGCCATGGAGTTAAAGAGCAGTATAGTGAAGTGGAGGGTTGAGAAAAAAACTATTTTGTTGAGCCTTTTCTTCTTAACTCTTGATTAAGGTCAATGCTCCACGGAAACCCACGAAATTCAAATTTTTTAGTTCACTATTGGATCCAGGTGAAAAAAAAATATACATATTTGCGGTAATGACATTTATGTATTTACTCAATTATACTCATTAAAACGATTAAAATAACTCTCTAACTTAGAGAAGAGTTGAAATGTGCCATGTTATTTTTTATTTTAATTAAACCTTGATGTCAAGTAAAATTTTATATGTTCAAAGGGTTTGGTGAATTTTTCAGATAAAATACTGTGTAAACACTTCAAAGATTCAAAGATTCAAAGCATTTTATCTATACATATAATAAAACAGTAAAATGGTAGAGCGTTGGTATTAGTTGGCGAAAAAACTACTGAACCAATCCTGTTCAAATTTTGCATACATAATCCTTATAGGCCGGGTCAACTGTTAGGCTACATATTATCACGCTATTTGCTATGGGGGGTGAGCAATAATCCAAAATGTCGACATTGAACGACATTTGCCACGTTCGATCCCCAGCTACAGTTAAAAATTTTGTCATTATTTTATCTTCTTTTTTGTAGTAAAATAACTTTTACCATTTTTTCAAAATAAAATTGACATTTCTATTCGATATCTTCTAAATATTTTGTAAAAACTAATCAAAACACATAATAAAATCAAAGCGGCGAGTAAAATCACGTACTAAAATGTAAATATGGCACCACACGCAATTCAGATACTCGCAACGCCATCTAAAGACTGAAAGTAGAAATAATGATGACAATGATAGTTGAACGTCATATTTGATAGATGGCATTGTGTATTTTACGTAATTTTCTGAGTGGCGGAAGAATGACCATCGCCCAAGTTTGCAGACAGTTTTATTGTTTAAAATTGGACGAAAACCGTTATGATTAACCTGGTGTTAGACGGAGACATTTTTAATCCTACTGCTTTTTTTCCCCGTGGTTGTAACAAACTAATTGACCGTGATTATTCAAGGGATACCAACCAAAGGCGATAAAAGTAAATACTTATATGTATTTAATTATTGACTTTAAAATAACATGGCCAAATTTTCGGAAGGGGTAGCATGGCACCTTGCGTTGGAAGGCCCCCAGGGGGACCGATGACCTGGTGAGGGTCGCGGGAATCCGATGGATGCGAGACGCACAGGACCGGTAATTATGGTGACACTTGGGGAGACCTATGTCCAACAGTGGACGTCTTTCGGCTGAAATGATAATGATAATGATGGCACCTTTATTTTTATTTTTTTTAAGGGTGGAAGTCATCCAATGACTTCTCCCACTCTGGTTGGAACGGGAAGGCGTGTCAAACTTTTACTGACTAAAACCACACCTGTGTCCTTCAGTTGCCATCTCTTTGAGGAGCGCGTGGATCACTACACGCTGTTGACGACTGGGCTCGGTCCGGTCAATTACCGGACGGCCGGACGGCTGTGGACGACCGATTGCTGGATGTCCGCGAGCCCTTCTGACCCCGACGACCAGCCCTACCGTGGCTGGTCGTCGGGGTCAGAATCTCGGCTCGGCGTGAGGACGTTCGTTCCCTCACGCGTGCGGCCTCCTCCTTCACTAGCATTATGGCTTTGCAGAAGGAGGCGACCGCCTGCCATTCCTCCTCGCTCTGGGCCATAGCCCAAAGTCACAAGGCCCGGCGCGAGAGGTGACTGACGCCGATTCCCTCCATGAGGACAACACACACCTCTGTGTGCTCCACTGTGTCCTCCGGGATGATGGCACCTTGCGGCCTAATAATGGTGTGTTTTATTATTAGCAGTCACTGCTTCATATAAAACTGGGTCGAAAGGTTTGCGTTCCTGATCACAGTTCGACAACGTATGATGTATCTCAGATTCCTTACGACCCTTACTTGGAGCCTTACGTCGACATCCGTACGTTACCTCCTTGCAGTGAGTGGTGACCAACACTGGAACCACCCTCTGAGGGAGGCCAGTCTCAGGGATAACACTAATCGGCTGCTACATTTGTTTACCGGAATTTAATTGTTTTATGGATACACAAGCTCAGGACTGTTGAGAGTGTTTCACGCGGTTTCTGTTCCGGATTCGGTTGGAAGTACTCTGATATTACCATTTTACAAATCGCCCGGAGGACCCGTTGTAGCATGCGGTGGAGATCTATCCTGCTTGGGTGAACCGCCGTGTCTTCATAGAGGCAATCGGCGTCAGTGACCTCTCGGTTTGGCCATCAATATGCGAGTTCGATTGGACAGGGATACACGCGTTCAAGATTTCAACGAAATTCATTCAAAAGTTGGAGACTCTTCATAGGGTAGTTCCCACTATGGAATAACATTTGTTTCAAATAAACCATTTACAGGCACTTTTGAAATGTCATGAAGTCAGTCAGTCAGAAAAAAAAAAATGATGCTAATTGCACATTCCAAAGCGTAGATCTCTATGGAGAAGAATGTGTAAGAAACTCCATGGACACTCTTTTCAATCATGTTTTGTAATTACAAATATCTCTGTTACATGTTTCTTGTCGCTATCATGTGAGAACAATGTAAATAAAGTAAAAATACAAACTAAATATAGATATTAAAATAGCAACTGGCAGCTAAGAGATGACCAGTCTCAACTGACAGCGCCCGTTCACGAACATGACGCCAATATTAGCACCACTCAGCTCAACCATTTTGAAGGGAACCGAATGATCCAACACATGCGCCACCATCAGTGAGACATTTGAGTGAGCATGATAAACTCTCAACTGCCATGCTGATTTATGTCAAACAAGTCCAATAGTAACATAAAAAACCATAAAATAGCTCCATGGTACTCACATTTACAAACTTTGAAAAAAATGCTTCTACATTATACAATACTTTTATTATTTAAAAATTCAAAAAAAAAAAAACATTTAAAAATAATAACAATAATTTCCAAACTAATCAATTTGTTCACCCCGGTGGTAGTGGAGCTGGACCAGCATTGAGCCAAGCATTTTTATCTTGAATATAATCCTCCAACTTATAATATGCCAGCCTGCATAGTGTGCGTTTAATACAAGATTTAAATTTTGTTTCATTGAGTTCTAATATTTGTGGAGGTATTTTATTATAACATTTCAAACAGTACCCCATGAAAGAAGACGCCACTTTAGCCAGTCTGAAACCTGGTTGAACTAATTGGTCCCTATTTCTTGTAACATAATTATGTCTATCGCCTCTTTTGCTAAAAAGATGAAGATTTTTTCTAACGTACATGATGTTTTCATAAATATATTGACAAGGCACCGTCATGATATTAATATCCTTAAACAGTTCCCTTAGAGAATCGCACCGGCGAAGATTGTAAATAGCTCTGATGGCTCTTTTCTGTAGTATAAAAATTGAGTCGATGTCTGCAGCCCGTCCCTAAAGTAAGATACCGTATGACATGATACTATGAAAATAACTAAAATAGACTAGTCTAGCTGTATCAACATCCGTAAATTGGCGGATTTTTCTAACAGCATATGCAGCTGAGCTAAGCCGTCCTGCAAGAGATGTTAAATGAGGACCCCATTGTAGCCTAGAGTCAAGCGTTATCCCCAGGAAAACAGTTTTGTCGACACTATGATGAAATTGTTCGTGAAGTGTTAACCAACTATGTAGGAAATTATCAATAGGGAGACAGTTTTTCAGCAACGGAGGGACCTTCATTATAATCATCATTTAGGCAAAAAGATGTCCACTACTGGACATGGATGTCCACTGCTGGACATAGGCCTCTACCAAGTTTCACCACATTGACCGGTCCTATTCATCTCGCATCCACCGGATTTCCGCAACCCTTACCAGGTCGGCTGTCTATCTTGTGAGAGGCTTTCCAACGCTGTCATCGCTGACCATAACAATACCTACCTCAAAAGATATTCTTGAGCTTATCATAGGTCGTTAACCGTCACTTAGTTATGCAGAAATAATCTGGTCTGCCTTAGGTTATCCTGTCCGGTCAAAAAGCCAATACAATTATTCTTTTTAAGTTTTTGACCGTGAACTACCCCATATAATATCCGGCTAAGAGTAAATACGTGGTACCAGTGATGACATATAGCTCTGAAACGTAGTCGCTCACAATGGCCCTCTTCAGAAGGCTTAGTCCCCAAGAAGGCAATGGAAATGGATATGCTCGGAGTTTCCTTGCGTGATCGCGTCAGGAATGAAAATATCCGCAGGAGAACCAAGGTTACCGACATAGCCCGAAGAGTCGCAGTTGTGCAGTTTGCACACACAAGATTTATTTTGTTAATATTTTCAGAAAGGCTTTGCTTAAATGGTCTTAACGATAACCTAACAGGATTGTATGACGACGTGATTAATAGAGGAAATATAGAATCCTCACATCGTTCAACACTCTAAGATAATTGTCACGTTCTTCCGAACACTGATGACTCTGTTTCTAGAAGGATTCAAGAAGAGAAGAGATATTTAAGAAGTTCATGACTTAATTGTGTTGGGAATGGAACCAATCCAGTCTTATCACCATCAGATCATTCACAGGCTAGTTTGACAATTGAACTAATGAATGGGATAGATGTATCACACTTACCTACTCTTGAAGATGGTGGAGAAATAGAATGAACGGATGGCGGACTAATCGCCCTGCGAATTTCAATGCCCGAGTCTTTAGACACGTAATGTTAGACAAGGAGTTCGCCAAAGCCGAATCCTCAGTATGTCGTACTCTGAAGATGCTTTACTCCTCCTCCTTTATTCATCTATTTTCACATTTCACTGTTCCGACGTCTTTGTGTCGACACCGCCACCGTACCACACTGGAAACCATCGCTGAGGACTCGTTGCATTATTCATGGGGCCACAACATTATGATAAACTTTCAGCCGTTTTGCGGGGATGTGACGCAAATTTTCCCCACATAATGATTATAATTGAGCGTTGCTGGTGAAGAAGAATAATTCAAGAATGAAGATAATAGGCTATGTGTGTCAGTGTATGAAGAAGAGGATCGCGTACAACGCGTTATCCTCTTCTTCATACACAGGTTCACGAAGTCTGAGCTACCAGGGGCGCATACCAAGCGAAGAGTTCATCATACAAGTTCTTATATGGCTGTCGTAGGAAGCGTACTTATATGATGCAGTGTTTAAATCATTTATTTGAAGTCGGTAGTTTTGTGTAGTATTTGTACGATTTTACGCAAAACTGCCGATTCCAAGCAATACCATCTCTTTCAGATAGCAACACCGCCCTTTCTACATTGATAAAATAAAATGAATAAAAATAGCCTTTATTCTACTACTTAACTTACACTGATTGAGTTATTTAATTACTACACTTTACACTTTATTACTTATTTTATAGTTCACTTTATAGTATGGTTCATGCCTCTAAGTAGTAACTTAGAGGCACGAACCATACTATTATAAACTGTCGCCTCTGCGGCGTAGGCTTCCCCAATTACTCTTCGATGATTTCAATTATTCCTTTCTATATTAAAATAGGTAAAGTAAGTATAATAGAATATTTAGAGCAAATGTCACCAATATCCTATAGCAATGATGACAGCTCTTGGACGCAGTTTAGAGTTATTGAGTGCATTTAAGATAATTGATGAAATGGCCCCTTCGCCAATTTGATTCTTAGAAAAAACGAATGCTATTTTTGTACCTATATCTGGTATTTACAATACATTCATTTGTCTAGATTTAGTTGTTAAACAACAAAGTAAACAGTACACGGCATCACGTAATTATTACGAAACATTAGTCAATATGTATTTAAATTATAATGTTTAGTTTACTTACTTAACATTTACTATGTAGTGATTTAATAATAAATATCTATTTAAGTTAATTAAGCGGAGGTTTATTTACAGACATACTAAAAATAGATTATACTGTTGTTGTGTCTATTAATATGTACATGCGTAATTATATAAAAAATATACAGAGGCTTATATAATATGGTGAATATGGTTAACGTTAATAGTATGGTTTTTTTCTAATTTGTTTAATCCAAAGTATCGATATACGTAGATATAGCAAAAAGTTCTGACATTTAATTTTGTTGGTTAACCTTTTCTGTTGGACGTTTACTTTGATGGAATCTTCCATTTACTGTAGTTAGTACCTACTAGATCGTTCCATGATTGTATATACTTGCAAAAAAAAGTATGAATAAGCGAAACCCACAGAACGTTCTGGTAATTATTTTCTTAGTGTGTTGGTACAGCTAAAGAGTGGAATTCTCTTTCTGTATCCGTTTCTTTATAGCTATAGAGTCTTTAGGTCAAGAGTGAATAGGCTACTTCTATAATGCAACAGATAACCCAGACAACTGTGTTGTCTATGGTCATATGGTGCAACCACGGATATCTATGGGTGCAACACAGTTATGCCCGATACACGCGTGGCCTGTCAGGGAATCTGGTTTTTGTATTTTTGTAATAAATTGTGCGTTTGTTTAGGCAGAATAAACATGTTTTCTTTCTTTCTTTCTATTCAAGCATGCTTGATCGCTTAGTAGATAGTAATCAAAAGCAAGTATGATTATCAAAATAGGGTCCCAGCAGGGTCGAAGCCTACTGGGGCCATGGGTGATGCGAAAGAGATCCCCGGGGCCCTGGAGCAATGGCAAAGAAGGAACAGGAGTGGGTTTTTAGTCAGTAAATGTCTGACACGCCTTCCCGCACCGCCCAAGAGCGGGGGATGTCATTAGATGATTTTCCCACCAAAAAAAGTATGATTATCAAGAATTAAAAAAAAATTACACATAAATGTGTTTGGCAGACGATGTTGGTTCACGAAAAGGGTGCAAGTTCTCAAGCTGACCCGTATTTTTTTTATTACGGCCAACCTTAAAAATAACTTATCTTTTCGCCAGTCTTCTTACAGTTTTTAAGGCTCTTGCGAGTGGAGACCGAACTATCGACAAGTGGAGTATACGCATTCGGAATCACTTAGTAAGCTTCTCTTAGCATTCCTTTGAAGGATAAGAGATCATCATCTATTTCAGCGGTTTTTGCGGCGTGAAACCAGAAAATGATCCCAAAGGAATAGACTCCTGGAACAAAAATTATCCTATGTGCTATTCCAGGACATGATCTACCCGTGTGCCAAACATCCAAACCCGTTCAGCCGTTCAAGCGTGAAGAAGTAATAAACATACACACAGGCACTCACAAACTTTCGCACTTATAATATTAGTGTGACAAACCCATCGGCGAATACAGATTTGATGTGATAATACCAGTCTTCTCGCCAGTGGCCCGCCGACCGATCGTCCGGTAACCGTCCGCCGGATCGAGCCCAAATCGTCGACAGCGCGTACTGTTCCACGCGCACCTCAAGGAGATGTCAGCAAATCGTAGGAGCCCAGCAGGGTCGAAGCCTACTGGGGCCAAAGGTCTGCTTCTGGAAGGAAGACTCGGCCCTGGTATGAAAGGCAACGAAGGAACAGGAGTGGTTTGTTAGTCAGTAAAAGTCTACACACTCTTTCGCTCCGTCCAAGAGTGGGAGATGTCATTGGATGATTTTCCCATCTACAAAAAAAAAAGTCTCCTCAGTTACATTACATCATTAATTCAATATTGACACACCCATCATTCGTGTACCTCGTAGCATGAGATGACTCCAGTACGTTTCCTTTACGCATACATTATTATTGTTCAGATACCTACAACAAACAACAAACTTACCTACGTCAATTGCAGTAAAAGGGAAATCCACAGTACAAAGATTAAAGTTGTAACCGTCGGATATGGTCGAGCCATTACCATATCAACTACTTGGACACAAGGTCTAAACTTGGATGTAAACATTTTGATAAAGACCCTTGGAAAATTAAATGGTAATTTCTAGAAAAACAATACTATTGACGTATTTTTGAATGGATTTAGGAACATTTTGTACTTTTAACCTTGGTAGTTATTTATAGCAAAGGCTCGGGCGGCAATGTCTGTATCATTATTACATACCGTAATAAGAACCTACAATACCTTCGTATATTGCCATATTTGAATATGCCTCTTTCAAGGCCTTTACATTTCAGAGTAAATTCGAATCTGATCAACACCGACCTACACGCACATACCATGACATGTTGTATGGTATTATATTTATTTTATTTTATTTTAATATTTCATTTATTTTATTGTTTTGTAAATGTTAGATCCACTAATGGTATGAAATCAGTATATCTCGGAACCCTGAGATCCCGGAGCTTTGGAAGGCGTACGAGGAGCCGAAACCAACTCGCAGAGGCCCTTTAGTCACTTTTAATGGAATGTGATACCAACCGATGATTATCCCTGTACGCGCTATGCTAGTGCACCCAAGGATAACCCCCGGTTGGTGAAAAACTATTGCGATATATGGAAAACAAAGACTATAAGGCTATGGTTTTGGAATATTAAGTGGACTGGTTACCAGGAACTATGTTAAGACTATGGCCCCTGCCTGAACAAGGTTATTAATATCCATCGATAAAAAGGCAGGGGGTGACTTGCACTCAGTAAATGGGCCCCCAAAAACAGCCGCTAGCACGAAGTGACGTAGCAACAAGACAGCAATATATCCTGAGGTGCTTGAGGAGTGGAGAGGTATACCACGGCTATCAGGACAATCCCGGAAGTACGTTCAAGATCCCTACCAGCACCTTACTGGATTATACATCCTTCTCCTGAGCACGTTTGCTGCTTCGAATCTCCACCCAAGCCAGCCAATACAGATAAGACAGAGGTGGATGGGGAGCTTTGCTTCTCGTCAGTATTCACATCGGCCGGCCAATAAAGGCAAGCCGGAGATGAAGAACAAGAATTCCCCCGGGAGATCGGGTCCGGGGGGTCGCTAATGCCCAACAGTTCGCCACAAAACTGCCCTGCGGAATGTATCTCTCTTAGTCTGGCCCCTCACCCTAGGTGTGTTACGGCATAGCAAACTCTACCGATACAGACCAAGGGTTTTCTGGAGCACCACGACGTCAACGTAGAGATACGGCGATGGGGGTATGAAATTATTATTATAATTTATATTTTTTCTACACTATCCCAATGGGTTGGCCTGTAATGATAGCTGTACGTATGTCTTAGAAATAAATAAAAAATATATTCATTAATGCCAGCTCAACCCAATACTGTTCATTCTATTAAAATTGTATTTTACTTTTAAATTAATTGCTTATTTTATTTCGTAATTTAAATAAATTAATATTAAACATTATTATAGACTAATTATAAATGGTAAGTTAAATTATTATTCGTAAGTAAAAGCTTTTATAAAAATCTAGTGACCGACTGAAACATGATTTGCAGCCGAAATGGAAACCGTAACCTATGTAATAAGTGTGTTTCCTGATAGCTATAACATAGGGATCTGTGTAGGTTATTTCTAGATAAGTGCGCTCCATCGTCGACCATATCATCGCTTACCATCAGGTGAGATAGTGTTCAAACGCAAGCCTATCAACAATAAAAAAAAATATGAAAGTGAAAACCCATAACAGCAAAAATCACAAATTGTCATTTACGATGTTCTTTCTAAAAAATTATCAATTTATATATACGTAGTCGAGAAAAGATTAAGTCATTTAAAATCCTTACACGATTTTTTTTTCACTCAAAACACAAACAGACAAAAGAACAAATGCAGATAAAAAGAGCTCAAAGGTGCTGCTTAAAACAAAAGAAATTTAAATAAAATTATAGACACAATTAAGTACCCACAATCACAGTAAATTGCTTCTCGTGAGCGATTGTCTAGAGTGAGAATACCTGACATATAGTATAACCGGTAGTGCACATTCCTAGTATTAACTAGATAACATACATTAAACCACTGCAATTATCCGGTCAATTACCAGTACACCTACCGTTCTTGACCTTTGCGGAAGTACGCACACAAAAACAGATTGGTATTTATGCAAAGTTAGTTCTTTAAAAAATCCTGCAATACTTGCAGCTGTAGAAAAACAGGTAGTATTAATTTAAATAGCTATAATATTATAAAGCTGAAGAGTTTGTTTATTTGTTGGTTTGGTTGAATGCCTTAATCCCAGTTAGGTTTGAATTGAACAATTCTTTAAGTGTTGGATAGCCTATTTATCGAGGAAAGCTGTATAATACGCTTCGACAATTAGGAGCGAAGCAGTAACAAAAAATGCGTGTGAAACCGCGACAGACAGCTAGTATTACATAAATATAAAAAAAAACTGAAACTATCAGATGGGTTTACGTCAGGATGGCTGAAGTAGGGTTTTACCCGGTATATAGGCACACAACGTTATATTAAAAGGTAAGATGTTCTTACTCGCATACGTAGACTGTACAAACTGTACATTGTAGAAACATAATCTCCATTTAGCAGATTATGGGTCTCGCGGGGCTTCCTTAGTACCCATACTAAAGTGCCAAGTCATGAACACACTATAAAACCGGTAATACGGGTTAATTCTTGCACCATATTGGTAAAAAAGTGGTAAAAAAAAAGTTTGTTACCTATGGATGAAATCAAATCCGGTTCATTCTTGCACCATCAATGTTCTACGTAAAAGAGTAAGAAACATACAAATATACACACCTAGACACACAAACTTTTCCTTTATAATATTACTGTGATATTTTGAAAAAAAAATATTTTTTTAATTTATTATGCAAGAATAAACCCAGCATGTCGTACTTGACGATTAGGATTGCTAAGTCATTTTGCGGTTATTTATAAGTAGGTACTTACTCTAATAAGTGTTAATTACCGCAGCCAAGTTACTGGGTAATACCAATATTACTAGGTTAATAGAACGTCACTTTGTATCCAACGTGACATTATACGGTTTTACCCTTAATATTGTGACTTAGTTTTTGAAGGTACTCGTGTCTATAATAATAAACGTCACACGAGTTAATTCGATCAAGGTTAAGCATCGCTTGACGAGGTCAGTCTGTAGATGGGTGACCATCTTAACATACCGTCGAGATTTCTCCGTGCCACGGAAAGCACGTTAAGCCATCTATCTATCTATCGGTGTCCGGTTTCCACATTTAGTCCTATGCGAGCCATTGTGCGTGGACCATAGCGGCCAACCTTCGGTGGGCTTCTCCAGCCAGCTTCACTCTTTCCAAAAACAGATTAAGCCTCCCAGGTTTTTCGACGATCCTAGGTTTTGCTAGCGTGTATCAGTGACACCTGTGCAGTCAAGGAGCACGTGCGCAATTGTCTCTTCCCTCAAGTATGCTCTGCACAGGGGACTGTCTTTGATCCCTATTGTGTGGAGGTGTTTATTCAGTATGCAGTATCCGAGGATGGTGCCCACTACCAGACGCATGCTGCCTCCGTCTAGTTGAATGAGGCTTTTTACGTTAAGCCATTGGTCCCGGCTGTCCTTTGTAGATCTTAGACAGTCGTTACAAATAGAAGCAAGGAAAGCTGACATCAGTCTTGCCAAGGGATATCGTGGTACCCAATTACAGGGTTGTGGAAGTCACATAGGCAATAGCTCCATGTAAAGTACTGATATTCAATTGCATACAGTTAGACTAGAAGCTGACCCCAACATGGGAAAAGGCAAAGGGTGATGACCCTTAATAGACACTCTATCCATTTTATTATTAGCTATCTGAACCTTTTGTGAAAAATCATGTTATGTTTGCCAACTCTAACAGAAACACTTCGAAACACGCCATGACAAAATCACAATCACGCGTTTTTCGCAGAGCCTAAGTTGTAGTGAAGAGATCTGATGATCATAACACTACACAAGTTCTGTACATCGACACTAGTCCGTAGTAGTGAAATATCCCCTTGCCCTTGATGTCAAGGATGGATCTAGGATTTTTATCTGGAATGGGCACAAGGGGCGAACGAGCAAAAAAATCAACAATGAAAGTTTTTATTCATATACTTTAAAAACCCTCATAATTTGATTTGCTTCTAAGTATGTACTGTGATGGAATCTCCACAGTACACAAAAATACCGTCTGGGGGTCACCTGTCCCCGTGCCCCCCCCCCCTCCCTTAAATCCGCCCTTGCTTGATGTCCATCGCAAAAACAACGGCCTGGCAGTACCTACACTTAGATGTTTTGACGACCCACCACATACACGACTGACGAGTAGAGTTGAGCACAAATTGGATGAACTGGAAGGCAAGAGAAGAAGATAGATTAGAGTGAATAGAAAGTTATCTCTCCACCAACAAATCAGCCTTACAACGGGAATCGCAGGGCTATCGCCAGCCACCGGAGACGCGGGCTTGCGAACTAATAATAATAATTCGTTTATTTTTCTCACCACAATATCACAGCAATTACAAAACTAAGACAATGACAATAATTGGGTTCATACTGTGGGAGACTGGTGCTGTAGGCTTTTGGCCTGTATTTCAGGTCACCAGGTCTTCCACTCTTTTAATGGATGTGATTACAATATTGCATCTTCATTAATCTCTCTCAGACATTTGACAACTGCGAGCAATGGGTAGCTCGCCGTCCAGCCGGCCAGTATCCGTCCAGACGGAGCCCGAAACCTCGACACGACGGCGCGTAGATCTCCACGCGCCATTCTAAAAGATGTCAGCAAAACCGTAGGGATACAGCAGGGCCGATGCCCGCTAACGCCACAGGGAATTTCTGAAACGCAAAGGGCAACTGAAAGACACAGATGTGGTTTTAGTCAGTAAAAGTCTTACACGACATCCCGCTCCACTCTAGCAGCAGAAGATATTGGATGATTTCCAACCGCAAAAAAAAAAATATGTCTCAACAAACCAAACCCGTGCTGGGCGTCTGACGCCGAACTAATGCTAAGATGATAGGCAACTCTAACTGTTCAGGCACACTTGACGCTTTTTTATTGTATCATTCTGTACTATTCTTCTTTTTTCTTTGTTGATAACATTACAAACCCTATAAACACGTTAACAGAATTCTCGTAGATGAATAGCATAATCAGCCTTTTAATGTTCCCACTGCTAGGACTCAGGCCTCCTCTCTAGGAGAGGAAATGGGCCGTAATCCGCCACGCGGGCCCAGTTCGGGTTGGTGAATGTCACATGTCTTCGAATAAATATACAGTAGATCAATGTAAACACAGTAAACATTGAGCCGTTTGGGGTTGAGACTCTTGGGCCGTGGGGTCCGAGTGCTCATGCCCTTTTTAAAGAATTACCCAAACGGCTAGTTGACACTTCGCGTGACCAAAGGGCTGGCTTTTACCTCGGTCAGAGATTAAGCATTGCCATACAATGTGGCAATGCCGCCAGTCTTTTGGGCACACTTCCAGTCGACAGCGATGCGGAGGAATTTTTTGACGCCATATTTTAGATAGGAGTTATTGTGTATATATTATGTAATTTTAATTAGTTAAGTGTTAAATGTATGTAAACACAATATCAAAACAAAGATCGATTAATTATGCACCACACCTGTTGACCAAGTTTTATGACTAGTGCCATGTAGGTATAAAACAGATAGAAAACAAACTTATTGCGTCTAATTTATATATTTCTAGCAGTTTCTAATTGTATAGAGTAGTTGAACCACTACTTTGGTTTAGATGAATGGCTTTAAGATAAAAAGATTAACTAACTGTGTATAAATATCTACTACTTGTTAATATATGTTTTATTTATATCTAAACAGGTTTCAAGTAATTTAAAATATTAGTTTACTTTTTTGAAATAACATCACAATAGTATGAAAAAGAAATTAATCGTAAATAATTTTAGTTTTTAACTTTGAACTAACCCTATCAAAAAAAAAGCTGAGGAAAAGACCAGAAGCCTCTTCTAGTCTTTTCAGGCTTCAGATCTATTTCGAGCAGGACCACCATTAACAGCCACCCAGATACCTCATCATCATTATTTCAGCCCAAAGACGTCCACTGTTGGAAATAGGCTTTCTCCAAAGAGGGGTTTGCCACAATCGCTACGCTTGGCAACCGGGTTGGCCATCGCAGTGTGGTTGTTGCAATGCACAAAAAATGCTGCTGCCCATTCTCTGGTGTGTCTCTTAAACGCTTCTTATTCATTAAGGGCCTATTACACCATTCGATATTCAGACAGTTTTAGTCTATGATTCGACATATCGCGTAGTGTAATAAGAGTTAGACCGGTCTTACTCGGAACAAAAAATAAGACAGTCTGAATATCGTGTGCTGAATATCGCGTAGTGTAATAGGCCCTTTACGTCCGAACACCATACGGTATGCATATATAATTTTTATTTCGATGCAGGTGAAAGCCACTATAAGCACTATACTATAAAAAATCAATTGAGTACAGTCAATTTCTACAGCACCATTATGAATAAATAACAAAGAAACAGGATTTTCCTGGGGAACACTTTGATTTCCCGTAGGAAGCGAAGGGTCATTATTTAAATAGTTCTCTCTCTGTGCCTTTATTTATCGTAACTAATTAAAGAAATCCCAATTATCTATTTGTACCAATTATTTGAGTATATACGTGTGTTTAGTTTATTCATTTAAGTGTATGTTATGGTTTATTTTTATATTTTATCTTTGTATTCCCCTGTGTTTTCTTTAATTGCATCTACTACTATGTTTATCTCCACAGCCCAAAGGTTGGCATTAAGTCCACCTCTGTACTTTTGTGTGCATAAAGTATTTAATAAACAAATAATCACAGAACATTATTCTGATGACAGAAAAACAGGAATTATACACACGAAATTCTTTTGATATAATATTCGTGCAACCTGTCTACTCTGTGAACATCTCACTGTAAAAATTTAGTTGAAATGAACTGACATCCCTCCTAAAGCTAGAGGTTCAGCTCACCTTATTATTATTTTATCCTTGCAGCCCACTTCATGCATACTTGACCGCTCATACACACAGTAGACGTGTCATGAATACTGATAGACACACACCGGTGGTGGACACCACCGCTTCAAGCTTGACAGTAAACTGAATCATGTGTGGCTGGCATTAGTTTTCACGGTGTGATATTTTCATAATACCTTTACATTAGTACTATTCTGTAATAGTAAATTTTGATACAAGTGCAGAAAGTTTGTCATTGCGACCGAGGCGGAATTCGCACGAGCCGTAGGCGAGTGTATTATAATAATAATAATATACTTTACTTCGAGCAACAAGACTCATTTTGTGTTAGTAAAAAACAAAACAAACTTACAACTATGTTAGTGACACAAATACAAATACAACTAAAAAAAAAAAAATAATTACATACACACTCACAATAAAACAATCATTGCTTCAGCACCCCAGCAGAGATACTGGAGCAACGATTTAAAATACAGCAGTCCAGTCTGTCAGCAATCATGCCCAAGATGCCGCTGGGACTGGCTCGCACCCTGCGCACCAGGGATGCACATCTTTTACGCATTAATGCATAAAAGCAATCAACTCGCATTTCCGCAAACATCCCTGATGCACTACAGAAGCGAGGCAGCCCCATCAACACCCTGAAAGCATTATTATACTGCACGCGAAGGGCACTGTACGATTTTTGCGTAAAACGTACCCACAGGCTACAGGTGTAGAAAGATGAACAGAAGGTTCTATAAAGTGTTTTCTTAACCTCCGTAGAAGCACGCTTAAACCTGCGGGCAATCATGTTCGCTCTGACCGACAGTGCCCTCCGCTCTCTCTCAATGTCGTCATCGTCCCCAATGCTAGCGGTCCGGATATGCCCAAGGTACTTAAATGAGTCCACTCTCGACAAAGGCACATCATTAATCTTTAACGGAGGTACCGTTACTGGACACTTTCCACCAGCCCCAAACACCATCACAACACTCTTTTTCACATTATACACTAGGCCATGAGCACTAGCATACCTCTCACATACACCCATAAGTTTCCTTAGGCCACAAACAGAGGCACTGAGCAGCACCATGTCATCTGCATAACTAATGTTGTTGACACATACACCATCAATATAACATCCGACTCTGGTGCTGCTCAGCTCCACAATCAACTGGTCCATGTACAGGTTGAACAGTGTAGGAGAATTGGTAGACAACCCAGGTCGAAACCCAAACTGGTTGTCATGCAATTTAACATATTTATTCAATTGTGCATTAAGCACACTGTCCAATACTTTAGACACAACTGTAGCAAGTGATTTCACTATATCAGGTCTATAGTTATTCCTATCAGTCAATAGCCCAGTTTTATTAAACCGAGTGTTATGGAACCGAGGGCTGCAGTGACAAATTTTCACGTGCATCAAACGACTTTTTTTAATACACTTACAAAATTAATAAACGGGGGTACCGGCAACTCGTGAGGGTCGACGCGCGCCCAGCCTGATACGATAAATGTAATAAAATTGTGGCGGGGAGAGCACGCGCACTTTTCTGCACTAGTGCGGGAAACGGTTTATTGCGTGCCTAAAAGCGGTGGGATAGGAGCGGGTTTTCAAGTAAGTGTATTGAAAAAGTCTTACCGTTAAAACTTATCCTGGTCTGAACATGAGGTTGCGAGAATGTTCGAAAGAGTTACCGCGGCCCTGAAACGCAAAGGGCAACTGAAGAAACACAAGTGGTATTTTGTCATTTCGTTCCGCCTAGAGCGAGAAAAGTTATTTAATGATGTCCCACTTAAAAAAAAAGGATAATAAAACAGAGAACGAATACAAAAACTGAAAAACGGGGCTTTGACGTAAGTATCAACTAAATATGAAAGCTCTCAGCAGTTTGAAAATATAAACAATACTGTCTGAAGTCAATCTAGGACACATCGCAAAATAACAACGTATGTACCTAACGATCGCTATGGTTGCCAATTTTTATTAGAGGAAATAGAGTATGTCTGATTTCAAAGGAGGTAAATAAAGAGTTAGGGCCTTTAAAAAAAACATTTAATTAAACATATTAAAAAGGTATTTTTGTAACTTTATGCAGCATACAACAATTTTTTTTTTATAGTATTGAATTGTACGACTTCAAACATTCTAACTCTGAGTCTACATAGACCAGGAGCTCATTTTTAATAAATTTCAATGAAGCCCTGTTCCTCTCTTCTCGCCACTTCACATTCATGACCGTAAAGAATCTTTCAGTAAAGTCGACGTTTTTGGTTATGATATATGACGATTCTGAAGCGAAATTCAAGGCAAGAATTTTGGCCTCCCTACACGCCAGGGACATGTAATCGAGTCTATTCTTATACTTACTCTGTTTGTTTTGTTTTGTTTTTGTCTGTTTTTTTTTTATTTTTTTTTTCTCTCGTAACCTGTTTCCTTTATTATCCTTTATTGTCCTCTGTTTTTCGTTTTGTGTCACAATTGTACAAAAAACTTAAGTTAGCAACTAAGCGGTAAACTGGCATGTGTATTCTAAATGTTGTGTTTACCCGTAATTGGCATTTATATTAGAACTGTACCAATGATTTGTTTTTATGTGTGTATATATATGTGCTGTGGGTGAACCTAAATAAATAAATAAATGATAATAGGATGCATCATATATGCGTGACTGGCACTAGTATAGTAAAAATTGCGTAAAAAAAAAAAGAAAAATATTTTATCGTCCTCTATTAGTGTTATTCATCATAGAGTACGCCTGCATGATATAGAGTACAATACTCTATTTTAGAGTATGGTTGGCAACCCTAACGATCGCTAACAGTAAACAGCTACGTCAATAGTTTTTGCTCACAATTCTTTTGGTCACAGGTACAGTTCATTAGGTCACTTCACGAGTCGTTGCTGACGTAGTGTTGGCAATACTAAGAACTTATTTTTGTTGTTGTAGCAATTCAAAGATGTTACCTAAAGATCCTAAAGATTTTATTACACTATTAACATCGTGGTTATGTCCCGATACCCCATCGGTATATGTGATGAAGGCGTCTTAGGGGCTGTGCACACCACGTGCGTCGACGGCACGCTTTTATCCTTTTATCACAGGCTGCGTCTGACTCTCGTGCGTATCGCGTCTGTATCGCTACAAACACGCGTCAACGGCGAATTTAAAAAACGTGGTGTGCACAGAAATCAGAAACGTTTATTTCAAATAGACCAATTACAGGCACTTTTGAATTGTTAAAATGTCGGTCAGTCAAAGTCAAAGTCACAGGCCCTTAGACCTACTGTCCTACTCCTACGCGTAGCTTCATAGAAGCGTATTCGTCATTATACGCTTAGTGTATGCCTGCTATAGTTTTGTATTTAAGCTTCACAGCTTACATACAAAACTATGGCCTACTGTCCACGGACGCGTAGCTTCATAGACGCGACACGACGGCACAACACCGCCGCTTCCGTTGACACAGCGGCAGCTAGGCAAGATCGTTAACGATTTACACACACACACACACTATCATACACACACACACACACATACACTACACACACACACCGCGATGATGTGACCGCGATGGCGCGGTGGCGCGTGATGGCGTGGTGATGTGTGACATACACTATCGATTCGTCGTTACGATCGATCTGAAGCGACGGATCGTACAGACAAATCGTACCGTGTATGGGGCCTTTTAGATCCACGTCACGCGACGCGCCGCTACAAATCAGGCGTGGCCCACGTGTGCGTCGGTTTAATGTAGTTCTCGATTAATCCTTACAATTTACATATTATAAAACAAAGTCCCCCACCGCGTCTGTTTGTCTGTATAAACGCAATAAACTCAGAAACTACTGAGCAGATTTTCATGCGGTTTTACATTACACCAATAGACAGAGTGATTCGTGAGGAAAATTTAAGTGTATGTATATTATACATTGCATACATATTATAGTAAAGAAAAGCAGAGAATTTCAAACATTTCGAACAGCAGTGTGAAGCTAAGACGGGTAGCTCGTAAGAACTAATTTAGTTATAGGTGTAGTTAGCGTTGCCAGGCGTCCGGATAAAGCCGGACCCGGTCAGGCTTTTTAGTTGCGTGTCCGGCTAAATCAAGCAGAATCCGGCCTGTTCGGCTTTTATTTGGCTTTTTAAATTTGACCATTTCGTTCAGAATTGTCATTTAAGTTCTGCCTTACCTTGTATCGCTAGCAGAGCGGACATGCAAGTCTAGCAATTATATCAGTTAATTTTATTGTTTTTTTCATTAGAATTTAAAAATATTTCATGAATTTTATTGTTATTAAAAAGTAATGTTAGACTTAGAAAAAAAATGTCGGCTTTTTTGGCCAAATGTCCGGCTAAATAGGATAGTCTGTTAGGCTTTTCGGTTTCAAGAGCTGGCAACCCTAGGTGTAGTGGTATATCATCTCCTTAGCCTTTTGCCATCTGTGTTGGGGCAGACTTCCGGTCTAACCGGATGCGGCTGAATTTCAAACCACTATTTTACATGGAACGACTGCCTATCTGCCGGCCTATTGCGTAACTCTGTTGACAATTCAAGTGATGAACACTTGTTAACAATGTGCATCATTGAACTGTCAAACAGCTAGTTTCGTATTGCCTATCTTCAGTGACCAACTGCAGTGACGTCATTAGCCACTGGTACCTTTGATAGCCACCGTAACACGTTTTGACAGATGTTATTGTATCGATACTTTTAAAATTGCGATTGTGTAAGCTTTTGAAGCTGTATAATAGTCGATAAAATTTTAGGGTGGTCACAATAGGCACCGTAAATTTTTATAATTCACCACATTTCCACCGTAGTTTATTAGTCACTTGTGTGATACGTAATACCAATTTTATGAAATTGTCAAGTTCAGTGTGCAACGAATGCTAGTTGTCAACTGTTATTGAAAAAGTTAGCCAATAGCCCCCCTGGGCTCCACCACCCAGTAACTGGGCAACACGATACTCCTTTGATAGACTGATATATATATGTAGAGATGATCTTTTTTAAACAATTCAGTGCCTATTTTTATAACAGATCCTTTTTTACAACAGATCCGGGTTTTAAGGCATATAAATAAAACCCGGATCTCTAAATTTTTTGTTCAAAGTTTAACAAAGTTTTCTTTCCCAAATATAGATGACCAATTAACACAAACGTACTATGACGCTATAGCACAGCGGTTTTTTTTTTATTAAATCGATGGTATTTTCGATTCGTGTTTACGTAATTTATTCTCGCTTTATCTTACCATTAATAATTAATAATTGTCTTCTTTTAATGTGTGATTCATGCTAATAAAATCGTGTGTGTAGCTTTGCTGTTCTACGAAATGTAACCGGGTTAATATATCTTTTTTTTTTTTTTAAAAATCCCAAATGTAAAAGAACATTTCAAGCTTTCAACATTTTCAAAAAAAAACATAATATATTTAAATTATGAGGGATGAACCATTTAGATCAATGAAATTGGGCACGCCATAATTATGGCGGTAAGTCCCCTCTTTGAAAACAACACGGCGTCCTTACCTTCCGCATGACGCAGGTCCTCACCGGACATGGTAAGTTCAGGAGGTTCCGCATTGGATTCGTGCGGAAGAAACGCCCGGGTGCCACCATTGTGTGGACCGCCCGGAGGACACGGTGGAGCATACGGTAGAGGTGCCCCGCCTGGGCAGAGCACCGCAGTGTCCTCGTGGGGGCGATTGGCTGCAGCGATCTCTCGCGCCGGGCCTTGGTACAGGCCATGGTCCGGAGCGAGGAGGAGTGGCAGGCGGTCGCCTCCTTCTGCGAAGCAGTAATGCTAGCAAAGGAGGAGGCCGCACGTCCACGCGTGAGGCAATGGCCCTCGCGCCCCAGCCGCCGGGATTCCGATCCCGATTTCCGGCCACCGTAGGCGTGGGCTTGCGGACGGCGAACAATGGGTCCGATCGTCCGGTAACCGTCCGGACCGAGCCCAAGTCGTCGACGACGCGTAGTGTTCCACGCGCGCCTCAAGGAGCTGTCAGTAACCGTAGGGGCCCAGCAGGGTCGAAGCCTACTGGGGCCATGGGTGATGCGAAAGAAATCCCCGGGGCCCTGGAAAAATGGCAAAGAAAGAACAGGAGTGGGTTTTTAGTCAGTAAAAGTCTGACACTATCTCGCGCTCCGCCCAAGAGCGGGGGATGTCATTAGATGATTTTCCCACCAGAAAAAAAAAGATCAATGAAATGCAGAGGTCTTTTCTAAAGTGAGCCAATGGTGCTCACTCGACAGTCGAAATTATTTACAAGTTTCCAACATGCTTCTCTATTTATGTTGGTAAATAGAATTAGCACGCTGTGGCAGGGGAGAGACGGGAAAATGTAAAAGGAAGGTCTTTGTCCAACAGTCGCTTATTATTGAACCCATTTTTTTAGGACTCCGAATCATCAAATGATTTCTCACACTCTGGGGTGCAGCGAGAGGGCGTGTCAGACTATTACTGACTAAAACCGACCTGTGTTCCTTCAGTTACCCTTTGAGTTCCAAAGTTACGGTAACTCTTTATTTCTTTCTTTCCCTTTCTTCCTTCTTGAATCCAAACAACAAGTTGTACAAACAACTTTCAAAGGCTATTATTTTAAGAAAGTCCGCAAAATCACAAATGAAAACTAAATAATTAAAGTATGACCTAGAAACATGACTGTATCTATTACAGCTACAGAGATTAGAGAGGTACCTCCTTATTAAGTGAAGCAAACCGCAACTTGGCAGTATAGAAGGTTAACTGTGCCTTAAAAAAAAAGCACGATCGTAGATAATATTATAGCCCGGGTTTCCCCCGTCTTGTTGTTGTTCATACAAGTCAATGGAAGATTTTCAAGATCATTGTCACTCTACCGCGAAATGTTAGTATTGACGCATATCTTTGCATAACAGACAAATATACTAAATGTTTAGAATGAATGTTACAAAGTGTAAAGATTTGTCCTTTTTGGTTTTTTATTTTAAATTTCTTTCACTAGCAGAATGTTGTTTTATCGTTAAGTTTTTTTTTTGTGGTAGGGAATCATTCAATGACTTCTCCAGTTCTCCTGCTCTAGGGTGGAACGAGAGTGTCAGACTTTTACTGACTAAAACCCACCTGTGTTTGCCTTCAGTTACCCTTTGCGTTCTAGGGCCACGGTCACTCTTTCGTTCCGGCATCCATACACTACGGGCGGGTTTTAGAATATTGAGTATTTTTAGTTAAAAATGTCTCAAACCCTACTTAAATGCCAAATTTTAACAGGTTTTCAGGATAGAGTTTGAGAAATACTCAACTTCAAATGATTGTATCAGAAATCGGGGGTTAGTAAGATAAGCTTAATATTTTTTACTTTCCGCGGGCGAACCCGCTGGCAGAAACTAGTATTCTTAATAGAGTTTCAGATTATGACAAAATAATAAGCCACATGGCTCCATTTTCAAAATATAGACGAAATTATAAGCCACATGGCTCCATTTTCAAAATATTGACGAAATAATAAACCCCATGGCTCCATTTTCAAAATATAGACGAAATTATAATCCACATGGCTCCATTTTCAAAATATAGACGAAATTATAAGCCACATGGCTCCATTTTCAAAATAATGACGAAATAATAAGCCATATGGCTCCATTTTCAAAATATTGACGAAGTAATAAACCCCATGGCTCCATTTTCAAAATATAAACGAAATTATAAGCCACATGGCTCCATTTTCAAAATATTGACGACATAATAAGCCATATGGCTCCATTTTCAAATGAAGAAACGCTGGCCGTGCATGCATGGGTCTTATTCTTTATCCTCCCTTATCCCGTTACAGAGGGTCGACTTTCCCTATCACTGTACCATTTGCTTCGTTGAATCATGTCCACAATGTTGAGACCGAAGCTTTTCAGATCCCTTTGTACATTTGTCACCCAGACAGTTCGGAGCCTTCCCCTACCTTTTTGATAGCCATAGAATGACACTTTTTCAAAACATAATCATCGGGCCTTCGCATTACATGTTATTTGTCAGTGTTGGTTGCACCCGGCTGTTTGTGTGTGGGTAATCATCGTAAAGTCGTTGATTTCGGCTGTCTTGAAGATCTTGGATTGTCTTAACGGGTAGTCAGATGGCTGTGGGAACATTTAAAAGGACAAGGACATAGTAACTCTGAACCCAAAAGGCAACTGAAGAACGCGCAGGGCTCGCTCCACTTTAGAGCGACGTAATCAATGATGTGATTATTTCCCAGCTCCAAAATAAAAAAGGGGAGTCAGAAACCAGAAAATTTGACTACCAGTATTGCCAAGAAGTTTCCTATTACCCAGTAACCAAACCCAATAAAGTAGGGGAAATGCTACGCAGATGGAAAGAGGTGGGCTGGATCGAATAAAGGTAGCAGATCATTGTGAATGGACATAGCCCAAGTACACACAATGGTCCATAATGAACTGAGTGCAGACATCTAAATAGTATGCAATTTCTATAGTAAGGTACCTATATAATTTAATCATTAAAACATTGCATAACAATTCCAATAAGCCAAGCCACGGCTAAGATACATTGTTTTATTACGGAGTTTTCATCCCTACCTTCCATCATCAGATTAGCTTGATGGAACCTTATAACCAAAGCGCATCTAAGTAGATTATTATTACCACGGTTTTGCAGCGCATCTGGAATGTTCATGGAGGCGCGTACAGATGGATTCGCAGCCATTTTGCGCAAGAATGTGGCCTCCTTATTAAGCAGGGTTCGTGCGAGCGGCAATGGCATTCTGGCGGTTGTCGTTGACAAATTTTGCTGCCCTATACTAAAGCATCAAATTAGGGTGCTGATGGAATAGGGTTAAAATAATTTTAATGTGAAATTTTTAATCTTTCTAATATTTTTAATTTACTAACACCTAGATGATAAGTTTTCTACTAACCATTGGATCAATGATGTCTGAATGAATAAAATTATTATTATTATTATAATATAGCGGTTAGGTTACATTGATTTATTACAGAGTTCCGGTGCCTGCCTTCCGGCTTCATCATCAGATCAGTTCGATGTATCCCCTCCTCCTCTTCCTTCAGTCAGTCATCGACTACACGTATAAACAAAGCAATTTTACTTGTTACGACAGTTCTGCTGTGATCATATGAGGAGTTCCGTTCTATATCTTCGAATTTCATCATCAGGTTATAACAATATTTATATTGGAGCTATTCAGAAGTATTAAAAAAAAAATACAAAAAAAAATTGGTTCACAATTGACTGAGAAATCGGTGAACATAGATAAAAATTTAAAAAAATACATACAGCTGAGGTGCTGAAAAATTTAACCTCCTCCTTTTTCATCACAATAGGTACCTACAACGTATTGGTTGTTTATTCCAATGAATTAGAAGATTCTGGAGCTAAAAGATTATAGTATAATCGGCCGTGTGTTTGTAGCGTTTTTTGTTTTTGTAGTTGTTAATTGTTGTTACGACTATTATATAAGTGCGTGTCTGCGTCGGTTTTTTTTTTCAGTTAGATACCTACCTACAAGGTTTTTTATTCGTTTATTGTTTGGCACTTAAACGTAGGATCTTATATGGGGTGTTCCATTACTGCAACCAGTTTTGATTATTTACGGGAAAAAATTTAACGTCATCTATTCTTTTAAAATATCAAAAGTTGTAGGATTATTGCTATTAACCCTTCTTTACATTTTTTTTTTCGGTGGGAATATCATCCAATGATGGCCCTCGCACTTGGGCGGTGCGGCACTTTTGTGCTTGTGTTATCATTTACTGACTAAAAACCCACCCCTGTTCCTTCGTTGCCTTTCATACCAGGGCCGAGTCTTCCTTTCAGAAGCAGACCCTTGGCCCCAGTAGGCTACGACCCTGCTGGGCCCCTACGGTTTGCTGACACCTCCTTGAGGCGCGTGTGGAACAGTACGCGCCTCAACGACTTGGGCTCGGTCTGGACGGTTCCCGGACGGTCGGACGGCGAGCTACCCATTGCTCGCCGTCTGCAAGACCGCGCCTACGGTGGCCGGAAATCGGGATCGAGATCCTGGTGGCTGGGGCGTGAGGGCCGCTCCCTCGCGCGTGCACAACCCCTTCCCTCCTTCTTTACGTAGGAAATCATCAAAGGACTCACCCTAATCTGGGTGGAGCGAAAAGGAGTATCAGACTTCTACTGGCATCGGCCCTAACGTCCCCGTCGATCTTGCTGACATCTCGTTGAAGCCGCCTGCCCCCCTAGCTAAGTTGCAAACGATAAACGTGAACGCTTAGTAATCTCCAATAGATTTTCAACTTTATACCTAAGATCTTAAAGTTGAAAATCTATTAAAGACTATTGAGCGTTAGCGACCGGAACGAACGAAAACACTATGTAATCTTCAATAGATTTTCAACTTTATATCCAATAACAATAAAGTTGAAAATCTATTAAAGACTACTGAGAGTTTACGTTTATCGTTTGTGACTTGGCTAGGGGGGCCTGGAACAGAACACACCGTCCACCAGGTTGGTCGATACCAGACGGCTAATTACATTACTGTTAGCCCTGGACTTGAGATATCTCCATAGGAAATAATCCCTTAGCTTCAAGTCTAGGCTTAGCAAAACCTTATTTGACGAAGACACCAGGTACACAAATTTAAAAAAATGCATTGACGCAACCTCTGCTGGATATCAATTTATTCGTAAACAAAAATCACGAGCGACTGGGGAAACGTGTTTGTGATGTGTGTGTGCTCCATCTTGCCGAAACCCGGTTCTTTGATCATAACCCGGACGTGAAGCCAATGGATTATTTCCTACGGGGATAACTCGAAACATTAGGTTTAGAGAGAGAAAATAGGTTTCTCCATACAAACTTTGGACCCCCGTTTCATCCCCTTTGGGGGGTGAATTTTGGAAAATCCTCTCTTAGTGCTCGCCTACATCGTAAAAGGAAACCTTGTGCAAAATTTCACGATCCTAGTCCCAGTAGTTTCGGCTGTGCGTTGATATGTCAGTCAGTCAGTTTCTCCTTTTATATATAGAGATAATATTTTATAAAATATTTATGGGACATCCTGTATTTGAAATTGCGATTCTGCGTTAATTTAATTATATGACGTAGATAGGTAAAAAGTCAAAACGTTGTATTTTTCATAATTAAATTTTAAAACGCAGGATGTGCCTTATCTCACACAATTGTACAAAATTAAGTGAATATTCTTGTATATTGTCGGTCATGAATCTGTTAGAAGGCATCTTCTGGGCCGTGAGAATGTTCAAAAGAGTTTACCGTGGCCCTAGAACTTAAAAGGCAACTGAAAGACACAAGTGGGTTATTTTTTTTTTAAATACTCTAGCCTTGAAGACACCTAAATTATAATCAGGCGGAAAAACCGCATCAGGCAAATTGTTCCAGTCCTTCGATGTACGTGGCATTAAATGACGAGGCGAAACGCTTAGTCCGGACCGTAGAGGTGTTAACAATGTAAGGGTGGATACTCGTCATACATCAGCCAGGTTGTCTGATGGTAGAAAGGTGATGGCGGAATCAAGTTTTAGTCAGTAAAAGTATGACATTCCCTCTCGCTCCACCCAGAGCGGGAGAACTCAATTGATGATTTCCCACCTTAAAATAAGGCATCCTGTATTTATATCTTAAACTCGAGAAGCAAGGCCAAATACAATGGAATGGAATTTGTCAGAATAAACGCGAGTAAAATATAATAAATTATTATTCTTTACAATTTTCTCAGATGTAAGTAGCTACAGACATGAAGATGTTCCGGACTTTGTTCTTATTAAATTTAATAAAAACGTTTACATAATTATACATATTTATATCAAACAAAGGTTTTATGTGAGAACTGTGAAGACCTCATTGAATAATCCATGATAAATGCACTTTTAATTTGTTTTTTGTGCGAAATCTGTTTGCTTTTCTTTGTATGTAGATTAATCGAATGAATAATTACTGTTTCATTTAATTACGTTTGCAATATAAACACGACCTTTCTTTTGCTGTTGTTAATTAATCATTAAGTCATCTCAATTATATTGTCAATGACAAGATCACACAATGGAAATGAAAAAGCAAAATGCAGAGACAATTTACAGTCTACCTGTGTTGACAGGTAGATGTATGTGTTGATATATACCTAATTATATTCCTTGGAAACACCTGAATAATATTACCACTTTAAATGATGATTCCTTGGCCGAAGAAAATTCCGAACCCACCCCAGTATCCATGCCCGGGTGTCACCATTGTGTTGTGTGGACCGCCCAGAGGACACGGTGGAGGTGCGCCCCGTTTGGGCAGGGCACCGCCGTGTCCTCGTGGGGGCGATCTGCAGCAACGACCTCTAGCGCTGGGCCCTGGTACAGGCCATGGTCCGGAGCGAGCAGAAATTTTATATATTTGGGACAAAAAACAGTTATACAATACAGAATCAATATACAGTTTTATCAGAGAAGTAAAAAAAGTATAATTCGAACCATTGTCCCGAAATAGCACGTGAAATAGGATAACGGACGCGTGTTAAATAAAAGTTATATATAGGTATAAATACTCTTACAATATTTTATGAGAAGCAAATACATATGAGTCCGTTTTAAGGGCGGTGAGCCAGCAAATGACAAGCCATTTTTCTTTTAGATTGAGAAAGCGCGAAAATGTCTAAATCTATAAAATGTGAGTTATAGGTTGCCACTAGTTGTCGGAGAGGCGCCCGCACCCCAACATTCGTCATACAACGTGCAGTATAGAACAACCTAGGTACGCGCACCTTCCGCCGGACAATAGTTCTAGGTTAGGTTAGGTAAGGTTCTAGGTAAAATAGCTCGTTAGAGAGTTCAATACAGTTGAACTTGTTGTTGCATACACCATATAGCATCATAACCATGATCAATGAACGTCTAGAATCCAAGCTCAATATTTTGTAATGCTTCAACAAATCTGTATAGGATATTTTTGTACGGAAACACTTGTAGTGGGTGGCACGAAGAAACCTTTTCTATACGATTTCTATGGCATTCTTATATTTCTCGTAAAAGGGACACCATATGGGTTTTTTTTTCTTTCTTGGGCGGAGCGAGAGAGTGTGTCAGACTTTTACTGACTAAAAACCCACTCCTGTTCCTTCGTTGCCTTTCATACCAGGGCCGAGTCTTCCTTTCAGAAGCAGACCCTTGGCCCCAGTAGGCTTCGACCCTGCTGGGCCCCTACGGTTTGCTGACATCTCCTTGAGACGTGCGTGGAACAGTACGCGCCGTCGACGACTTGGACATGGATTTTGCCGGGTACTCCCTTTCTTCACCTAAAATTGTTTGTCCGAAAATCATTATCCATAACACGTTTGCTATAAACATCAATAACCATAATGTTCAAAATCCCAAAATTTTATTTAACATAATTATCTTTAGTTCGAAAAGTATTTTGTCATAATATCGAGTACTATAATAATTGAATCTCCTAATTTTACATGACCTAAAGTCATATGTCCTAAGTTTTGTGTTAAATAATGTGTATATTATTCCGAATGTTCAATTATAATATTTTTTTAGTCATAAATCATTTGCTAAAAATTAGATTTTAGTGACAGAAACGAATCGCTGTAAATCCGACTCCACGCAGTCTTGTCTGCCCTACCCCTAGAGTGTAATTTAAAACCGCGTAGGCGCGGAGGGGCGAGGCAGCCCGCGAGTTGAGGAGCAGGTGGTTGTAACACCCGCCGCCGCGGCTGAGGTTGGCCGGCGAAGCCGGCCAGCAAGCCGAAGCTGTATTAAATTAAAAACCGAAGTCCGAAGCCCAACAGAAGAAAGAAGAAAAAGAAGTAAAAAAAAAAGAAGAAAGAAAGAAGAAAGAAGTGTAGAAGTGTTCAGCGGTGCCGAAGTTGTATTTGTGTGTGTATTTATTTTTAGTGTAAGGTATTTATAGTTATTATATAAGTATTTATTAGTTTAATTTAAGATTTCACAAACTCTTCTTTCCTTATTTTCTACACACTATAGTCTACATCTCTTCTAACCTCTCCTTTCGCAGGTCTGCTGGAAGAAATTTCTTTTTGAAATAAGCAGTACCTTTGTACAAACTTTATATTAAGATACCTATCTTCTTCTGTATATTTGTGTGTACATGAATTAAAAATAAATAAATAAATAAATAAATAGTTTTATGTCTTTTGTATATTATTGATTGTAATATTTATGACAAACGGATTTAGGACATATTATACACTTCTGGACACATCTATTGGCCCACCTTAGAGTTTAGGTTTCGATGGCCCCTACCGAAATATGATTGCTAGATTGAACAAAAACTGTTGATGCAGTTTTAAACCTGATACATTTTACCATCTTTTTCGATCGTATTGTTTTAAATTTGAATTCAGAATACCATACGACATGGAGCTACGCCTAACAAGTCGGATATGCGCCTTGTTAAAGGCAATTGATTTTTGAATAAAAAACATGTTTTATCAAATAAAGGTTTAATTTAATAACGCGTGTTGCCTCCATGGGCATCTACCACAGCTCTCATACGATTAGGCATAGAGTTTATCAACCGCTCTATGAAATTTTGAGGGATCATCTCCCATTCCTCTTCTATGGCAGTTTTCAACTCCTGCATCGTCTGGGCAACTGGCTGACGAGCCCTAACACGTCTTTTTAGCTCGTCCCACATGTGCTCAATGGGGTTCATGTCTGGGCTTCTGGCTGGTCAGTCCATAACTGTGATGTTCACATCCCGAAGATATTCCCCGACGATGCCGGCCGCATGGGCTCTTGCATTATCATGCATAAAAAGGAAATTTGGGCCCACATAGTCCGCGTATGGTATCACGTGAGGTTCTAAGCACTCACGAATGTTTCTTTCAGCATTTAATGTTGGCAGCCGTGGTCCTGTAACAACCTCAAGTTGAGTTTTGCCGCTCGCGGATATATCGCTCCAGACAGTCCATGAGCCACCGCCATAAGCAACCCTCTCTTCAAAGCAGCATTGTGCGAAACGCTCTCCCTTACGTCGGTAGACCTTCTTCCTTCCATCATTGCCATGTAACACAATTTTAGACTCATCAGAAAAGAGTACACGGCTCCAATCTTGCTGTGTCCAATTTAAATGACTGCGTGCGAAATGAAGGCGCGCTGTTCGGTGGGCTCGCGTTAGTTTGGGCCCATTAGCTGGCTTGTGTGGTACCATATCGCGTTCTTTTAACCTTCTCCGAACAGTTCGAGCGCTCACAGATACTCCGTGGAAGTCGCGAAGTTGGTTTTGTATCTCAATGGAGGTAAGGTGACGATTTCTCAAGCTGGTCGTCACGATGAATCGATCCTGCCTTTCAGTTGTGACCCGAGATCGTGGCCTTCCTTGGCGACGAACAAAGCCGCAAGTCTCTAGGTACCTCCGATAAACATTTTGGACCGCAGATCGACTTAAATTAAGTTGAGCACTCACGTTTCTTTGGTTGTGTCCGGCCTGAATAAGTGCCACAGCTTGGGCGGCGACTTCAGGTGAAGTATCCATAGATTATTGATAGAACCTCACCTTTATGTTAAGAACAAACAATGTTTGTTGCAAAACCAAAGATATCAATCACTTTTTCAAGAATTAAATCCAAGTAAACCAATAAAACCAAGTTTTCTTAGTATTCGATTGTTTGATATCAACAAACAGGCTCCAAATTGTCTTTTGTTTCTTTAAATTCTGTGTTCGAAATTCAAAAAAAGACTATTGAATGAAATTGTGAAAGTGCCAGGTTCAAAACTGCATAAAAACTTTTTGCTCGACCTAATATAATATTTTAGCTAGGACCAAACGAAACTGAAAATACAAGGTGGGCCAATAGATGTGTCCAGAAGTGTATTTAGGGATTTCAATTTTATGGCATGTGATATTATGTGATTTTAAATTCGGGTAAGTTATCATTCGGACAAATGATGATTAGGACAAAAAAAGTTATGGCACTTTAAATTATGGATAAAAAATTTAGGTGACACAATAGAGAACCATTTTGCCGTCTTGCTTGTAGCCTCTTACCTCTTGTTGTAGCTCGATTTAAGTGCAAACTCAACATAACAGATCCAACCCATACCAACCATAACTTTGAAGTTGTTTTACTGAATCAAGCCCGCCCACTTCAACACAACTGGAATCGTGTAGATGTCCAATCCAGTGCCAGTTTTTTAACAGCTTTCTTCCTGTAATCAATGTGTCTGTAATGTTTAAACCTCAATGGCTTCTAAATTACAGGAATGCGGTAGAAGATATCACCCAGGCCATTGACTCACTGGATTGACTATTGACCTGGAATAAACGAATGTTATACTAAATCCTGCTGATTGTCACTCCAAACGCGTTCATCCTTGAACTCAATTGATAAACAACACATTATCCGTAAAGTGTAGTGACACCGGAAAACAGGAAGCTGGCAACACCTAAAGTATGCACGTCAAATTACTACAAACTACTTTCAATCTTAACTAGCAAGAGTCAAGGTTGAATATCAAACGGAAAGTTATAATCGATACATTTGGCGAAAATAAATCTGGCAAGACGAATGGTATTTTGGTTTATTAAACACGGAAAAGGCAATGAATAAGTCACATGGGGAGGAATATTTTTTCGAAATGTTTTTTTATTTATTTAGTACATGGACGACTTACAGCTAATAGAACCAGATAAAAAAAGGAAACCATAATCATTAGAAAGCTAATTACAAGTCCTCACGAATAGACATCAGAATACATAAAAAATGGTGTGAGCACAAAAACAAAAAAGCTTCGGATACAGCATAAATCCTTGGTTTGCACTTAAATAACTAATGACTAATCTATTAAACCTAATGCTACTTGAAGAATTTTGAGGCTTAAACACCTTCTGGCCGAGTTCACACTAATTGTGAATGGATCCCAATCATATTCATTGCATATGTCTTTTAAATTACGGCTTGCACGCACGCTCGCTTACTCGCTTACCGCTCGTTCTACAATAACAAAGGATGTAGCGTTGAACATTGTAGAAACGATAACATTTCATTCTATCATTTTGAACGATGTGAACTTGGCTACGAATTTTCTATTCGTTTGTTCTGACCACGTGACTTAATGTTGAGATGATGTCATTCCCATACATTTGATTAGTTTTCGACTAGCGTTAACGATTGCAGATTATCAACTTGGCTAGGGGTGCTGGGGTCCCGGACAGGCATCGTAAACGGTCCTTCTGTGTCAACCCGAGACTCGAAGCTACACATATCTAAACATCAAAGAACAGCTGTCATCTGAGAAGCGTTTCGCAAAATCTATACGCAGTAAAATGTCGTAAAATTCATTGGTGTATGTAGGAAGTGATAACATTAACTTATTACCATTGCAAAACATTGTTTCAACTGCTGAATTAATTAATTGAACCATGTGCAAAGGAGGAAAATCTCATGCGTGGAGGCCTCGTGCCTCACAAAGTCACAAGATTCAAACGAGATAAAATAATAAATAAATCTACATATTATCAAATATTTTTCCCACTCGGCACTCGCTAAGCTCTATAGTGAGTGTCAGACTTATACTGTCTAAAACCCACCTTTGGTACTTTAGTTGCCCTTTGCGTACCAGGACGACGGTAAATCTTTCGAACAATTCCGCAGCCCATCAATGTTCATACAATTTTAGACCCTAAATTAACTTCATAGTTGGCCAGTCTTGAACCGTGTTCACGTTACTGTGTTGTGTCGTGTCGTAACGCTTTCGGATGCAGTAATAGCCAATCAAAACTCGTTGTAGATTCGTTTGATTGGTATATCCCCCGCCACTACATACTACAGTACTGTGTCTGTTGCTATGCTGTGCTTTATGGGCTACGTTTTACTGAATGTCAAGGAAATACCTTGATTCTGAATTGATGGATTTGATCCGAATTCGGTAGGCAATAAGGAAATAGAAACAGTAATAAATAAAAATAAATAAAATTAAGTAAACCTAAGCCAGCAGGCAATATCTTATCGCCGTAATTAAGCAGGTATGCAATGCCCCATAGTAAATATTTCTAGAGTTTTTAAGGCTTTTCGTTCTATAGTATTTAATTTATACTGGGAATATACACTATTAAAAAATTCGACTAACTATATTTACTGTCAGGGGTCGCCTACCGGTCGATTTTGGCAAAAGGACCAAAGCACGGGGCGACAGATATCGAGCTAAAATTACAGGCCCTAAATTGTTTTACTTTGCCGCCCCGTAAATTCTTTGTTAAAAGAAAAGCGAACCTATTCGGGTATATCCAAGGCGGAAGTGGTAATACTTTCGAGCTCGCTTCGCTCGCTCTTTTATCCTTATTATTAGGTAACCAATTTTTCAGCATGATTCAACAAAGTAAATTCCATTTCTGCATGTCGCATGAATAGCAAAAAGGAAAGGTCGAACGTATCCGAGGCAAGTTGCTCAAACCGAGTTCGCTTCGTCTTTGTTTACCGATTTTTTTTTCAGTATTATAAATCGAAAAAATAATTCCATATCAAGAATATTAAAGGGTATTTTCCTTTAAAGTGTTTAGAAAAAATTTTGAGCTTTGTCTCTTTTTATTCTTATTGTTGTCTAATCATATTGTCCACCATTGTTATATATTATATACGCTTGGATAAAACAAACTACATGTTTTATAATTTAGTGTCACAACTCCACATCGCTTGGGCATGCCATAATTACGGCGATAAGTCCCCTCTTTGACTGTCGGCTGGAAAGACCTCACGGCGTTCTTACCTACCGCATGACGCAGGTCCTCACCGGACATGATAAGTTCAGGAGGTTTCTGCACCGGATTCGTGCAGAAGAGACGCCCGGGTGCCAACATTGTGTGGACCGCCCGGAGGACACGGTGGAGCATACGGTAGAGGTGTGCCCCGCTTGGGCAGAGCATCGCCGTGTCCTCGTGGGGGCGATCGATGGCAGCGATCTCTCGCGCCGGGCCTTGGTACAGGCCATGGTCCGGAGCGAGGAGGAGTGGCAGGCAGTTGCCTCCTTCTGCGAAGCAGTAATGCTAGCAAAGGAGGCGGCCGATCGCGTGAGGCAACGGTCCTCACGCCCCAACCGCCGCCGGGATTCCGATCCCGATTTCCGGCCACCGTAGGCGCGGGCTTGCGGACGGTGAGCAATGGGTGGCTCGCCGTCCGATCGTCCGGTAACCGTCCGGACCGAGCCCAAGTCGTCGACGGCGCGTAGTGTTCCACGCGCGCCTCAAGGAGATGTCAGCAACCGTAGGGGCCCAGCAGGGTCGAAGCCTACTGGGGCCATGGGTGATGCGAGAGATCCCCGGGGCCCTGGAAAAAAAAAATGGCAAAGAAGGAACAGGAGTGGGTTTTTAGTCAGTAAAAGTCTGACACTATCTCGCGCTCCGCCCAAGAGCGGGGGATGTCTTTAGATGATTTTCCCACCCGAAAAAAAAAAAAAACTCCATTTCGCTGTTGACTGGATGTCAGCCGCAAAGACTGGATATGCCAAAGCTTATCTCTAGCCGAGGTAACAGCCAGACCTTGAGTCACACGAGTTTCAACTAAGTGTTTGGACAAATCTTTATAGTTTATGATCACTCGGACCTCATCCCAAATCCTTGTGATAGTGTGATTATCTGTAGCGCATACATGTAATTTGAGAGGTTTACCAATTATTACTTGCGTCCACAGTAGTTAATATAAAAACATAGATTAGGTAGGTTATCAGCAAGTTTCTTTGGAGGTCTATAAGAATTGTTTAGTGCCTTATCAATCATTAGGTAGGTACCCAAAATAAAGGAAAGGAAAAGAAAGTCAAATGTTTATTTGAAACTCGCATATAAATAAATATGTTGTGATCCGCCCCGGATTCTCTCGGGTGTAAATTATAAACATAAATCTTCCTTATTTATTGATCTTTCTATCAGTGAAAACCGCATCAAAATCCTTTGCGTGGTTTGTGAGGAATTAGCGAAAAAACAGACAGACGCGGAAAGTAACTTTGTTTTATACTATGAAAAAAATATAAACGAAATAAACTAAATAAAGTAAATTACTCTGATTTATGATTATTTGTTATATTATTAAAATGTTACACGTGCGAAAAAAACTGTTCTAAATCCAAATTCCAACATTATTTAATAATAGCATTTGTTTTAGTCTTTTCTGCGCAAAACAATTATCTAAATATAAACACGTGATTATAATTATCATAATTCTTAATTAAAAATTTTATGTTTTCTCATAATACCTTCTCACAATAAAAGGCGAGTAGGTGTAGTTATGAAAGGGCATTGTACAAAAGAGTTAAGTTAGAACTACATTCCGCACACGTGGGCCACGTACGCCGATCTGGGCGCGTCGGTCTCCATACATTTTATATGGCATCTAGACTTTTAGAGCTACATAATATCCACGCCACGCGACGCCACGCAACGCGTTTCTACGTACAAATCAGGCGTGGCCCACGTGTGCATCGGTCTAATGTAGTTCCCGCTTTACCGTGGCCGCGTGTGGAACGCAAAAGGCAACTGAAGGAACACAGCACCACGAGCTCTTATAACGATCCATTCTACGATCTAAACTGAACTGTTAAAGTGATGGAGCTATATATGGTGTATAGGTTCATCCCTCTTTCTAGCTCACACGACATTTTTTTAACACGTCATTGTTAGTCCCCAGGTGGGTTTTAGTCAGTATCCACCTAGAGCAGGAGAAGATATTTGATGATTTCCCACCTCAAAAAAAAACTGGGCAAGTGCGAGTCGGTTTCGGGCCCTGAGGGTTCCGTACAAACTTACCAATGTAAAAAGTTCAATTCCTTATTGGAGTCTCGAAGTTTTTTCCAAATGGCAATTTTTTTTGTGACAGCTACAAATTTTCTGTTTTCAGATTTATTCCTGTACTTGTATTATAAGACCTTGCTTTATGCAAAATTTCAGGATTCTGGGTCAACGGGAAGTACTCTAGAATTTTGGTTCCCTTGTATGTCGAAATATACTTTTTTTGCGACATAAACGGCCATATCTTTTTTTTCCGTTAACTTAGAAGTTTGGTTTTTTTACAGCTTCAAGGGACCGCAAATATTAAAACCATATACTTGGGAGTATATGGTTTTAATATCAACTCGATACGTCCACGCGTTCCCAAGATAAAGGGTCTTGACAGACAGACAAACACAGACGGACGGACAACAAAGTGACTTATAAGGGTTCCGTTTTTTCCTTTTGTGGTACGGAACCCTAAAAACGGTGTAGATTAGATAGTGTTTAGTAAAAGAGCATCTGTTTAAATTAAATACAACCGAGTTTACATTCAACTTTGACTACCTCCTAAGAATCATGAGTTGGTTGCAAGGGCGACTGCTGCAGTGAGTGAGATATGAGATTGTTTCCCGGGTCGGGCGAAGTGTTCTTTATTATTATAATTCACAAAATTAACGTAGAATCGTAACGCCGCTTGTACACGTTAAGAAAAGTCATCGGGCATACGCAAGAATTCGTGTCATTTCTACACACGAACTGTGTACACTCTTTTGACACTGACCAAGAAAAAATCTTGCCTGTGCCACAGAATAAGAAATAGTACAAGTACAGAAATTGCACTCCGTGATAGCCAACATACGAATTTAAACCTACTAACAACAGCGCTAATGTCCATAATACATTGCACGGCACGGACACGACCTTGATTTTATTAGCCTACCAGATCCAGTGGCGCTCGTAGCGAATCAAAATGCACCGTTAAGTCCGCGTGACGAGAGTCTCTTTTATTATGCCCGATGCGCCTTTGAACAGGCCGCTTTTGTTATAGGGTTAGGACTTGTGTGTTTTTGAAAAATGTGAAATAGGTACTTACGTTTTATTACATAAAATATAATCAGATTTTCTAAATTTATATGGTAGATAGGTACCTTATTGATTTCTACCTATTGACTTAAGTATATCCTTATATCCATACTTTAAAAAGAGAAGTCAAGAGATTGTTTACATTTAGTTAGGTATCTAAACAAATGAAATAGGTAATTAAAATGAAGTGTATATAACTTTGTTGGTTTTGTATGTGCGTTAGCTTTGCGTTTATATGTAATTTTTAAAAGGTAGGTCGTTTATGACGTTATTATACATAATAATTAACATTTTGTAAGATATAGTTCTAGTATATGTTGACCTTGCATTAGTAAGGTAGTCACTAGTACTGGGAGGTCTACTTATATGGAATGATTTTAAGGTCATTGACTCGTTTACGTAAAAAATGTAGCAAATACTTGAAATAAAAACTCGATAGAATATTCGATAAAGAATTCAAAAATAATTTTTTAGTTAGCGCGAGTCAAGCGGAAAATCGAACACGCATGTGACACTCTACCGAAATAAGCCTCACAAAAGAGGCCGCGGGCGTAGGCACATTTCTATACCTATAGTTAGAAGTGCGCCAGGCCTGCCTGCGCTAGACACGACGCGTGATGTTGCTATAATCTATATAATATATATAAAAGAAAGTCGTGTTAGTTACACTATTTATAACTCAAGAACGGCTGAAACGATTTGGCTGAAAGTTGGTGGGGAGGTAGCTTAGAACCAGGAGACGGACATAGGGTACTACTTTTTTTTTTTTTTTTGAGTAGAGTAGAGTAGTGTAGGTTAGAGTAGGGTAGAGTAAGGTAGAGTAGGGTAGAGTAGGGTAGAGTAGGGTAGAGTAGGGTACAGTAGGGTAGAGTAGGGTAGAGTAGAGTAAGGAAGAGTAGGATAGAGTTGGGTAGAGTAGGATATAGTAGTCAGTTGACGCCGCGGGCAAAAGCTAGTAATAAATAAAAATAATCATTTTATTTTCAGGCATCAGAAGCCCATAGACAAAATACATAAAATAATCTTAAACAATAATAAACTAATACATATATTATAAAAATAAAACTTATATATTTAAACTCGTAATTTAGGCGGCGTCGGTGTTGCGCTGCGTGGTATCGCATAACCGTCCTCGGAAATGTCGGTATACGACACCTTTCGGCCAGAAGTCCTCTTAAAAGAAGTGCTATGGTGCGGTAGGGGAGCGGGGTAGATGAGGGGTTGCCACGAAAAATTTCAGTGCCTAAATCCGACAAAATTCTTATCGTGTACAAATCAAAATCAAATCAAAAGCATTTATTTCAAATAGACCATTTACAGGCACTTTTGAATAGTCAAATGTCGGTCAGTCCAAAAAAAGGGAAGCTAAATTGCACGTTCCAAAGCGTAGATCTTTATGGAGAAGTACATGATGAATTGGTCCTATCTGCCACAGACACGGTGGAATTTCTTAGCGTGTAGAAGTGCCCTAAACCTAATATGAATCTAACATGCTCATTAAGCATTGTAGGTTTTTAGTAATTTTAAATGAGTTAGCACTTACTTTTGCTAAGCGACTTGTTTTACATGAGAAATTCGTTTAAAATAAGTATGTGACAGGTCCCTAATAGTATACGGTAGAGGTACGCCCCGCTTGGGCAGAGCACCGCCGTGTCTTCATGGGGGCGATCGGCGGCAACGATCTCTCGCACCGGGCCTTGGTACAGGCCATGGTCCGAAACGAGGAGGAGTGGCAGGCGGTCGCCTCCTTCTGCGAAACAGTAATGCTAGCAAAGGAGGCGGCCGTACGCGCGAGGCAACGGCCCTCACGCCCCAGCCCCGATTTCCGGCCACCGTAGGCGCGGGCTTGTGGACGGCGAGCAATGGGTAACTCGCCGTCCCACCGTCTGGTAACCTTCCGGACCAAGCCCAAGTCGTACACGGCACGTAGTGTTCCACGCGGGCCTCAAGATGTCAGCAAACCGTAGGGCCAAAGCCTACTGGGGCCAAGGGTTCGCTTCTGAAAGGAAAACCCGGCCCTGGAATGAAAGGCAACAAAGGAACTAGGACTGGGTTTTAGTCAGTAAGAGTCTGACACGCCCTCTCTCTCCGCCCAAGGGCGCGAGATGTCATTGGAGGATTTTCCACCTAAAAAAATCCTAATAGTAATTAAACGCAAAGGGCAAACAAGGAACATTGCTGTGTGGTTTTAGTCAGTAAAAGTCTGATACTCCCTCCCGCTTAGCCCGAATTTCACTTCGGTTGCAATGACACAGTTTCTTCATTTGTATCAAAATGTATTTTTTTTTTTTATCATAGCTGTAGGTTATGTGGTTTACCTTGCCAATTGCATATTAAGTATAGGTACTTGGGAACTAAAACATGTGGTTATCGAATGTGTTTTTTTTTGTATTTTATAGTCACTAATTATTTTACGAACTACTTCCGTCCGTATCCTGCTTGGTAGGTAGGTAATTGTCAAGATCAATGTCAAATGTATATAAATTATAAACAGATCACGAGTTAAATTGCAAGCATGAAAGGTCAAGTTTAACAATATTTTCATTGGAACATTCCTCATTTCTGAAGGTGTATTTCGAATTTTATCTATTAGAGATTTTCAGGAGAATAAAAAAACATTGTGAGAAAAATAACCTATACCCTATTCATCTGGGCTTGAGACAAAATGTAGACAAAAAGTAATGAAAAAATGCAAGCGTTCCTTGGTCCAGGTTCACTCATGTTTTTAAGGGGATGCAACTCGACATACATTTTCACTGTTTTTCGTACAACCGCTCTTACGCCATTATGACGTTATTACACATTTTCTTCAGATATTTTGGAAACAGTAGGTATCTTGAGGATATTATCTAGGCTTCCATTGAAATTAATTTATAAATTTGTGTAAAACTAATCCAGTAAAGACTACTGAAAATATGCTTTTTGCATGAACTTTGACACTTCATAATTTACTATAAAATTTAAAAAGGAAAAACAATAGAACCCATGCAAATTTAATCAAGATTCTGAATGACACAAATGACAATTTTTTTCAAAAACTTTAAAGGGTTTAAAAAAACACGTATTTCCTGGAACAAGTTTTGTAAAATATTTGAGTAAATCACGGAATTACCGAATGCTAACAGAGTTTTCAGGCGTTATCTCTCTTTTTTCGCGTTGCCTTTGCGTCAAAGATCGCGTTGGATTGCGTTAGATAAAGTAACAAGCTTTCAAACCATGCTCGATGTTGACGATAGGCGAGTGTAATAGGAACCCTTTTAAGCAACCCTTTTTATGGTTTGTTTACCTTTTGTCTCACGGCTCCCTGAATAGGGTATAGTAACAGTGTGAAAAACCCAACACGCTATGCACAAGCGGTCAATATAAAATAATATCTCTCTTTTTCTGTGTGGTTTCTTTTGAAAAGCAAAGCAAAAAAGTTGATAACATTGAACTAAGTAGGTATATTATAAAATTTTGCAGGAAAATAAAAACATATCAAGTTGTTATTCGATTAATAACAACCCCTTACATGAAGTTCACATCTACTATTAGGGATCTTTTTTATAGGGGGAAATCATTCAATGACTTCTCCCGCACTAGGGTGGAGCGGGCTTCTCTGTGGCCCCTACGGTTTTGCTAACATCTCTTTGAGGCGCGCGAGAAATACTACTCGCTGTCGACTACTCGGGCTCGCTCCTTGCTGGACGGCGACCTACCCATTGCTCGTCGTCCTCAAACACGTGACATGATCACTGTGCCACCGTCTTTGGTGACAGTCCACTCTGCGCCCGAAATTGGAGTGCCCATGTTTCTAGAGTAGACCCAAAGAATCAATGTCAAGATGTGGAAACGGAAACGTTTCAAAGAGTTACCGTGGCTCTAGAACACAAAAGGTTAATGAAGGACACATAAGTGGGTTTTAGTCAGTAAAAGTCTGCCACGCCCTCGCGCTCCACCCTAGTGTGGGAGAGGTAATTTGATGATATCCCACCTCAAAAAAAAAAGGGAAACTATGTCAATGTATTTTGTCACAGTTAGTAGGTATTACTTATAGACCGCCAAAAAGCCGCCACCCTAAATTTGATAAATCATATCTATTTGATTTTTGTTATTATCATATGAGATAATAATATTATGATAAACGACCAAAACAAATTAATTCATTTTCCTCCTCAATAAAAATCCTAAAATACACGTGTCGAAAAGATTAGCAGGCATAAGCCGACAGGAAAGAAATGAGATTCTGTCCACCAAAAATACGTAATATCATGCAAGAATTAGTTTTCCTAATCAGTAATTACGCAATCGTTAAGGATTCTCGGGGGATGGATAGATCCAAGGCAGGGGGGTTGTTCGAAAAAGTTACCGTGGCCCTGAAGGCTAAGGGCAACTGAAAGAACATAGGTGTGTTTTGGACAGTAAAAGCCTAAAATTTCAGCTCGCTCTACCTAGAATGTGACGGGATAAATGATGATTTCACACCAGAAAAAGGGTGAGATGTATAGGTACCTTTTTGTCAGGGGAGAACGGACAGTTATGTCGGATTCATACTGATTAAAACCACACTGTTCCTGTCCCTACCGCTATCATGAGTCGGGGCCTGGGGAGCCCAGGATAAAAGTAAAATTGTGGTACTGCTTCACAGGACATGCGCCAGCTGCTATGCTGCCCATCCTGAACAACCAGCTACACCGTCCACAATACATTCGAGGCCAACGACAGAGCTGTATACAGGTTGCCAAGTACTGGTCAGAGAAAATTTAAGGTGAGTCCTAGAACACGAAAAGAAGATGTCATTCGCGATTTCAGAGAAAATAAACATTCTATATGTACTTGCCGACCAAGTTATAAGCCAACTGTCTTGTGGTGATATCGGGACATCTAACGGATTTAACGGTAGGTATTATACCTACTCAAACCTCATTAAATCGTCTACGAAGTATGAAGTTCCTTTAGCGAATGTACACGCCGAACGACGAGCAATGGGCTTGCCGTTCGGCCGACCGGTAAGGAGCGAGCCCGAGCCGTCGACAGCGCACAGTGTTACACGCGCGCCTCAAAGAGATATCAGCAAAGCCGTAGGGGCCCAGCCGGGCAGATATATACTAGGGCCTCGGGGCAGGGGCGCCGACTCCGTGGGTGATCGGGGGCTCGAGCACCCATAAGAAATAAACAGTGAGTGCCGAGCACCCCTGAGAATTATAGACATAAAGAAAGAGATCAGTAAACGCCTTTTAGTTTAAGTATAAATTATAATATTTCGTGATACTAAAAACCAGTTTCATTTTTATAATATGTTGGCTTCATTTTATATTTTTATCAAACATAATTAGTAATTAAGTACGCAGTATGTAAGTAGGACATTTATTTATTTGTCGGTCGATCAGTATGCATTTCTCTTCTCACACTTCGCCACTTTTTCGAATCCATCAAATGAGCATGAGCACCCATGAGGTTTTATAAAAGCCGGCGCCCCTGCCTCGGGGAATTTCTGAAAGGAAAACCTTGGTCCTAGAACACAAAGAGCATAGATGGGTTATAAACAGTAAAAGTCTTGAGAAGAGAGGGCACGCGGGCGTGTGCCCGCGTGCCCTCTCGTTCCACCCAAATAGAGAAAAAAAAAGTACGGAAAATAGAGAGAGACGGAGATGTGTTGCAATAACTGCAACCAACCTATCAGACGATCCATGACCACTCCGCTAGATGTGTACGACTAGGAAGAAGGCCTACCTATTACCAAGAAATCAAAGTAGGTAATTATAAGTGCTTTTTGCTTGAATTGAATGGTTTGGATTAGGGTTAGGAAAAGCTGTTTCGTATGACACCAACTGGTTGCCATAGGGCTCAGATAGTAGGCAGGTAGACATTAAAGCACCAACCCGCACTGGGGCCGCGTGGTGGATTACAGCCCATTCCCTCTCCTAGAGAGGAGGCCTGAGTCCCAACAGTGGGAACATTATAAGGCCGACTATGCTATGCTAGACATTAAAGCGGGAACTACATTAGACCGACGCACACGTGGGCCACGCCTGATTTGTACGTAGCGGCGCGTCACGTGGCGTGGATCTAGTGTAGCTCTATAAGTCTAGTTGCCTTATAAAATGTATGGAGACCGACGCGCCCAGATCGGCACGTGTGCCCAATGTAGTTCTACCTTAAGTCATGAGGTAAGCCGTAGGTGTGTAACATAACAACACGCTAAGAAATATCACACAATTTGAATAATAGATTTGACGACAATCTAGTATTCAAATGTTGTCCTTGAGCTTCACAGACGATAGGAAGTTTTGTAGACGTTTATTGTCACACCAAGTAAGGCGGAATGATCTATACCTATCCATCTTTAATTCCTTTCAGATCAAAGCCAGTTTCTGAACAGAGAATTTGAAATGAATAACTTATCACGCCCTGGTTTTAATCACTTAGCTTTCCAGATAAAGGGACCATTCAAGTAAGTACCTATTAGGTACGTAGGCACTAAAAGGGGGGTTGGGGCACGGTAATATTATCTATACAGTATTCCAACTTCATACAAACGGACGAAACGCGAGCTATACCTACGCGCCTCGATCTCGGGGTGCGCTCGGGATGCAGACAGTCGCGTCTGTGTCGCGCGATTTTTTCAATAAAAATAAGTTCAAGTACATATTTATATATATTTAATATGACGAGTAGGATATATTGTGCTGTTTTTGGTTGCATGAATTCTTCATTTAAAACCAAACATATAAATTTTAAAGTAGCTGCAGGTATCTATAACCAAGTAAAAGATATTCCTTTTTCTCCACCTTGTCCATGTTTCCCAAAACAATTTTTTTAGAATGCGGATTTTTGTACTTTAAAATTTAATAATAAAGCATTTCGTAGGTACGTCTCAGCCGAGGCGCAAATATTTTTCGGTCGCAAATATTGAACACTTCCTATTCAATTCACAAAGTATTTTATTTGTTTATATGAAAAAAGTATATTTACAATCACAAAACTAAATGGATGGAAACACAAAGTAGGCAAATGTAATTAAAATGCTGGAGGCGGGCAGCCATAGTGCGGGCAGCCCTATCGCATGTTTACGTACCGCGCGGCTGTAGGCATTTATTTCAAAGATACGGCCGAGTTACAATACTGTATAGATAATATTACCGTGGTTGGGGGTTTTTGCTTTGCTTATTTTATGACAAAGGGGGACGGGGCGTTTATAGGTAACATTAGCAATACTTTGTATTCCCTTCTTGTGATTTTCCGCAAAATAATATAAATGTTTACATAAGCATAGGAAGGGTAAAAGTTTTGCTTACATTTGCTGACCAGGGCAATGGGGGGCTTCAAATACTTAAAACTCAACCTACTTAGATATCTAGTACTTGAATAGCTATGCTTAGTTTGGGACTAGATGGCGTTGTGTGAAAGTTGTGGAATATAATAAAATAAAAAAATTTACCTAATTTGTCAAAAACGAAATCTCAAATTCAATTAGGGTTAAACAGTAGGCGAAAAGATATCTTTTTTTAAACCAACAGCTATATTTAAATACTTATTAAGTTATAATATTTAATAGTTAAGACCTTTCGTACCAGGGCCGAGTCTTCCTTTCAGAAGCAGACCCTTGGCCCCAGTAGGCTTCAACCCTGCTGGGCCCCTACGGTTTGCTGACAACTCCTTGAGGCGAACTACGCGCCGTCGACGACTTGGGCTCGGTCCGGACGGCTACCGGACGTAGGACGGCGAGCTACCCATTGCTCGCCGTCCGCAAGCCCTCGCCCTAGGTGGCCGAAAATCGGGATCGGAATCCCAGCGGCTGGGGCATGAGGACCATTGCCCCGCGCGTGCACTTGCGGCTTTCTCCTCTGCTAGCATTACTACTTCGCAGAAGGAGGCGACCGCCTGCCACTCCTCCTCGCTCCGGACCATGGCCTGTACCAAGGCCAGGCGCGAGAGATCGCCTCTGCCAATCGCCCCCACGAGGACACGGTGGTGCTCTGTCCAGGTGGGGCACACCGTACGCTCCACCGTGTCCTCCGGGCGGTCCACACAATGGTGACACCCGGGTGTTTCTTCCACACGAATCCGGTGCAGGAACTGCCCGAACCTACCGTGTCCGGTAAGGACTTGCGTCATGTGGAAGGTGAGGACGCCGTAAGGTCTTTCCAGCCACACCTTAAAGAGGGGACTTACTGCCATAATTATGGCGTGGCCGACGTTCATACATCTGGATCTGGACGAATACATAACATGTTTCTTGAAGGCAATTTGCGTTTTTACCTTTAACCGTTTTATTTGAAAGTACAATAAATAATTGCGATGCTTTCGGAATGAATTGCAAGCACAGAATTTTCAATACACTTGTGAAGAAAACAACAGTAAAATTTTCTGTGACATGGGGGTAAAAATCTGTTTTCATAAGCGCATCATTTTTTTTTATTTACCCCTAGAGGAAGGCTAAGGTATTTTGATTATACTGCCTAGTCTTACGTTTATGTTTTCTTGCGTGAAAAGTTTTTACGATAATGTCTTTCGTAGTGACAATAGAATACGGATGTAACATTTCGACGGCGAAGTGACAAGAACTCCTAACTGTCGAAGTCAAAAAATTTTTGTCTTAAAAACGTTAGGAGGTAATACTAAAAATTGACATGTTGGTTTAGTTATGAAGTGTTTCCACAATTTAATTTGGTGCAGTTGCAACTAAATATTCGCTTCAGAGATTTCACAAAAACATGCGGAAACACACATTTGAATTAAAAGCGCTAAAAAGTAATTTATGTTAGTTAGAAGGTATTGGCACTTCACCGTCGATTTTCTAATGATTTTGTAGTATTTAATTTTATTTAATTAGTACAGCCACTGAACTTCACTGGAATAAAAAAAATCACGCCAAAAACGGCGCGCATCTTAAAATGGCGGCCATAGTCCACAACAAAACAAATTTTATTTGAATGTACCTACGATTTATTTACTAAATGTTTTTTTATTAAATAAATCGTTTGTACAAGTTAAATTTGTCCATTTTAACTTGTAAATTGGATGAAATAAGTAAGTAAGACACTAATTTATATACTACTAGCTGACCCGGCGAACTTCGTACCGCCTTAGCGTAGCAATGATGCACTACTTTATTTTGTTGTATATTTTTCAATATTTCTGAGAGATTTTCTTAATATTTTTTTTCCGTAAGAACCTTCTCCTAATAATAACAAATACAACAAAAAAGAATTAGTGAAATCGGTCCAGCCATTCACGCGTGATGCCGTGACCAAGGAAAACGGGTTTCATTTTTATATATATAGATAGATTGAACAAACTTAATGGGAATTTTATTCGAATTCAAAATTTGTTTTGCGAACAAAGAGGTTGAACAAAAACTGGTCACCTGGGAGAATGGAAACGGCGAGAGATGTCGTGCGGTGTTCCGTAGGGATCGGTACTAGGACCACCCTTGTGGAACATCGGGTACGACTACGTGCTGCGCGGCGATCTCCCTGACGGGGTCACCGTGGTCTGCTACGCAGATGATACGCTGGTCCTGGCGCGGGGAGAGTCGTACCAGGCGGCGGTCGAACTAGTGGCACGCGGGGTTGCGACAGTCGTGGAGAGGATCCAAGAATGCCACCTCGAGTCCCACTCGAGGTGGCATTGCACAAGTCAGAGGCCATGTGCTTCCACGGCCCTCGGAATGCGCCACCATCGGTTTCCCAACTAACGGTAGGAGGGGTTCACATCGGCGTCGAGTCGACGATGAAGTACCTTGGACTTGTCCTCGACAGCCGATGGAATTTCAAGGAGCATTTCCGACGTCTGGCTCCCAAACTGGATCGTACTAGGGCTGCCCTCAAGCGGCTTCTGCCCAACCTCGGGGGTCCAGACGCCTCCTGCCGGAGGCTCTATGCAGGTATCGTTCGGTCCATGGCCCTTTATGGGGCACCGGTATGGGCGCCGTCGCTTCGAAAGCGACCAGCGGCCAAGCTGAACGCAAGCCAGAGGGTCATGGCCATCCGGATGGTGCGGGGATACCGCACGATTTCCCGCGAAGCAGCGAGCCTCCTTGCTGGCCAACCACCGTGGGATTTGCAGGCAAAAGACCTTGCACGCATGCACGATCTGCGCATGGAGATGCAACGCCGGGGCGAAACTCCGCTGCTGCGCCAAGTCGCGGCATGGCGGGAAGACTTCCGGCGAGATCTCATGGTGGAATGGCGACAGCGACTGTTGCAACCCAGTGCTGGGCACGCCATAATTATGGCGATAAGTCCCCTCTTTGAGGAGTGGCTGGAAAGACCTCACGGCGTCCTTACCTACCGCATGACGCAGGTCCTCACCGGACATGGTAAGTTCGGGAGGTTCCTGCACCGGATTCGTGCAGAAGAGACGCCCGGGTGCCACCATTGTGTGGACCGCCCGGAGGACACGGTGGAGCATACGGTGTGCCCCGCTTGGGCAGAGCACCGCCGTGTCCTCGTGGGGGCGATCGGCGGCAGCGATCTCTCGCGCCGGGCCTTGGTACAGGCCATGGTCCGGAGCGAGGAGTGGCAGGCGGTTGCCTCCTTCTGCGAAGCAGTAATGCTAGCAAAGGAGGCGGCCGATCGCGTGAGGCAACGGTCCTCACGCCCCAACCGCCGACGGGATTCCGATCCCGATTTCCGGCCACCATAGGCGCGGGCTTGCGGACGGCGAGCAATGGGTGGCTCGCCGTCCGATCGTCCGGTGACTGTCCGGACCGAGCCCAAGTCGTCGACGGCGCGTAGTGTTCCACGCGCGCCTCAAGGAGATGTCAGCAACCGTAGGGGCCCAGCAGGGTCGAGGCCTACTGAGGCCATGGGTGATGCGAAAGTGACCCCCGGGGCCCTGGAAAAAAAGGCAAAGAAGGAACAGGAGTGGGTTTTTAGTCAGTAAAAGTCTGACACTATCTCTCGCTCCGCCCAAGAGCGGGGGATGTCATTAGATGATTTTCCCAACCGAAAAAAAAAAAACTACATTATAGCACTAGTGCGTAATGGTAATCAAAATGTCACAGTTTGGTAACGAGTGCCATTATATACCTAAGTGCAGTGCAATAAGAGTCACTTTCTGAGCAAGTGTCTTGAAAATAAATTAATAAAATGTTTAAACATTAAAAAAAAAACAGCTATAAAGGTAGCTCTTGTTTCAGCCAGAATTGTATTTTAATCCAATCAGCAGCTGACCTGGCAAATTGTTTAGTTAATAATAATGCTGTTCCAACTCTCAACTTAATTTATGATCGAAACGCAAAATTGATGAATTAATGTGTTGTTTTTATGATGAGCAACTATCGATTTCTCAAAAAAATGACGTCAATATATTGATTCACAAACAAAACTGGTCTTCATAAATAATATCGTAATATTTGAAAGTTTATTTTGAATGCAACCACGTTTGAAGGATTTTGGGGTCATACGTTGTTCTACAACAAACCAGAAAGCGAGAGGTACGATGACGCAGTTGCAATCGTCCAATCACAGACGTGTACACCGGCCGGTTCCACGTGTTCGCGATTTTTAGAAGATACCAATAAGGTTGCGACATTTTGCCGCATTTGTTATTGTTTTGTCTGTTACGATCAGAGATCAGAATAGGTAGGACTGTATGCCATTAGCCTAAGAGCCGTAGCTGCCAGACTTTTATTTTATAAAAACTGATAATTTGTCAGTGCATGTCCCCAAGACAGATAAATCATTGCTACCTGTGTTGAGCATATGCACTGACCACCCTAACTGAAACCATCCTATCTGAAACTTCATAGTAGGGCTGATGCCCTACTGTGATGTAGGTGCAGTAAGCACCAGATAGGGTGGTTTTGGCAGGTAACTTGTTACAAAGGTATGTAATATAGCCACCTGAATTCGTTTAATTATAAAAAGCGTGAGTTCTGACGCATTTAGTGGCACAAAAAGGGAACGGACTTCCTCACGCCCCAGCCGCTGAGGTCCCGACCCCGACTACCAGTCACTGCAGTAGGCGTGGGCTTGCGGACGACGAGCAATGTGTAGCTCGCCGCTCGACGTTTGTCACCGTCCGGACCGAACCCGAGTCGTCGACATTCCGTAGTGTTTCATGCGCGCCTTAGAGATTTCAACAAAACCTTAGGGGCTCAACAGGGTCGTAGCCTACTGGGGCCATGGGTCGACTTCTAAAAGGGAAACCCGAAGTCCTAGAACGCAAAGGGCAACTGAAGGAACATACATAGGTGTGGTTTTAGTCAGTAAAAGTCTGACACGCCCTCCCTAGAGCGCGACAAGGCATAAGATAATTTCCCACCTTAAAAAAAGGATTATTTTGGAAATTAAACAGTGTCACTTGATAAAAATAATTTATTTAACACTTATTTCTTCTTCTTCTTCTTCTTGTTAGTCTTAAACTTAAGCTTTTGTTTAATCTTTTCCTTGCGTATTCTTTCCTTCACGATTTGTTGTTTATTCTTGAATTCTTTAGACTTGGCTTCGGTTGACTTCTTGGCGATGCGCTCGTTGTGTTTTACCCAGTGGGGACGGAACTCTGATGCTGTGATGAATAAAAGGGAATAAGATCAGTTAAGTGTAATCATTGTCACAGTATAGATATATGGATCAGTACGGAAACTACCTACAAATATTCGAAACGGCACACTCACACAAACATACGCATCGACGAGACTCCTAAGCGGCATTCGCTACTGACAGGACCGCGAAAAACGCGGAAAAGGAGTCTCGTCGATGCGTATGTTTGTGTGAGTGTGCCGTTTCGAATATTTGTAGGTAGTTTCCGTACTGATCCATATATCTATACTGTTTCATTGTTGACTGGCCTGTTGGTCTAGTGGTTAGTGGCCCTAACAGCTATATTGTTCTGTGTCTGGGTGTAATTTATCTATAGTATGTATGTATTTAGAAATATATAAGTATGTTTATCAGTTATCTAGTACTCATAGCACAAGCTCTGCTTGGTTTGGGACTAGATGGCGTTGTGTGATAGTTGTGGAATATTATTATTATTGAATATTATTATATTTGTCATGTAGAGTTTCACCGATTTAGCGTCAATTCAAACGCGATGGGTAACACGCGATTCTAATTCTTATTGACATGAGCATTCAGTTTAGACATAATCGCGCGATTAACCTCTCACTCAACTTAATCGAAGGCCCGACTTAAAAGAATATTATAAAATTTAAATTCAGTATTCAAAATTATTATCCAATTTTGAATTCAACAAAGTTCAATAACCATTGCCTTTTTATTATTAATAAACATCATCGGTCATTTAAAACTCGACTTAAAACACTAAACGTTAAAGTGGATACTTGAGTTGGTGGCGATAGATTGCAATTATCTCACAATCAAAACTCATTTATTCAAAGGCTAAGCCAGCACTTTTGACCGTCAATGTTTTACGTAAAGGCTCAAAATGGCACCCGTCATTATTTCCTAATAGACATAAATAAACGATTTTCTTTCTTTCTTTTCTTTTTAATATTTTTACTGGGAAGAAGTGACACAACCAGAGAAAACCTTTTCTTTCTTTTTTTTTGTTACGGCAACATATTATATTACGGGTAACATATTATTATTATGCATGTATATATTTATATACATATTTATAGTATGTATTATGTTTTATATATGTTACGGCTAAAGGTGGGTGTGCACATAAACTTAAGATTAGCCGGCTAACCTTAGGTTTATCTTCGAGAAGCAGCTAAAGTTCGATATCATGTTAGTTTGTGTCGTGATATTCCATCTTTAGCCGGCTAATGTGCACATTAACCGAAACGAAACGCCTAAAAATTTATTCGATGGTCGCGCCGGGGAGGGCTTGAGGGGGCGACGATGAAACTGATATGACTACAAATCGTGATAAACGTATGTCATTTCGAAACGGGTATCATGAGTTGTAGTCTGGTTGCCATGACAACATCAACTAGTTGTTGTCTGGTTGCCATAACTGTAATGTAACTTCAATGTAATAATTTTGCGTATTTCTGCTCCTGTTATGAACAAATGGTTCCTTATTATTTTATTTTAATGATTAGGTAGATATTGTTTTAAGTAAATAATATTTTGTAATTGTAATAATTGTAATTTTGAATACCTACATTGGTACATAAAAGTATGTGTAATGAGGGCGATTATTTTTAATAAAAGTTTTCGTGTCAAAATAGTAAACATTATTACATTGTTTCCTTTTTCATTTCCTTCTACATTTTTAGCCAAGGGCCTGCAGTTACACTTAAGTTTAGCCGGTTAAAGATAGAAGAAACTAACATTAACACCTCCTCGAAAATAAACCTAAGTTTAGCCGGCTAATCTTAAGTTTATCTTCACACCCACCTTTAGCCGTAACATATATATATAAAGATTGATCAATTTGTTAGTAGTACACCGCAGACTACCCCCTGTATTATTTTAAGTTCTTACGAACCATCCTAAAGTTGTTTGGTAGATTAGCTATTAGCGATAAGACCGCCATTGTACCCATAGATTTAAGTTTATATATAAGTTTTGTTACTTTTTTAGTGTACAATAAATTTTATTCAATTCTATTTTATACATTTAGCCAGTATCCAGTTTAGAAAGTAGGTATTTAGTTTTACAATCACTTTGAGTTCGATCAGAATGCTGATGCAACACATTCTAATGTTTTTACAGTATTTGGCAGCAAATATGTCGAGTCAGCTTTCTCGGCAAGCTTCGCTGATGGTTGTTAATACAACTATAAAATTCTCAGGTCCATTTTACCGAGATCGCGCCTGTTTCAATGATTCCACATGTTGTCCAGTTGTGCAGACACTTGAGGTACAAAACTACACCAATTTTACATCACAATATCCACTATAAATCAATTTGCGAATAATTAAAACAGCCACTGAACTACACTAGAAAAAAAACCCAAGAACACATCTGCCTATCAAGTGGGAAGAATTTCTTTTGTCTCGAATTATAAATTCAAGTATAGCAACTCACCAGACTTCTTCCTATTGCTATCATGCGCCTGTTCGTCATCCGAGCCTGCATCAGCCGCGTTCCGCTTCCTCCACTCGTCGTATCGTCCGCTGCGGTACGACGCAGGCACACGCCCGCCGCTCTCCGTCCGAATCATTTTACGGCCACCGTCCTGAGAAAAAACACATGTTTATTTCTATATTCACTCCTCATTTCGTTTTCTTTCATTATCTGTTAAAGACACAACCTGATCAAGAGGCTGCAGAACGCATACTAACATCTAGCAGGGTCTTGGATTCTCACAAACGAGTAAGGTGCAAGTGAGAAGCGCAACAAGATTCCATCTTTAAGAACTCAACATAAACTTTCCATCTTTCATTAAGGGGAGATGGAGATGGCACTGAAACGTGGTCGCTTACAATGGGCCACATCAGAAGGCTTACAGTTACCCAAAGGGCAATGAAATGGGCTACGCTCGGAGTTTCTTTGCGTGATCGCATCAGAAATAAAGATATCCGCAGAAGAACCTGGGTCGCCGACATAGCCCGAAGAATCGCCAAATTGTAAGTGGTAGTCGGTAGGGCACATTGCTCTTAGAACGGATGGTCGATGGGGCCGAAAGGTTCTAGAGTGGCGACGGCGCACCGGAAGATGCAGCGTTGGAAAGCCTCCCACAAGGTGGACCACCGATGACCTGGTGAGAGTCGCGGGAATGCGACGGATGCGAAACGCACAGGACCGTTCGTTGTGGCGACACTTGGAGGAGGCCTGTGTCCAACAGTGGACGTCCTTCGGCTAAAATGATGACGATTCTTCATGAGTTTATGACAGATTTCCCTAACAAAATAACTTCTTCACTTTACTTGGATATTAGAAAGACAATATGATAAGTACAAAGGTCGAGTAATGACTACCATCAATTATCATCCTTATCAACTCGTCATAAGGTTTAAATTCCGACATAGCCGTTCAACTCTAGCCGAGCTTGTTTCGCGCCCACACAGAAGCTACCATAAAGCCACACATACCGGATCAACATGCACCATCTTCTTCCGCTTGCGGTCCCAGCGCTGCATCGCCTTGCTTGCGCGCGCGCCGTCGCCGCTGTCCGCGTTCAACTCTAGCTGAGCTTGTTCCGCGCCTACCGCGAAGTTTACTGCCATGCTGGAAAGATCGTGTAACTTAATTAAAAGCAGTCGTGAACGCCAGAAGGTGTTTTTAAATCGAAAATACTGCTATTTTCAACAATACAAATCAGTAATGCCTACTGTCCACGGACGCGTAGCTTCATAGACGTGTATTCGTCATTATACGTTTGGTGTACGCCTGCGTGAAGCTTACATACAAAACTATGGCCTACTGTCCACGAACGCGTAGCTTCATAGACGCGTATTTGTCAGTATACGCTTGGTGTACGCCTGCGTGAAGCTTACATACAAAACTAGGGCCTACTGTCCACGGACGCGTAGCTTCAAAGACGCGTATTTGTCAGTATACGCTTGGTGTACGCCTGCGTGAAGCTTACATACAAAACTAGGGCCTACTGTCCACGGACGCGTAGCTTCATAGACGTGTATTCGTCATTATACGCTTGGTGTACGCCTGCGTGAAGCTTACATACAAAACTATGGCCTACTGTCCATGGACGCGTAGCTTCATAGACGTGTATTCGTCATAATACGGTTGGTGTACGCCTACGTGAAGCTTACATACAAAACTATGGCCTACTGTCCACGGACGCGTAGCTTCATAGACGTGTATTCGTCATTATACGCTTGGTGTACGCCTGCATGAAGCTTACATACAAAACTATGGCCTACTGTCCACGGACGCGTAGCTTCATAGATACGACACGACAGCACAACGCTGACGCTTCCGCTTCGTCAACAGAGAATCATAGTTTTGTAAGTAAGCTTCACGCAGGCGTACACAAAGCGTATTATGACGCTACGCGTCCGTGGTCAGTGGCCCTTACAATTTATTTCAATTGACAGGTTTTCTTTATGCCGCTGATATAATATGGTCGACTGTTCATTACTAATACTAAAACACAGAACGTCATCAGTTAAGCAAAATCATCGTACCGCCAATGAACTTGAAACAGCACCTCTTTAGCATATTTAGGAAATGACAAGATATATTTAATATTTCCTCATACTTTATCATACTATCAGGAAACGTGACACATTACTATAACGTAACAGATATTGCATCTCGCGAACACGCGTAAATCATTCCATTTTATTCCTTATCACCAGAGGTCAGAATTAGGTGGAGTTATTCATGTACTACTGATTTCATGCAGCGAAAGAATAAAGTGGATATGCCTCAAATCCTGAGATTGATTTTAAAGAGCAGAATTTTGTTACGACACTATCAGTAATATAGCAGAAAAAATCTCGGGAAGATCCATATTAACGTCGCGTCAACATTTATATGCAAGTACATGAATAATAATAAAGCCATTTATTCCATAACCCTTAAATTTTACATTTCAAATGTTGTTAGTATTTTTTTTCTTTTAAATTAACTTAAAATCTAGTGTTATTATATGAATCTGCTTCATCTATGTTATGGACCCCATTTTGGGTATAGGCCTCCCCCAACCTTTTCCACCTTTTCCTGTCCTTGGCCTGGTCTATCCAGTCTCTCCTCACCGCCTCCTCGATGTCGTCTGTCCATCGCTGCTTTGCTCTGCCGGCTTTTCTTTTGCCTGATGGTCCCTTCCATTTAGTGGTCTCTATTGCCCACCTTCTGTCTGTACAGCGTGCGATGTGACCAGCCCATTGCCACTTTAATGTTAGTGCGTGACTCAATGACCCAACATTCAAGTTAGGGTTACCCGGAGATGACACAAGACCAATTGCTGGCTGGCTTCCTGACTAGACTAATTAAATAGGACCAAGTATTTTTTTTGGTATGTATTGTTTTGCTTATTAGCATTTAACGTAAGTACTGTAGTAAATTGCAGATATAGGCAACTTAGTCGCCAAACTAAAATAAAACTTGGCCGGCCATATCTGCCGCATATCGGAAAAGAATTGGGCGAAGCCACTGACTGGATCTTGAATAACAGGAACCGGGGACGTGGTAGGGTTAGGAGATCACGTGACAAGTTAGACTCCTACCTAAAAGATTGGCCAGATGTGGCTAAGGACTGAGAAAACAGAAGAAAGAAAGGAAGGCCGTTTAACAGGTTCATAATAATCCACACAAATATTATAAAGAGGTTGAGTTTGTGAGTTTGTTTGTAGGAAGTAATCCCTGTAACTCCTGAACTGATTTTGAAATTTCTTTCACCATTAGAAAGTTACATAATTCCTTAGTGACATAGGCTATATTTGATTGTGATAAATTACATGTTTTACGCCAATGTTTGACAACCAGCGATCACGGGACAACAAGTCACTACCTAGTATAAAACAAAGTCGCTTCCCGCTGTCTGTACCTACGTATGCTTAGATCTTTATAACTACGCAACGGATTTTGATGCGGTTTTCTTTAATAGATAGAGTGATTCAAGAGGAAGGTTTATATGTATGATACATGCATAATATTGTAGAGAAACATTGGTAATTTTAGAAGTTTCTAATGTGATGTCGTAATAAACACATTTTTTCGCGCTTACATCGCAAACGCTGGCTGAACCCTACGAGATACATCAAAATAATGTACTACAGTATTGTACACCTTAAAAATGTCTACAAAAAAGTCCGCGATGGTATATGTCTATCTCTTAGGGATAACCTACAATAACCATTTTTTATCCTTTACTTTTTACGAGAAATGATGGCTCATTTACGAAGCGATTTTAAGCATAAGTACCTTAAATACATTGTGCATTTAATATTGATCCATATGGTCCTTTACAGTATGTAATTTAAATGAATATTTTTGAAGATATTAGATTTAAAATACAGGGACATAGCGGTTGCGGTGGTATCAGCATTGCACCCGTGCGAAGCCGGGGAGGGTCGCCGGCTTGGTTTAGTGTACGATACTTAAACACGTGATTGTGCTCATGATAACCAACAACTTTTACTATGGGAACAAACCTGAAATCGCAAAAAAAAAATCTGCTGTTCAGTACATTTATGTTTGCCTAATTATAATGTACTGAACAGCTGATATTTTTTTCGCTATTTCGGCTTTGCTCCCATAATAAAAATTGTTTGTTATCATGAGCACAATCACGTGTTTAAGTATCGTACACTAATTGCCAGTCACCCTATATAAATGAACGAATATAAAATAAATGAAAACAATGGAAGTGAATGATAGTGCGACGTTCGACAGGAGAAAATGAAACAAAATGAAACGTACTTCGCCGAACATAAGTAACAAGAGCAGTATGATGATGATGACGATGATGATGATGATGATTATCTGTTTTCACTTACCCCATTTCAGTATGCTGATCGCTAGCATAGTGTGAGATATAGTTCTCATCGCGAACGATCTCTTTCTTCTTTTTCTTGGGCGGCTGGTTCGGAGGCCGGCTCGGTTTTGTGTAGCTAGTGTCTTCTAGAATTACACCTTCAGCCTATAAAACGTAGATAAATAGGTATATCAATGTACACGGGGCCATACTAATTAAGTTAAATTAAATTTATCATAAATTCAAAAAACCGACCAAGTGCGAGGCGGACTCGCGTTCGAAGGGTTCCGTAGATTATTTATAAAACTTTTTCTACACAATTGAATAAAATATATATATAACAAAAACTGAATAAAATATATTCAGTTTTTACCGCGACAGTTAGACAGTTGAAATTTTCCCAGACGATGCATTTCTGTTGCCGCTGTAACAACAAATACTAAAAAACCGATTAAAATAAACTATTTATGAGGCTCCCATACAACAAACGTGACTTTCTTGCCGTTTTTTGCTACGGACGCTACGGAACCCTTCTTGCGCGAGTCTGACTCGCACGCACTTGGCCGGTTTTTTAATAACCTTTGTTATGTGAAAGTATCATAAACTACTATAATCGTTTAAATTTCATAGTTATTTCAAGTCAAAAAGGCTCTTAAGGATGTTCTTACCGCTAGTTTCTTTATGTCCCGAACTTTCTGAACTGTCTTGCCATGTGCTTGCTTCTTCTTCTTCATTGCTAAATACATCGGAGAATCGTTCTTAGCGGAGAGTTCTAGGATTGTCTGAAACAATAAAACAAAGCGTGTAAAAATCAAATATAATGTGAATTTATATGACCTCAATCTTGATTCAATAATCGTTGTCTAATTCTAAAATTAATTAATAAATTTGCACACCTTATTAGGTCATAGTACAGCGCACCTATTATATAAACGTATTGATTGATTGATAATTTAGTTCTAAAAGTGCCGCGGGCTGCCGACTCTTAGACTTTTGGTTTTATTTTGGTTTGATTTAACTTAATTGAGTCTCTTTCGTTACAATTTGCTCTTGATGTACTTGTAGTCTCACTTCTCGTACCCTAGGAACGGGTACATTGGCATGGGGAAAGGACCACTTTCTCCAGTACCTTACTACTACATTCATTCGTTTGATAAATGATATTTATTTTGCAAATAGGTTTACTACTACGTACTACTACTTCATTACAGTACTACTACTTCATTACAGTACTACTACATCATTCCAGTACTATTACATCATTACAATACTACTACTACATGATAGTACTACAACTTCATTACAGTACTACTACTTCTTTATAGTACTACAACTTCATTCCAGTAATACACTACTTCGTACTTCATTAGTATCTACTGCTAAAATACTCACTCCTTTAGGCGTATAGTTCTTGATCTGTTCTATCATATTGATGGCCGCGCTATCGTTCTCATCCACTAAAAACGGGTGCGTAAGCACGGGGAAAGAAGTAGATTTGGCGCGCTTGTTTGCCTCGGCGGACGCAGGTTCGCGCCATTTTATGTATTGTTGCCAGCCGCGGCCACAGACTCGGGCTGCGTCTTCCTGTTGAAAAATTTAAATAGTATCAATAACTGTGACAAATGGCTATCTATTTATTCTGCTATTTTACCTAAAATAAACCTACACTAAAACTAAACTGTATCAGGTAAAGAAATTATGAGTTATACAGGTTACTTCAAATAAACTGCCCAGATTACCATGCCCATGTAGACAATGTCCTGGAATGATACTTCACTTTTTATCCCGGGAGTATGTTCCCAAGGTATAATTAATTTACTATTCACGCAGAGAAAGCCGCTGGCACAAGGTAGTAATATTATAATTCCAACTGCGATATAGGCATAGCTCTCCACCTTCTCCAATTGAGTAGAAGGATAATATTGTCAGGGTGGATGGATATATATAAAAAGATTTTTGTGCATCTACTAAACTTATAACTTCTTTGAAGCACTATATTTAATAATACATAAAAAAAAACAACATTAAAACCGTCTAGAGGTTTGACAGCCATCCTGATTCTTTGGGGCGGGGCGGCATAGGTAAGCGCGCGCGTTTTTACTATGAGTGGCGTCTCGTGGCGTACTTCAAACATTTTCATACTTTAATCTTACCGCTCGCTGCCCCGCGCTTAGCTACCGCTCACAGCGGCAATGTCGTGAACGGGCCGTAAAAAGTATCATTATCTTACCAGTTTGCAAGTTACTAAGAGCAATAGCAGAAATGCCATCTTCAATATCACAATATGTAAGAGAAAGTTACTCACAATCTCCGAATAATTCTTCTCCCAAGCTCTGACATCTTGGTGCCTCAACTCCAATTGTGAGGTAGGTATAGCTCCCCACACGCCACTGGGACATGCGAGACCCCTCTCCTTCACTTGTGCTGGCGATATCATCTCGGCTCCGAGGAACAGTTGAAGGTCTAGTAGATGTGCGACGTCATCGGGAGCTATGAGGGAGAATGCTCGACCGGCCCGACCGGCACGAGCACTCCGACCTACAAGATAATTCTTTGGTTAAATCCATATTATGTTGTTAGATGTAGTGTGATGACTGTTCAGGTGGATATTGCACTTGTAGAATAATAAAATTGATGTGGTAAACTCAACCGTAATAACATAAGTTCTGATTTCCCGATGGCTTTTGAAATTGTAGAATAAACTGAACTTTATGACTGGGAATTAAAGTTACTTTTTCAAAAATGGTTGTAATGTAAATTAGAAATGTATCTCTATGGCCATTATAATGACCATGTTTATAATTTTCATTAGACATTACCATACTAATAAGTAACTCATTTCGAGTCCAAAACTCAGACAAGCCCGAAAAAGGAAAATATTCAGATAAAAAATTTTCTTCTATGTAAATAAAAGTGACTGGTTAAATGTGTTGCCAAGTGTAGAACTCGAAAATGACCAAAACAATTTAGATGCACTTTTTAGGGTTCCGTACCTCAAACGGAAAAAACGGAACTCATATAGGATCACTTTGTTGTCCGTCTGTCTGTCTGTCTGTCTGTCCCTTTATCTCGGGAACGCGTGGAGGTATCAAGCTGAAATTAAGGCCATATACTCAAGTCTGCGGTCCCTTGAAGCTGTGAAAAAATCAAACTTATAATGTAACGAAAAAAAAGATACGGCCGTTTATGTTGCAAAAAACGTATATTTCGGCACTCTCAAGGGAATCAAAATTCAGAGGGTACTTCCCGTAGATCCAGAATCCTGAAATTTGGGATAAAGCAAGGTCTTAGACTATCACAGGTATAGGAATAAATCTGAAAACAGTAAATTTGTTGTTACGTAATAAAAAAAAAAATTGTTGTGATTCGGAAAAATCGAGATTCCATTCGGGAATTGAACTATTTACATAGGTTAGTTTGTACGGAACCCTGACTGCGCGAGTCCGACTCGCACTTGCCCAGTTTTTTTTAAATGATCTGTTGATGTCTCAAGAGGGTTCTTATGAAGAGAAAATTGGGCAAATTACATGGAAAACATTACATTCAAACTATTCTAAGGTTAGCTGTATGTAAGGCATTAACTCTGCCAGTGTGCTTAAAGAAAAAATTGCTTTTGACAGAACAATGAATATCGTGTCAGCACTCAGCTAGTTTATATAAACTTTAACTCACCAACTCTATGCACAAAAAGCTTCGGTTTGGCAGGAAAGTTGTAGTTAATGACTGTATCCAAAGCCGGCAGATCCAACCCTCTGGCGGCGACGTCAGTAACTATGAGGACCGAGCACTTCTTGTTGGTAAAACGACCGAGCGCAATCTTACGCGCCGATGCGTCTAGACCCGAGTATGCGTATGTTGATGAGATGCCTGCTTGTTTTAAGACCTGTGAAAGATGAAAATAGGTAAATGACTGATAAAGTAAATATTGAATAGTGTTTTAAAATACATAACATGATTGAAAAGACTGTCCATGGAGTTTCTTGCACATTCTTCTTCATAGAGCAAAGCATACTTTGGAATGTGCAATTAGAATATTTTTTCTGACTGACTGACTTCTTGACAATTCAAAAGTGCCTGTAAATGGTTTATTTGAAATAATTGCTTTGACTTTGACTTAGAGTCCGCGTATTTTGCGTAAGGCGTAAAGTAAACAAAAATGCTGCTGAATTATACTGTATATATTTTACATATAATATACATTGCAACCCCTTGTCAAATGGTAATAATGTTTCTTTGATTGTTTTCCAATTGGATCATACCATTTATTTCCAAATTTACTGTTTAAAAATATTATTTCTCAATGGCAAAAAAATTTGGCAGTACTATTAACAATGCCAATGTTTTAAGCCAATCATTTTTTGGAAAAAAAAAAACAGAAAGAAAAATGACAAAAATTCACAGTAAAAGTTAGAACAGAGATGCATTAACCAAGGTCGTAAGTAAACCCTTGATCAATAGTATATTAAGAATATATAAAAACGAACAACTTGACTGCACACTTTACTATTTTAGTTTACACTGCACTTTTTAAATATTGTGCAATATTTTAGAAATGCAAAACTTAAAAATCTATAAAGATTTTTATAAAACGGAACCAACTTACCAAGTTCAAATACTCCACATGATGCTTAGTAGCCGCAAAAACAACAGCTTGAGGAGTTTTTGAAGACAGCACTCTATCTAACAATATCAAAAGAGCAGCGGTCTTTAATTCTGCTCTCACTGCTATCCAACCCAGCCACAAAGTTGAAGGCAACTTCCAGTCAACATCCAACCTTACTAATGTAGGATCTGTTAGGCCTGCTCTAGCGAATTCTACAAGCATTTTAGGCAATGTCGCAGAAAATAGTAGTGTTTGACGAGTTGATGGTAAACGGGCAACAATTTCCCGAAGTTGTTCACCGAAACCCAGCTCGAAGAGTCGATCAGCTTCGTCAAAGACTATTAGCTCTGTAAAGATATAGAAAGATGTTTAGTGCTCAATAAAAATTAAGATCACCTAGTTTTCATAGGCAAAGCTTTTTTAATACTTAATCATCTAGATCAGCTACAGCTAATTTTCAATAGCAATGTTTTTTTCAAAGTACTTTAAAACTGTTTTAATGCTGAAGAACCTTTGAACAACAATTGCACTATAAAAGTGTTCTCTCAAAAGCCTCGTGAGCAGTGGTGGCCGAGTGGTAACGGTCCCGACTTACGATTTGTAGGTCGCGGGTTCAACCTAGCCAGGTACATTACTTTGTGTAATTTATTACATCACCACTGCTCTCAAAATGGTGAAGAAAAACATCGAGAGGAAACCAGCATGTACTAAAACCAAAAATTCGCAGACATTTGACATCCATCAACCCGCCCTGAACCCGCGTGGTGGATTACGGCCCATTCCATCTGCTAGAGAGGAGGCCTGAGTCCCAGCAGTGGGAACGTTATAAGGCTGATTATGCTAAGCACTCAGACCAATAATTGGTCTGAGGCTATGCAATGCTATGCTTATACTAGTTACTACTATGCTAGTGTCCTCAAGTGGTACCCAATTAGGGCAGCAGGAATGTTTAAAAAAGTTGACCATGGTCCTTAAATGCAAAAGACAATTACTGAAAGACACAGGTGGTTTTAGTCAGTCGAAAGTCTAGAAAATTAATGAAAAAGTATAAATTGAAAACATGATATAATCAAATTTAATAAAAGTCTTACTTATATTATCCAGCTTCAAGCTCATTTCAATACAGATGTGCAGAAATCGTCCAGGAGTGGCCACCACAATGTCTGGAGCCGTTCCCGACATCACACTGAACTGCTGTTCTATTGATTCTCCACCTAGGATAGCTGCTGAGGACAGGCCTGTAAACTTGCCCAGTTCTCGGACAAATCTTAGTGTCTGAAACAATTTAGAGTACATAAAACATAATGAATAAAATTATGAATTGCTGTAATAAGTAGGATAGAACTTGATTTGTGACCTGAAAATGGAAAACTTGATAAAAGTATTAGGCACAACAAATCTGTGTATAGTCATCTTATTATGTTCCTATGTGTTCCTGGACCCCGTTTTTCCTACTCCAGTATTTATACATTTTTGTTGGTTAATATAACAAGATTAACTTGTGTATAATCATAATTATGATAATTATACATAGATTGTCTCTAGTACTTTCATCCAAATTGCCATTTTATGTGACTGTGTTGCAATAAAGCTGATAGCAATATTGACATAACATTCTGTATTTCTTCTATTAACATCTAAAAATATTTAATTTTTAAAATATGAGTAGAAAAATAACTGTCAGCTTACATCACCGTACTACTGGGCAAAGGTCTTCTCCCAGCTCTTCTATAGTAAACTATTACAATTTTATAACAGAACACAATTAAAAATATGATTTACCTGCAGCGCCAACTCCCTAGTAGGCGACAGGATTAAAGCCCTAAAATTCTTGCCAGGCATAGGTTTACTATTTGGGGCCAGCAGTTTCTCCAGAATAGGAAGAACAAAACATGCTGTCTTTCCAGATCCTGTGCGAGCCATAGCCACCACATCCTTGCCTGTTAATGCTAGAGGGATTGTCTGAAATCAGTCAAAAATAAATTGTCAAACCAGTGTGATAAACCAATATTTATTTTTTATAGTATATGATGCTTAGTAGCCGCAAAAACAACAGCTTGAGACAAAACTCTATGTAACAATATCTACAAAGTAGTGGTCTTCTGCTCTCACTGCTATCCAAGTTTCACATGCATCCATGTTACATAAGTTTAAGTAATAAAGTACTATAAATTTAACATTTCATGTGAGTTTTTGAGCTTAGTATTTCTGTGTAATAATTTGGTGCAGTAAGTTTTGAGGTTAAGTTAGAAATAAGTGTTTGTTTCGCTTACCTTACGCTGTATAGGTGTAGGTTGCTTATATCCTCGTTTCGTTATACCTTTAAGTATAGGAAAACTCAGTCCCATGGACTGGAATCCACCAGAATTCTTCTTTTTCTTCTTAGTACTATGAGAATCATCTTGTGTGTCTTCTTCGTCAGGAGCATCAAAACCCGGAAGATGGTCTTCCAGATCTTTAATTTTCGTCATTTTCGCTGTTTAAAATTAAAGAGTTTTCTGTCTCATATTTAAGTTCAAAAGCACGTGAATAATTGAAAAAAGCGTGTTATTATTTTGATTTGACACTGACACATTGACAATGACAATTTGACATTTTAACCTGCCAGTCCTGCCACATTGACGTCCAAAGTTTGGGCTTGCCATTTAAAAAAAAAGCAATAAATCAGCCACATAAAAAAAATATTTTAGTTTAAAATGAAAAGTTATTTTTTCAGGAAACTAAAATTGTAGCGAAACCTATGTCGCCACAAACTCGTAGAAACTAAAAAGTAAAAATCCTGGATCGAGTTATCAGAGTTTTCCGTCTTTTTTAAAGTTTTTTAAGGGCCGGTCAAAAATAATAGCTCCCCATTTACCATCATACCTCAAGGCTAATGAATCGAAACCTGCGCGCGCAAGTAGCTTACACACTTCAATGCCAAAGTTCAAGTGATCAAGTCCCATTTATGCTGATGAGGCAAAATATTAAGGGTATGTACCTGGATATGAGGCTGATATAGAGAAAGCATATCTTCACCAAACGCCTAACAATGAGACAACAGGTTCGAAAAATGTACTGAATGCTAAATGGAAAGTCACAGCTATCATTAGCAAACAAACTGCTACTCTATAAGGGCATAGGTACTCTAACATAACCCATAATATTTGCATGCGTAGGTAATCAGAGACCTAACTCAAAGAGAAGGTATTTGAATATTAAAACATTTTCAAAAAATTAGGTTCAATTTTCAAATACCCTCTTTCTTTTTGAGTTACGTATGTACGTCTGCTTGCGATTATAAGATTCCAAATAAGAGACCAGCGGGGCTATTGCGTAACTCTGTTGACAGTTCAAGTGATGATCACTTGTTAACAATGTGCATCATTGAACTGTCAAACAGTTAGTTTCGTATTGCCTATCTTCAGTGACCAACTGCAGTGACGTCATTAACCACTGGTGCCTTTGATAGCCACCGTAACACGTTTTCACAGATGTTATTGTATAGATACTTTTAAAATTGCGATTGTGTAAGCTTTTGAAGCTGTATAATAGTCGATAAAATTTTAGAGTGGTCACAGTAGGCACCGTAAATTTTTATAATTCACCACATTTCCACCGTAGTTTGTTAGTCACTTGTGTGATACGTAATACCAATTTTATGAAATTGTTAGTTGACAACTAAGTTTAGTGTGCAACGAATGCTAGTTGTCAACTGTTATTGAAAAAGTTAGCTAATAGCCCCCCTGTTGAAATCCTACAAAGTTTTCAGTCTAAAATGCAACGATAAAACTTAATATTAATTGCACCTATATATTTATGAAATAACCATTAGCAGGCTTTACACAGTCGCTCTTTTACCCTTTAAATAGTAATCGTGTACGAAAGAACGTGCAATGCGAAGATGTCAAAAGGGGACGAAAAAGACAAAAAGACCATGCTTTCAGTGCTTGTCACTTTATCACTCTCTCCTGTCGCGATTGCGTACGCTCCTGAGAAAGCGCGATAGAATTACTTTGTAAAAGGGGCTAATCATTGACATATATATTACTGGGCTAATAAATTAAGAGATAACAGTGTAAAAAAATTAAAAGTAGGATGTAGACTATTTAAAAGCAGGATTAAAAAATATATATAACTAGAATAGAAGCTTATAAATGGATCACACACCATCTCAACGAACTTGCAAAAAGTCTAAGAGCTAGCGCACACTGGTGACTTTTGTCAGGGTGACAATATATGTTTTGTAATTTTTTACCCAACTGTCACGTGTTCAAGTGCGCGCACCACATGTCGGGTTCATAAGCACGGCACGGTGACTTTTTGTCAAAAATCACGGTGACAAAAGTCACCAGTGCGCGCTATCTCTTATTCTAATTGCAAAATATCTTGATTGATTGCAACAATCGCATGTCTGTGTAGTGTTAACACCATTTCATAACAGTAACATCACGCCAGTAGTAGGGTTGCCAACTATACTGTAAAAAACAGTATTAGGGCCTGCGCACACTTGAGACAATACTGTCTTAGACAGAATTGTTTACGACGTCGCAGACTTGTCTACGACGTCGCAGACTTGTCTACGACGTCGCAGACTTGTCTACGACGTCTGCGACAAGACTGTTTTGTCTACGTCACGATCAAGACAAAACAGTCTAGCGGCGTACGGCCAGTGTTGCCAACTTAGTGGATTTTCCACTAAAACTGGTGGTTTTAGTGGAAAATCCAAAAAATAGGGGTTCCATTTAATTGCGAAATATTAATTTTAGTGGCTAGTTGATTTTTCTAGTGCTTTAGTAAAATTAAATTTCTTACTAAAAATGCGATACCGACGATCATGCTGCAAACAAGAATGATTCATCTGAAGACGAATTAATACATAGCTGTTATTGAATAATTTAAATGTTGAATTACCTACTAATGTTAAGATGATTTTCCCACCGAAAAAAAAAAAAAAAAAAAACCTACTAATGTTAATTTACCCACAAATGGTATTTTATCAACTGATTGTTAATTTTTATCACTTATTATTAAAGTAAACTAATAATCTATATGCCTACCTATTTTATTTCGTACAACATACATTTTTTTAGTGGGAAATTTTGCGTTTTTTTTTTATTATTATTGATAGGCTCGCGTTTGACCACCATTTTGTGTGTTGGATAATTTTTTGTTAGTTGTTTTTTGGTTTTAAAAGTTGACTCTAGTGGTAAGTTAGTGTAACTATTGGCAACACTGGACATCTTAAAACAGTCTTGTCGCACACTACGACGTCGTAGACAATTCTATCTAAGACTACCCCTATATTTAATGTACTCTGTGTCTAAGACAGTCTTGTCTCAAATGAGCGCAGGCCCTTATACTGTTAAAAACAGTATTATACTGTTTTTCACTACATTATACTTTTTTTACTGTTGAACAAAATTAAAGTATACAAAATACTGTTTTCAGCATCACCCAAAGAGTATAGTAAATATAAGGGGAAGCATCACCATACTCGTAAGTCTTAGACTTAGACGCTCACCCATTTTTTTTTTATCAAATTACAATAATAGAGTTTCAGAACGAATCGAATGAGCTCCTTATTTATTTTAATTTTACATACAATAATTGGGTGGATCTCCAGAAAATATTATTTTTGAGTAAATTTTGTGGATTCTTGTAAACCTGCGTGCATCGCTCTTAATTTTTAATAGTATTAATAGGCATGTTCAGATTACAAGTTTCTTATCAGATTTACCCCAGATAAACAAGAATTTAAGGAGATATTCATATATTGTTTTTAACCATTGTTGAGGATAATGATGTAATTTGAGAAAAATGATTTTCAAGCTTAGGAAAATGACGATATGTTGAGGATAATGATAATGCTCATGAATTTAGTTTTGTACTTCTGTAAACGACGAAGGTAAATGAAAATAAAAATAATTAAGTATCTAAATGATATTTTTATTTGGTTTAAAGTATCACAAATCAAATAATATAAACGAACGTCAATATAAGTCCAACAAAAACCAACTTCTAAGAATTCTAAAAACATGATTGCATTCAGATAGATTATGTAAATTAAAAGTATCAAAATCAACAGTCGAATATCAAAATATTAAAAGTTGTTCGCCGTAGGATCGTAAAAACCGTTAGTTTTCACAATCATACGGTGACTGAGTTTAACAAAAATAAATTAAACATAGTCATTGATTAATTTTTCATTTTCACAATATTAATACTTATTAACAATTTTAAATTTTTAACAGCCTCATTTATGGTTATAAAAAATTCCTAACACTGTGTCAGGGATCATACAGGAGAGACTAAACATGGTTGAAAGGTGGTGTAAACTCAACCACCTATCCATCAACCCAAGCAAAACGGTGTTCATCCCGTTTACCAGAAGGAGGGACCTAACAGCAATGGGTACCATAAAGCTCTACGACACCGTACTAGAGTTGTCCACAGAAGTAAAATATGTTGGAAAGAAAGAAAGAAAACATGGGGCCTTAGACCCCAGGTTATCAAATGGATCTACACCATGATGGAACCGCTAATCATATACGGGAGCATCGTATGGTGGACCAGAACCAAGCTGGCAACTTGCAGACAGGCCCTAAGCAAAGTACAACGGACTGCCTGCATGGCCATTACAGGAGTATTTAGGGCCACGCCAACTGCGGCGATGGAAACGCTGCTCAATCTCACCCCTTTACACATTGAAGTGGAACTAGAGGCGAGAAGGGCCATTCATAGGCTCAAAAGTATGGGGGCAATGGACAAACTCCGGATGTAAAACAAACCATACAAACACAAGACCAAACAGGGAACTTGACTAGATGATGGACATGGGATGTGACAAAATACATCATCATCATCATAATTTCAGCCGAAAGACGTCCACTGCTGGACATAGGCCTCCCACAAGCGTCTCCACAACGACCGATCCTGTGCGTCTCGCATCCACCGCACTCCCGCGATTCTCACCAGTTCGTCGGTCCACCTTGTGGGGGAGGCCTTCCGACGCTGCGCCTTCCGGTGCGTGGTCGCCACTCTAAAACCTTTCGGCCCCACCGACCATCCGTTCTACGAGCAATGTGCCCTGCCTACTGCCACTTTAGTTTGGCGATTCTTCGGGCTATGTCGGCGACCTTGGTTCTCCTGCGGACATCTTCATTCTTTATGCGATCACGCAAGAAAACTCCGAGCATAGCCCTTTCCATTGCCCTTTGGGTGACTGTAAACCTTCTGATGAGGCCCATTGTAAGCGACCATGTTTCAGAGCCATATGTCATCACTGGCAACACGCACTGGTCATAGACTTTCGTCTTGAGATACTGTGGTATGTTGGACGAGAACAGCTTCCCGAACGCTGCCCAGCCGAGTCGGATTCGACGATTGATCTCTTTCTCAAAGTTAGACCTACCCAACTGGATTGTCTGTCCCAGGTAAACGTAACGATCTTGATCGGAGTGGGTGCTACATGGTTATTTACCATGACTTTGGTTTTGTCCATGTTCATTTTAAGACCCACTCTTTCGGAAGCTGTATTAAGGTCACCGAGCATTGTACTGAGCTCCTCCGTTGTCTCAGCCATGACTACTATATCGTCGGCAAACCGAAGGTGAGTGATGTACTCGCCATTAACATTAATGCCTAGTCCACTTCAGTCCAGAACCTTGAAGACATCCTCCATTGCAGCCGTAAACAGTTTCGGAGAAATGACGTCTCCCTGCCTCACACCACGCTGCAGAAGGATAGGTTTCGAGGTCCGATCCTAAAGTCGAACTGACATTGTGGCGTTCTCGTACAAACACTTCAGCACCTCGATTTACCGATAGTCAATCTGGGACCGTTGAGAGATTGCAGTACAGCCCGAGTCTCGATCGAATCAAAAGCTTTCTCGTAGTCCACGAACGCTAAGCATAGAGGCAGGTTATACTCCTCGGTCTTCTGTATAACCTGCCGGAGCGTATGTATGTGGTCTACGGTGCTGAAACCTTTTCGGAATCCGGCTTGTTCGGGAGGCTGGAAAACAGTCGTCAAACTGCGCGCGAGACGGTTCGTGATGACTCTGGAAAACAGCTTGTAGACATGGCTCAGAAGTGAGATGGGCCTGTAATTCTTAAGCAGGGCATTGTCGCCCTTCTTAAAGAAAAGTACCACCACACCTCTGCTCCATGCCTGTGGCGTCTTTCTCTCAAGTATGACGGAATCGAACAACCTCTGAAGGGCCTTTAGGACCGGTTTTCCACCCGCCTTCAGGAGTTCGGCTGTAATTCCGTCGTCACCCAACGCCTTGTTGTTTTTAAGCTGCTTCAGAGCCATCCTAATCTCGCGGCGGATATGACTCTGCCACCGTCGGTCTTCAGTTTCGTGAGCTAGCTCTGCCCTATAGACAGATCTCTTGCAAAAACCTTGGAGCCCTTATTCCGCTCGATCACGTCTTTAATCCGTTCGGTATTAAAGAGGCGAAGATCGCGTTTTAAGGACTTGGAGATCCGTCTATTGAGCTGCCGGTAGATGCACACATCGTCTGAAGACTTCAGAATCATCTCACGCCTCTCTTTCAAGAGTTTGAAAGTTTGACCCGAGAGCCTTTTCTTCTTTGTACGACGAGTCTTAAAAAACTTAGACCCGACCGTATGGACAGTTTCCACGAACCCATCGTTGTATTCGTCCACTGAGCCACCTAGGCACTCGAGACGATTGTGAAGTTCGAGCTGAAAGCTCTCGGAGTTTTGAATCTGGATCTGTGCTGGACGGAGCGTAGACTTCATCAGTTGAGATCTTTCAAGCTTGATATTGATATTCAATGTGCCTCTTACTATTCGGTGATCACTTCCAGTTTTCACTGCGTTGATCACAGAGACATCATTGAATATTTACTTCTTCGTCGACATAATGAAGTCAATCTCATTTCTGGTCGCACCATCAGGGCTTTGCCAGGTTCACTTCCTACGCTCACGTTTTTTGAAGAAGGAGTTCATCATATAGAGGCCCTCCTTCTCCATAAAACTAGCCAGTAGGTGTCCCCGGCGGTTCCAATGTCCAAATCTAAATTGCCCCACTCGCAGCTCATCACCGTCTCGTTTGCCCAGTTTCGCGTTAAAGTCCCCCATGACCACGGTGAAGTGAGTCTTAGAACCATGCATGGCTCTTGATATATCCTCATACATGGATTCTACTTCGTCGTCGGGATGTGTTGAGGTCGGGGCGTAAACCTGTATGACCTTCAGCGAATAACTTGATGATATTCTGAATATAAGGTACGCCACCCTGGTCGACACACTCTCGATCTTCACCACATTGTTCACAAGGGACTTGTGGACGATAAACCCGACACCACCCTGGGACTGCTGGTCACCCTCCCGGAAATAGATCAGGTTACCGGATTTGAGAATTATCGTGTCCTCCCCCTGTCTTCGGACTTCAGATAATCCCACAATACTGAATCGTAACCTGCTCAATTCTTCCTCAAGTTCAGTGATCTTCTCGTCGGACCGGAGTGTACGCGTGTTATATGTTGCCAGGTCCAGTCGTCGTTTTCTAAAGGGGTAGCCGGAGATTCTTCGAACCCCTTGCCTCGCCGTAACCTTGACCGCTACCGGAGTCAAGGGTAGACGGCCTGCCGGGCACTAGAGGCCATTTTTTGGTTGTGCTTGTCATTTTGGGGTTGCCATAATCGCCACGCTTGGCATGCGGGTTGGCGATCACAGTGTGGTTGTTGCATATCACAGAGAATGCTGCTGCTCATTCTCTGGTATGTGATATGACAAAATACATACCATTCACTATCTCAAAAAGGAGTTTAAGATCTACATTCCGAGTGGGGAGGAATGGAAGGGTGGGATAAAACCCCACAAAGGGAACAACCAGGTATGGTACACGGATGGCTCTAAAATGAACACCGGTATAGGAGCGGGGGTACATAGCGACAACTGCAATCTCAGCCTAAGCATGGGCAAACTGGCGACGGTCTTCCAAGCAGACCCCTATGCTATAATCGCATGCGCGTAGGAAATACTAGACAGAGGCACCGAAGGGGACACTGTCTACATTTTAAGCGACAGCCAAGGAACACTTAAGGCACTCACGTTCAATAGAGTGGATTCTGGGCTGGTACTAAACTGTATTAAAATACTAAACCGGATAGGAAGGCGCAACAAGGTCAGATTGATCTGGGTGCCAGGTAATACAGGAGTAGAAGGCAACGAAAGAGCCGACACTCTGGCAAGGAAAGGATCCGAGACACCCCTAAATGGATTGGAACCCTTCATAGGACTCTCACCAAGGGTCATCAACCAAGCATTGAAAAGAGCTGCGTTGGAGATACACAGCACACACTGACGCAACACAACAGGCCATAAGCATGCAAAGCTATGTCTCAATGAAATAGATAAGGTCTGGACCCAAAAACTATGGAGGTACAGCAGATCACAGCTTCGAACAATCACAGGAGTCTTCACGGGGCACTATGCCACCAACAAACAGCTCCACAACATGGGACTAGCAAGCGACCCGACTTGCAGGATCTGTGGAGAGGCAGAGGAGAATATGCTACACGTACTGTGCGACTGTGCAGCACTAGGCTCCAAAAGACTAGAGTATCTGGGCCAACCATTTCCAAGACCAGAGGACTACAGGCTCAGCCCCATCAAGGCCATACTGGGACTCACGAAGAAGGTGCACGGAGGGCTAGGGGTTAAGTAGAAGGGAGGGGAATAGTACAAAAGATCCAGAAGGGTCGAAGTGCTCTGGCCTAGAAAAGAAACACTGAATATGATCAAAATAATGCAAAAAGATGTTTCTATTGAAAAACAAAACAACTTACTACCTAAAAAAAACTAGGCAAGCGCGAGTCGGACTCGCGCCCTGAGGGTTCCGTACAAACTTCTCCCTCTCTTCCTCAAATAAACTGAACAGCTGCCCTTCTTTGAAATTACACAAACCAGAAGAGAAAAGACCTTAAATAAATGCATATATTACGAACTCCCATCATTATCCTCAACATGTGTCATTATAATTTCACATAATATCATTCTTCTCAACGTGCGTCATTATCCTGGCAGTACAAATTCAGGACAATGACGTTGAGAAAAATGATGAATCGGAAAAAATCTTGTACAAACATGTTTTGCGCATGTAGTATTTCAAAAAACGTTTTAAAATTGCGTATGTACACAAAACCTTCATACGTTTTTGCTAAATGAATAGTGTAACAATAGAATTTGACGGGTAAACAAATGAAAATGTAAATGACGTTTGCAATAAAACTTTTTGGAGAATGAATTTCAAAGCCTTACCTACAAAAAACGAGCGTGTATATCTACACCAAAGCACGTCGTCCGACTGTGGTGCGGGGAGGTCTGTTTGCCCAGCCACTAATTTCCCTCCCTCCCGTCTCTTACTCGACATAATATTGAAATCAAACATAGCTCAGGACAATGACGCACATTTTTTGAACATGAGTTTTTTATTTATTAACTTAGCGGGCATTGGTAATTTTATCAAGGATATGAAGATTTATTATGTACTAGCTGTTACCCGCGACTTTGTCTGCGTCAAGTTAGTAAAAATGCACAAACGTAATTAATAATTCTGTGCTTGTGATTCGTGCTAAAAACATCTAATTCATTTAACGGAAATTAATTTCAGTAAATATATTATGTAAAATGTATTTCTTATGTCCAGATATATAATTTATTTTATTTATTTGGCTCATCAGTAATAGAATACTCGTTCATGATATACATCAAATAAATTACTTATCATCATCAATAAACAGAAACAGACATGTTGAGGTCGAAGTAGTTGATAAACTATGGTTCTGCCTACCCCTAAAAGGAAAAGGTGATAGTTTAAGTTTGTTTTTGGTTTATTCTATGATGAAACAACGCTGTATGATTTTAATATGATTGGTTCATTATAATAGACTAAAAGTGTATTAAACCGTTGTTTTCTTTTAACAATACTAAATAAATGTTATTTAACGTAGGCTATAAAAAAAGTGGATAAAGTAGTTTTCAAAATGTTAAATGTTGCCAAAATGTATAAAGAGTCTGTACGGATCTTGTTCTGACATCAATACCCACAGTTTTTAGTGTCTGCACGTTTTACTTTTAGGAAGAAAATCATCAAATACCTTCCCCGCTCTGGGTAAAGCGAGAGTTTGTGTCAGGCTTTTACAAACTGAAACCGACCTGAGTTCCTTTAATTGCCCTTAGTGTTCTAGAGCTACGGTAACTTGTACGCGGCAGCAAATCTTCCTTCTTTGAGGAAAGGTTAGAAAGACACCACAGCGTCCTCTCGTTTCGCCTGACGAAGATCTCTAGGGCCAAAGCCTGCTAGAGCTAGGAGATTTTTCGAAAGATTTACCTCCCATAAGAATTTGCCTCGATGATATTTCTCTGCAGAGTTTTAGCCGGGTCCGTTATGCAACTTTGGCGGAGGTGAATTTCTAAGGAGCATAATAGGCTTCAGCCCATCTTCAGCTGGATAACGTGCACTGATAGTCCAGTGCTGCTAGCGATTATTAAAATACTACAGAGTAACCTACGATGCCATCTTGCTCCACAACTGTACTTATAAAGAATTTGTGAAAAAATTGTTGCAGTTTGACGTTGACTTACATCACGTCGAATTTGAAACAGAAACCTCTCGAATAACCCTAGGTCATTACTCCGTGTTTGTGACTCCACAAAACTATAAAATGCCAGCGAACAAATGTCGCAACCAATTGGGGCTGTGACTGACTCTGGCATCCGTCAGAATGTTGTCCCAGTGTTGATCACCACTCACTGACCACTCTTAAGGAGGTAACGTCTAATTGTCGACTTAAAGCTGCAAGTAATGTAGGATACATCATACGTAATCAAACTATCTTCAGGAACGCAAACCACGTCGGGGCCTTGTGTGAAATATGTCTTCATGGGTTTTTCATGAAATTCTTAATGATCTTCAATTTTTGGAATCTTTGAAATTAGGTACTTGTTCCAAACAGTAGGTTGTGGTCAAGTCCGAGGGAGAGACTACTTGAAGTACTGGTAACCTTCACGAACTGCTCAAGAAGCATCTTTCTGTGATTAAATACCTACCTATATTTGCTGGTTTTTTGGGGGTCCTTCCGAAACATCTACGTTCGATGAAGACCTGCGTCAGGCGGAAAGAGAGCCTTTTTAGACTTTCTTCAAAGAAGGTATTTGCTGCCGCAATTGTGGCGTGCAAGTTACCATAGCCCTGGAACGCTAAGGGCAACTAAAGGAACACAGGTGGGTTTCAGTCAGTAACAGTCTGGTACTACCTCTCGCTTTGATGTATTTGATGATTTCCTACTTAAAAGCAAAAGGTGCACACACTAAAAACTGTGGGTATCGACCTCAGTATCAACTCCGTGACTCAGACTATTTATACATTTTGGCAACTGAAAACTACTTTAGGTATCCACTTTTTTTTTGATAGCCTACGTTATATAACATTTATTTAGTGTTGTTAAAAGATAACTACGGTATAATATACTTTTAGTATATCTAATGAACCAATAATTTTAAAATCAGACAGCGTTGTTTTATCATAACATAAACCAGAAAGAAACATACATAAAACCCACTCCTGTTCCTTCTTTGCCATTGTTCCAGGGCCCCAGGAATCTCTTTCGTATTACCCATGGCCCCAATAGGCTTCGACCTTGCTGGGCCCCTACGGTTGCTGACACCTCCTTGAGGCGCGCGTAGAACACTACGCGCCGTCAACGACTTAGGCTCGGTCCGGACGGTTACCGGACGGTCGGACGGTGAGCTACCCATTGCTCGCCTTCCACAAGCCCGCGCCTACGGTGGCCGGAAATCGGGATCGGAACCCCTCGGTTCGGATCGGCTGGGGCGCGAGGGTTATTGTCTCGCGCGTGCGGGAGCCTCCTTTGCTAGCATTACTGCTTCGCAGAAGGAGGCGACCGCCTGCCACTCCTCCTCGCTTCGGACCATGGCCTGTACCAAGGCCCAGCGCGCTTTACGCTATTACAAATCTTGTTATGATAAAATGACTGGACCTAACTGCGGTTTATTTTCGTAAATATTTTTGGCATTTACGAAGCAATTAATTAGAATTCAATAATTTTTATAAATAGGTCTAGAAACATTTGCTGATTTCGTGATAACGCCATCTATTGCTGAAAAGCTTAACCTTACCTTTATCACACACTGAGGCTCTACCACGAGATTTTACGACCTAAACCGGACTGTTAAAGGAATGGAGCTATAATAATATAGGGTGTATAGCTCCATCACTCTTTTTCGCTCGTACGACTGACATTTTGACATTATCATGGTAAGGCCCCTGGCCACCTACCGAGCGATAGTTAAATATAATTATATATTTTGACAAATTTAATTCGTGTGTTTGCTAATCAAAACCAGATGGCGTCACTGAGGCATAGGATGACAGTTTTTCTAAGACATTTTTTCTGATAGCCGCTCTATTGTATCTCTTTAGATCTCTTTGTAGACGTTTGAATGCATAACCACTGGATTTCTGTCATGTATAGTGAAGGTCAGTATAATCTGCCAAACTGCTTCGAAAGTGCTGATGTAGAAACCAGACTGTCGATAAAAATAATAGTAAGAACGCAAAAATATGTAAAAATTTCTTGTTTACAGTAAAATAAAACAAAACTATCACAAAAAGAAACTGAGTTTTGAACCACTATCCCTTTAAGTGCCGATCTAATCCAGACACGACTGCACTACGGTGTTCGTTGTCTTGTGTGTAAAATAAGTGTTCTTATATAAACGTCATCATTGTCTGCTTAACCCTTTGTCGATGATAGCGTGATGATTTTCATCTCAGATATTAAATTTGTAGCTAAATGAAAAAAAGAAATATTATTTTCGTTTTTCTACTTAGATTTTATTACATGTTTGATTACTTTTTACAAACATATGGAGTAAAAATTTTTATGATGTGTTAAAAATATACTAAAAGTCCTATTATTATTGTAACCGAAGTACCATTGCATATTATATACAAAAAAGACGACAAAATACTCACAAAAATTATTACTGTAACTGGGGATCGAAGTCACGGCAAATCGTTCAATATCGACATTTTGGAATATTGCTCACCCCCCATAGCAAATAGCGTGATAATTTATAGCCTATGTCCTTTCTCAAGCTCTATTCTATCTTTGTACCAAATTTCATCAAAATTGATTCAGCGGTATAAGCGTGAAAGCGTAACAGACAGACAGACAGACAGACAGACAGAGTTACTTTCGCATTTATAATATTAGTATGGATAATTACAGCACTCAACAGCAAATAGCTCCATGAAGTCACAATTTTTTATATCATCAAAATATAGACCGCGTGTGCCGAGGCGACACATGAAAAAGTGGCAATTTTATTGGGTTTTTTTTAATTTTTTTTTTTATTATTAATTTTTTACAATCGTGGTTTAGAGCAACATTTTCGTTGATTCTTTTACTATTAAAGTATTACTATTTTTTAAAATACGTACACGCGTTCTCAAGAAATTTTCAAAGACATGAATTTGGAGCCTCTCAAATATTCACCCAATTGTGATGAAGCGTTTGAACTTTTAAGTCTGTAAATTAATAAGTAGTGCGAGAAGCTCTAAAAAATAAACACTATTTTAGAAAAATGAACAGTATTTAATTTGTTCAATATTTATAATATTCTTCTAAAAAAAACCAGGCAAGTGTGAGTCGGACTCGCGCATTGAGGGTTCCGTACAAACATACTTATGAAAACAGTTCAATTCCTGAATTGAGTTACGAAGATTTTTCCGAATCCCAAAAAAAGTTTTTTTTGTGACGTAACGACAAATTTACAGTTTTCAGATTTAAAACTTTAAACGGCCGTATCTTTTTTTTCGTTAACTCAGGAGTTTGATTTTTTCACAGCTTCGAGGGACCGCAGACCTGAGTGTATCGTTTTAATTTCAACTCGATACCTTCACGCGTTCTCGAGATAAAAGGTCTTGACAGACAGACGGATGGACAACAAAGTGATACTATAAGGGTTCCGTTTTTTTCCTTTTGAGGTACGGAACCCTAAAAATACTTTATTTCCCTTAAAAAAAGTTGGCAACCCTAGCCGGTAGGTACATTCTGAAGGGGTACCGCCTACCGCAGATGTGTAAATTTCACCCTGGTATACCTTCACATCACCAATTTAATATTTTCAAATTTCACGTAGGTATATTTATCAATTCGGGCACAACTTTTTTGTTTATGGACCGATCTTGATAATTTATTTTTTTATGTGTTGGGTTAAGTTATAACTCCGTGGTAATCTCATCATTATTGTGTATTTAGGTACCTACTTACTGTAAAAAGTAAAAAACAAAGAAACAAAAGATTTCAAGAACGAACCAAAAATTGCAAAATAACTTTTATTTTGGAAGTCGGTGTCAAAAAACGAAGAAACAAAACCAGAAACAACGGTTTCCGAAATCAAAGTTATTTAGGTACAATTTTTTATTATTTTTTTATTAATTTTTCGTTTTCCCTGTCTACCCACCCTTCAATTATAATATTCATGTAGGAAGATAAGGCGGACCAATTACTCAGATGAGATTGGTGGGAGTACCTACGCTGAGTGCAAGAACAAGTAGGTACAAAAAAAAAACACACATTGTACACATTATAGGGCCTATTACACTACGCGATATTCAGCACACGATATTCAGATTTATTTTTTGTTCCTAGTAAGACCGGTCTAACGTCTAACCCTTATTACACTACGCGACATCGACAGACTGTCTGAATATCGAATAGTGTAATAGGCCCATTATCACCGTTACAACCTAACCGTTCGTAACCTCAAAAGATTCTAACTTCTTTTTAACCGACTTCAAAAGAAGAATGAGGTCTTCAACTCGACGGTATTTTTTTCATGTATCTTAGCCATGTTTGAGCTTATTGGAATGGTGATGAGATGCACTTTGGCTTTAAGGTGTCATCGAACTGATCTGATGATGGGGCCGGAATGTGGAAGAAAGTAGGCATGGGAACTCCGTAGTAAAACAATGTAGGTACCTATATAGAATTTAGACTTTAATTTCGGAAGTCGGTGTTTCTTTGTTATTTAGCACATAAAGTCGGTTGTACACTTGTACCAGTAGCGTAACTATAGGGTGGCAAGGCTGTCAAAATGCCACTGGCCCCTGGTCCGGTGGGGTCGCCGATCCGTGAGACCGCAAGCTCAGAAGAAATAACCTAACATGTTAACAAAAATAAGTAAAATATATAAAATTTATAAATAAGTATTTAAAATCAATTAAAGTTAGACACAAGTACCTAAAGACCATTGACTGGCCCTGACTGCTATGCCGGAGGTCGTGGGTTCGATTCCCACCCAGGACAAATGTTTGTGAGATGAGCACAATCATCTCACACAACAGTTCTGTGTCTGGGTGTTATTTTCTATATATGTATGTATTTAGAAATATATAACTATGTTTATCAGTTGTCTAGTACCCATAAGCAGAACATAAGCTCTGCTTAGCTTGGCTTGGGACTAGACAGCGTTGTGTGATAGTTGTGGAATATTATTATATTATATTATTATTATATATAAAAATTCAAATAAATCATTGAGATTTATTGAAAAGCATCAATTTCCCGTAGCAATTTGCTAGCTTTAGTTACGCCACTGGGAAGCCCACCTTTAGGGACGAAATAAAAAAGTCTTCCAGTATTAGAGAACTTGCTGATTTATTAATAATAAAGAATCATTTTATCTATGTACCAAGTTATATTACAACTTATAATGTGACAATTTTTCTGGGGCCCCATCCAATAATTTTGTTTGCCACGGGCCTCAGACGGTATAGTTACGCCACTGACTTATACCACAGAATAAGAAATAGTCTTATACCCACTTACATTTTTTTTATAAAGTAAGTAGGTAGGTCCTCGTGGAGGCAATTGGCGGCAGCGACCTTTCGCGTCTGGCCCTGGTTCAGGCAGTCGCCTCCTTCTGCGAAGCAGTAATGCTAGCGAAGGAGGAGGCTGCACTCGTGAGGGAACGAAGGTCCTCCTGCCCTAGCCGCCGTAATTCCGACCCCGACTACCAGCCACGGTAGACGCGGGCTTGCGGACGTCGAGCACTGGGTAGCTTGCCGTCCGGCTGTTCGGTAATTAACCGGACCGAGCCCAGTCGTCAACAGCGCGTAGTGATTCTCGCGCTCCTCAAAGAGATGTCCAAACCGTAGGGGCCCAGCAAGGCCGATGCCCGCTAGCTAGGACCGCGGAGAATTTCTGAAAGGGAAACCCGTAGTCCTAGAACGCAAAGGGTAATTGAAGGATACAGGTGTGGTTTTAGTCAGTAAAAGTCTGACACGCCCTCGCGCTCCACCCAGAGCGCGAGAAGTCATTTGGTTGATTTCCCACCTTAAAAAAAAAAAGTAGTTTAGTAGGTACCTAGGCATGTCTTGTACCTATGTCAGGTACTATTACTTATTCTGTGCCAATGTTTGAAATACTTACCGTACCTAGGTAGGTATGTAGGTACTCAAAACCAAAACATAGTAAGTAGGTAGGTAAACTTTCTTTACTACACGTAATGTTATACAATAGGTACCTACCTACATTTTCATTATCGTTTATGTAAATATTGTCAATTGCAATTTTCCGTTTCGGGAATCTTAGAATTATATTTGCAATAGGTAAGGTTTTATGCTAATCAGCATATGTAATAACCACGCGGTAATAACTGATTATTATAATTACTAACATATTAGTAATTATAACACACGCCCGTTGACTACTTAGGTACGTTTGCTTTATTACTAACGTTATCTCTTTCACACCTGCGAAACATAGCTTCATTCGCAAGAGCTTCATAATGTCTTTGGTCCATTGGTCTTTCCAGTTCCAAAAGTTTCAAGAATAGTCTGGATATTTCCCCGATGTTGCCAACGTGCAAAGTTTAATCAACCAAATAACCATGTTCCGAAGCTTCACTATTATAAAATAATATAAAAAATACTTAAATAAATCTTTAGGTAAAGTTGTCAAAAAATAAAAGGCCCGTTTTGACATTTATATTTTGACTACCTAGCGGCTTGTTCGATGTAGTGTAGATACTACTAAAATAGCTACTACTAAACCGGACCGCTAATTATTATTATATTATTTCTTTCAGTTTCGTTCCAAATAAAGAAAGTTTTATTTTCTAACGAATTTATATGCATTTCTAATTACTAATGTGTACATAGATGTACGGTTGCGGGAGTACGATGGATGCGAGACGCACAGGTACGTTCGCTGTGGCGACGCTTGGGGGAGGCCTATGTCCAGCAGTGGACGTCTTTCGGCTGAAATGATGATGATGATGATGATGACATAGATTTTGCTAAACGTATAAAATACAGATTTTTATATAAAACCTTTACAAGTAGGCTTTTATACCTTACAAGTAGGCAGGCACTCATTTTAATTTTTGAAGATTTAAGTATTATTTTAAAAGTATGTAATAACGAGAAAATTTGCAAATATACATGGAAAAAAAACGTGTTATCTGTTGGCTTATGCCATCTTAATATATTATAAAGTGGACTTTTTGAGACGGGTCAGTACGGTCAGGTACTTTAATCGTTAGGTATAGTTACAAGAAAATAATCCCAGGGGACTATCCATAACTTTTTAAGCTATTCTGATTATGCTATTGTTGCCTTTGCCAATGTCAAAGCTTATCCAGAGATATCGTCTAGATATATCGCTCATGATGTGGCTGTGTTTCTGTACTCAATTTTAAGTTAGTTTTAAAGATTCTTTTGATCACAGTACGAATTAAGATCGTTTGGCAATAAAAAATATTTCGTGTTGATTTATAGTTTTCCCGTTCAAAATGTATGGAATTTTATTTTTTGAAGACTTTTGTCTTTGTTAGTATTCATAACTTAAATAGTCCAATATAATCTTTTAATCCGTACATGAAATATAATGATAGGTATATTTTTTTTTATATAACAACATTATTTTTACTGACTTATTCTTTTTCCAAAATCTGTAAATGCAGATTAAAATATCATAAAAAGTTATGGATGGTCTCCTAGCAATGTTTTCCTGTAACAACAACGATTAAGGTACTTGCCTTGTATAAAAACTTATAACGTTATATCAATTAATTCATTAACGCTCAGGCGGTAGCCGGCGCCCGGAAGCCATTGTCTTACTATTGTGTCTCTAATTACGCACGTCAAAAGGTTAATTATTATTAAATACAATAAAGTTGATCGTTTGAGATTTAATAAACCAAACCTGATAAATCAATTTTGCTAATTAAATAATCTGTACTTAATATCCAACTTTTTTTCAATCTCCCATTTTTTAGGGTAAATTTCTACAGTGACAACCCTTTTGAGATAGCAAATGTCTCGTTATCTCTTTCTCACAAACGCTCTGATTGGTTGCAACGCTGACCCTCTGGATTGTTCTTTCGATTCTGTTCTCTGGTTGGCCGCATCCAGTGACATCGAGCAAGAGGTAGAAATCTCTCGAATCTCATTTGTTCACTGTATATATGCGACGTTCGCTCGGCGCGGGCATAGAATTATTTGAAACGCGATACGAAGCAGACGAAGTGTTCGGTGCAAACCGAGAGAAGTTTACTTACTACCCGCAAGTTATATTCAACGCGACGTTAACGTACTACTTTAAAACAAGTTTATTATTGTGAAAAGTACTGCAAGAAGAAGACAAAATGCCAGCTATAGGAATAGATCTCGGTACTACATACTCGTGCGTCGGCGTGTGGCAGCACGGAAACGTGGAAATCATCGCCAACGACCAGGGCAACCGCACTACACCATCTTATGTGGCCTTCACGGACACGGAACGCCTTATCGGAGATGCAGCCAAGAACCAGGTCGCTCTCAACCCTAGCAACACTGTGTTCGACGCCAAACGACTCATCGGTAGAAAATTCGACGACCACAAGATTCAGCAAGACATGAAACACTGGCCCTTCAAAGTAGTCAACGACTGCGGCAAGCCAAAGATTCAAGTTGAGTTCAAGGGTGAAGTGAAACGTTTCGCGCCTGAGGAGATCAGCAGCATGGTGCTAACGAAGATGAAGGAGACGGCGGAAGCATACCTCGGAAGCTCCGTGCGCGACGCGGTAATTACAGTGCCAGCCTATTTCAACGACTCTCAGCGCCAGGCAACCAAGGACGCTGGGGCTATTTCCGGGCTCAACGTGCTCAGGATCATCAACGAGCCCACAGCCGCGGCGCTCGCGTACGGCCTCGACAAAAATCTCAAGGGCGAGAGGAACGTACTCATCTTCGACCTCGGTGGTGGAACGTTCGATGTGTCCATTCTAACCATCGATGAAGGCTCGTTGTTCGAAGTGAGGGCGACGGCAGGCGATACACATCTCGGTGGCGAGGACTTTGACAACAGATTGGTGAACCATCTCGCGGACGAATTCAAGCGCAAGTACAAGAAGGATATGCGCATGAATCCTCGCGCACTGCGCCGCCTCCGCACAGCCGCTGAGCGCGCTAAGCGCACGCTGTCATCCAGCACTGAAGCCACGATTGAGATCGACGCGCTCTACGAGGGAATAGACTTCTACACTCGCGTGTCACGCGCGCGCTTCGAAGAACTATGCGCAGACCTGTTCAGAGGCACCCTCGAGCCCGTGGAAAAGGCGCTCAAAGATGCCAAGATGGACAAGAGCCTAATCCACGACGTCGTCCTCGTCGGAGGCTCCACAAGAATCCCTAAAGTGCAGAGTCTGTTGCAGAACTTCTTCTGTGGCAAGAAGCTCAACCTGTCCATCAACCCTGATGAAGCCGTGGCATACGGCGCGGCCGTCCAGGCAGCTATACTGAGCGGCGAGCAAGATTCAAAAATCCAGGACGTGTTACTAGTAGACGTGGCCCCTCTGTCCCTCGGCATCGAGACTGCTGGTGGTGTGATGACGAAGATCATCGAGCGCAACTGTAAGATCCCATGCAAGCAGTCGCAAACATTCACCACGTATTCGGACAACCAACCGGCGGTCACCATCCAAGTGTACGAAGGTGAGCGAACAATGACAAAAGACAACAACTTGTTGGGCACGTTCGATTTGACCGGCATCCCGCCCGCGGGCGCGGCGTCCCTAAGATAGACGTCACCTTTGATCTGGACGCGAATGGCATCCTCAATGTGTCGGCCAAAGATAACAGCACTGGCCGCAGCAAGAACATCGTCATCAAGAATGACAAGGGACGTCTATCCCAGGCTGAGATCGAGCGCATGCTCGCTGAGGCGGAGAGATACAAAGACGAGGATGAGAAGCAGAGACAGCGCGTGTCGTCGAGGAACCAGCTTGAAGCTTACGTGTTCAGCGTGAAACAGGCGCTAGAAGACGCCGCAGACAAGCTTTCGGAGCAGGATAAGAGCACAGCGAGGAACGCGTGCGATGACGCGCTTAGTTGGCTCGACAACAACACCTTGGCAGAGCAGGAGGAGTACGAGCAGAAGCTGAAGGATGTACAGCGCGTGTGCTCGCCTATAATGAGCAAGATGCACGGCGCGGGTACTGGCGGCTCCGGGGGCATGCCTGGAGGGATGCCCGGAGGTATGCCAGGCGGAATGCCCGGAGGTATGCCAGGCGGAATGCCCGGAGGTATGCCAGGCGGAATGCCCGGAGGTATGCCAGGCGGAATGCCCGGAGGTATGCCAGGCGGAATGCCCGGAGGTATGCCAGGCGGAATGCCCGGAGGTATGCCAGGCGGAATGCCCGGAGGTATGCCAGGCGGAATGCCCGGAGGTATGCCAGGCGGTTTCGGAGGAATGCCTGGAGGCATGAACGGCGGCTTCGGAGGTATGCCTGGTGGCTACGGAGGGTACCAACAAAACAGAGGTCCAACTGTAGAAGAAGTAGATTAAGTGAAAATACAATACCTACTTTGACCCACCGACCTGAACAAATACCTACTCTAGATATTATTTTTGAAGACTGATTAATTAATATTGTCAACATTAGCTTAATTCAACAGAGGAATTGTATGTCTAAGTCATTTGTATAGTTTGTAAATGTGAATAGTCAATAAAATAGTAAGATTTTTTATTTATCCGTTTTATTTCTTAAAATTCCTAATTTATGATTGGGTAAGTATCCTTGACATAACTGTACATGACATCTAAACGATCCACAGCAATTACCAGTATTACCACTTACACAAAATTTGCGAATACTTAACAAAAACAAGTCATATTTTTTTAATTAAGATGAACAAGGCGAGTAACCTATTTGGCCGATTTATTAAATACTTAGTACCTGCCAATTCTTATTGGTGTTCGAGAACATCTTCAAGGCTAGAATTAATAGGCTCGTAATAAACTAGTACGATTCACCATCAACAACTGCGTCCCTGACCATAAAAAGTACTCTGTGAGGTGGGATCGCAGTCAAGCACTTGTTTCGTGGGTGCAACGGCGGCGGCGGCGCGGCGGTAGCACAGAGTAGGTACTTTGTAACATATTGCCATATTGGCGGTAGTGCACGACCACCTCGGAAGACAAGAAAAGGCCATATTATATCTGTTCTAAGTAGGTACCTAATAAAATTAATTAGTGCCGCATTTAAAAAAAAAAGATGTAAAATCATAAAGAGAAAGAAAAAGAGAGATTTGCAGAGTGAAATCGACGTTGATTCGCCGCGATCACCTCAAACCTAAACAGAAAATTAGTAGATATTCTGCAAGATAAAATTAGTAGGTAGTACCTACCTACCTACCCAGAGTTCAAAATGAGTGCTCCAGCTCTATTGGTGAGGTGGGATGGTCACGCTTGTTATAGTCCAAGATCCCAGAGCGACCAGGTATCAGTGTGACAGTGTCAGACACTTTCCATGGATCAAAACTTTTGTCAAACGCTATCCACAAAAAATAAATGAACTTTACTTATTTATACATGTCTGATTTTTTAAATATGTTAATTCATCATTAATCATCATTTCAACTGAAAGACGTCCACTGTTGGACATAGGCCTCCCCCAAGGTAACTATTACAAATGTTATATTTCATTAGAGATGCTAAGGGTCGACGCGGTCGCCCGCGCGGTCCCATGCAAAAGTGCACCGTCGCGGCTCGCCGCGCGGGCACTTCTGTTTTCGTAGCGTTGTCCATAATGTATTTTTACGACGTAGCAAAAAAACATTTAAAAAAAATAACTGACTTCACTAACAAAAACACAAAGGATCAAAATAACTTTGAATTTCGGAAGTCTTTGTTTCTCGGTATTGTTTCCACCAACTTCCGAAATTAAGTTATTTTGATCCTTTCTCATGACAATTCCAATTAACCCAAACACTGCTAGGTTACATTGTTTTATTATGAAGTTCCTTTGTCTACCTTCCACCTTCCGGCTCCATCATCAGATCAGTTCGATAGTACCTTATAGCCAAACGGCATTTCATGACAATTCTAATGAGCCCAAACACGGCTGGGACAATTGATTAATTACAGAGTTCCGGTGCCTATTTTCCGGCACCATCATTATCATCAGATCACTTCGATGATACCACTTTCAACATAACTGTTCAGAACCATTTATTTATTTGTATTTTCATAGTCGCTTAACTATCTTTATTGTGATATCTATGTGAGTATGAAGTTCCGTTGGACATTTCTGGTCTTATTCATCAGTTCCGCTTCATCAAATGTTACTTTTTGACTGTAAGTGCTTAAGTTCTCGATACCAAAATCACTATATGGTTGCCTTTGATATTTGAGGAGTTCCCTCGATTCCTCATGGATCCAACAATCAGGACTGAATTCTGAAAAAAATGGTACCAATCGGAAAGCATATCCTCTAAGAGGAAAAAAAAGTTGCAAATCGGTCTATAAACGGCGAAGTTCTGACTGTTCTGAGGTCACACATAAAAATACAACCGAATTGATAACCTCCTTTTTTTGAAGTCGGCCGAGACAGTGAAGCGAGGCGAGGCAGTATTCGGCTGTGTTTAATACCGAGCGCTCGGCCGAAAGCACTGTCTCGCCACTCTACTCGGTAGGTGTAATCAAGGCTTTAGCTTTACATACTTTTTGGCGACGGATGGCCGCGACTGAGCACTTTTGTATGGGACCGCGCGAGCACAGCGTTGGCACAGTAAAGATAAAGGCCCTCACGATGTTTTTTAGTGGTGATAAAATAAATTACTCATAGTCGCCTGTCTTAGGTTAGAACCCACGTCCGCAACCTTCAACTCGTAATTCGGAGCCCTTACCGCTGGGTCATCACTGCTCCCGTTGTTAGTATAATAATCAGATAATAATCAGGGAAATAATAGTCAGATAAAAAATCATGATTATGTATATTTAAAAAATTAAGATAAACGATAGATGTTAGAGTACCTACTTACAATTATCTGTACATGATGATAAATAACGAATTAATTTCGAGGAGAAAGTTATCTTAGTTTCGGACATTTGCAATATTTCCTTAAACAGAATAATTTAATATTGACCGTAAGCGAAAACGTTTATATACAGATATAATTATAATTTTCAACTTGAAACAAATATGAGACTATAATGAATATAATATTAAAAGGTACGTCAATTATATATTATCTATCTGTCCAATGCGACATTACAATAGTTCACCCACACACAAATATAATGGTAATAAATATGGATTTATTAAGGCTAGGTTTTAAGCTGAGAGGCAATTTATACAAACCTATGAGTAGCGTCGTAAAAGGCCAGTTTACATCGAAGGATCGTCTAAAACGCTTAGCGGAAGAGATAAGTACATAAATAGCGCAAAATAATCTTAAAATTATTCTAAAATAAGGCATATTATTGCTTGATTCATATACAGATCCCATATATTCACGAATGAGTAAGTAGGCGTTAGGCTTTGGATGACATACGCATTCTATGAGATCCCAATCATTATTGTGCTGGTACAAAGGGGGAATACATCGTATACCATTGGCTTTTCACTCGATTACCTTACTACTTCGTGCATAATATGTTCCACATTTATATGTTTTCAATAAACAACATATAAGTTAATATTTAGCGGTACACTGCTTTGTAGCGTTTAAGAACAAAATTAAAAGCAACGATATAAACTGGCCCAAATATACTGTATGTGTCAACTAAAACTTGACACTGTAATCTAGATTATCGTATTATACAAGAAATATAAAATATATGACATCATAAAATAAAATGCACGTTATATACATCCTTGCCTCGACAGATGTTCCTTGTATATATTTAAATATAAAGAGCGTATATCTGTGACTGACTTTCCTATCGCTGTAGTAGCCTTTGATTAACCGGATTAGGAAAGACCAGCTACTGGTCTCATCAAATGGTTTGTCCCTGAAGTCCAAAATGCCTAGGCTAATCAGGGCTCTACTACATGTCTTTACTTACGAGTATGTCATTTATGTTTATGGAGGAAAAATCGGAATATTTGAGTGGACACATTTAAAAAATATAAACATCTCGTCATTGCTTTAGTTAAAAATTTGGCAACATTCTCACTTTTTTCACAAACCCTTTAGGGTTTTATCACACTTGCGGTTTGCGAGCGGCTGCGGGGCGGGCCGGGCGCGCAGCGAATGCGTCGCGAACACGCCGCGGCTGCACAGCGAGGACGTCGCGGACAAATGGCTAAATCGCAACGTTTTCAAGGCGTGTTTGTAGCAAGTTAACAACGTACAATACACTCAGTAACAAAAAGGATTGTGACGAGGAGACTGCTGTTGGCTTTGTTACTTTGAAGACGCCGCAAACCAGCACCTCGTTGTCGATCTCGACGCGCGTCCGCAACAAATTCGCTGCGCATGCGCGGCGTGTTCGTTGTGCGCCCGTAATGCCCCGTTTACACGTGGGTCCAGCCTCGGCCAACCGACTGGCTGAGCGAGACAAGAGGCTGGACCCACACGTAAACGCACCATAACGTATTCGTTGCGCACCCGCTCCGCTTTGAGGACGCTCGCAATCCGCTAGTATGATAAGGCCCTTAGATGTCGAAAGGTCAATGATACGAGGTATAATATTCTAATCAATGTTTACTCCTTTATTTAATAGTACAATAGTATTGGTTCCATTACCTACCTAATGGCAATACTGCCCACAACACAGAATAACAATAACCCCATACATCGTACATACATTGATATAATTCATAAAACGTCTATTTTGTTATAAGATCCACCTAATTTATTTTGGTGTTTCTGAGTCTATCTAGCGTTGGACATTTAACAATAAGATTTTCGATTTCCATATTATTCTAAAAGTATTTAACATCTAAAACAATGCCATTTTTTTTACACGTTCCTTTGGCATATCGTTCGCATTCATGTCATTAACAGCAAAATTTATTTATCATTCGTTTCGCATTCATATTTCTTTCAATGTACATACAGGATAAAACTTAAATTTAATCGGCTAAGAAACCTAAATCTAAACCACTCTTCATGCCTGAACAATCAGTCTTCTCATTGCGAAAATTATCATAATTTCATTTTATTATTTACATATTTTTTATTTTAGAATTTTTATAACATTCTATTTGCACAGTAACCTTTATACATGAAAAATATTATTCTGTCAATCTGTTTATCTTTACAAAGCACTATCGGGATCTACAGTGGACGGGTCAAACATATTCGTGAATGATCGAGAGTCAATGTTTGAGCAAATAAGACTAAGATTCCAAGGTACAGCGTGTGTCAGTGGGTTATGGCACTAAAATTTACAAAATCTACGTGATGTAAGCTATGATTTACAAGTTAACATAGTATGCGAATCTCAAATTTTCTAAACGAATATGTGTATTGAAGATTAAAGGCTGCTCTCAAGTTACACTCTGTATAATGAAAAAAGATGAGATACAATGAGAGAGCGTTAACAAATTCAATTCAAATATTATTAAAGAATCTCTTTGTCTCTGTCAACTAGTCATTTTCTAAAGTGCAGGTGCTCGATATTGTAAGCTATAGTAACGAAACTAAGGAATAAAGTACCCTTCAACGACAGTTGACGTCAGTACTCAAGCATACAATTGTCTAATTCGCCAGACAAGTCAGTCGCAAAAATTACAGTAATTTTTGCGACTTTACATTGGACTGGTGTGACGAAGAGGATATGTGCAGTTTCCCAACGAACCTCAACGAATGAATAGCTTCGTCGGTTTTGTTCAGACAGGCGAACGCCAACGAACGAGATTCAGCATTAATTCCCATACATTCGCCAGTTCATTTTACATACAAGTCCATCAAAGGGTTTAAGAGACAAAACACTACACAAAAAGCACGACAGAGGATTTAAAGAATAACTGAGTACGTTAATTCTAGAACGACACTGTCGGACTTAAGACCACAGTATTCGCTACGATACTTAATTTCGTAATCGCCACCACGTTTGACTAAAGTTTTAATAGTCACACTGGTTTGTAATAATAGACCTTAAGGTGCGACGATGTGCAAAGTCACATTCATCCTTAATGTGGTAAACATATGATTTAGATAATAAAGATAGGGCTGTCCGAACGTTTGTTTTTTAGTGTTCATCATACAAGAAATACGGTATTTTTAAGGACTCGCGCCCACGACTTCTTCCGATGATAGTCGACCACGTGGCGAGTTTGCTTCGGTTGAAATTGTACAGCGTGCGGACCGCCCTGTCCTTACGCGGGTGGCGGAGCGAATACTTGGGCGAAGTGTCGGGCGGCAGCGCGCGGGCAGGCTACAGGATGCCGTTGGTGTAGTATTGGTAGTTGTCGTAGAGGCGCGTGGACAGCGAGTTGAGCGCGTCGCGCACGAGCTTGTCCACGAGCGCCTGCAGCTGCGGCTCGGTGCGGCCCAAGTGGAAGCGCGCGCGGAACGACGACACGGCGCTGCTGCTGCGCAGGCACGCCAGCTGCCCGCCTGCACATTACATATATACCGGTTACTTTCTGAGAGATACATTCAGCGTTCCGAAAACTAGAGAAGGTAGAAAGAAGGTGGAAGGTGGTTTCAATGAAAAATACTAATAAAAATTATATGATATCTTTATTTTATTTGTCTTATTTATCTCTGGGGTTTTTATTATTATTTATTTGTAATATTGTTGGCCACACGGGATTTTCCGTTAGAAATCCCAGGAAGATCCATACTAATATCAACATTTCGATGCAAGTACATGAATAACTCTACCTAATTCCGACGCCTGATCATAACAAAGGTTGAGCTACATCTAACTGCAACGAATCGCATTTTTCTATGCTTCTATCCTTTTCGACCACTTTGAACCGTCATTTTGCGAGAAAGAAAACGGGAATGCGACCGCACGCGACAGAACCGATGAGGCGATCAGCAACACGCAAGACAGAAAAAGATAGAAGCATAGGAAAGTGTGATTCGGTGCGACTTGCATTGCCAGAAGTTGATAAAAGTATATATAAAACCAGTTGCAGACTAATATCGTAACTTCTCAATTAAGTTTTGATCAACTCGCATAGCTGAGGCAATTCAAAACTATGACACAATATGAAAAAAAAACTACTAAGTAAAGTTAGAGTATCTAAGTTCGTTTGCAACCGGGGTCATACACATTCCAGCAGTAATATTTAAGATACACTTGATAGGAACGAAAGATGAGCGTATTACTCAAGCTGCTACTGAAAAGAAGTTCTTGACCAAAACCTTTATAATACTATCCAAGCTAGGGATCGAACCGTCGCGTCGTTCAGGGCTATGAACCAGGAAGCTAACTTGATTTAATCTAAAAAAAATGGTTTGAATGGTTTTGGTATGGTTTGAGATACGCACTGACTTAACCACTCAAACCCCAAGCGCACTCACGCACTCGCAACTGCAAGTTGACGCGTATTCAAAATTCGTTCGCGGAATATTGCTATCTCTGTTTGACAAAAACAAGTGAGGGATTGACGCGGCTGTGTGTGTGTATGTGAGCGCATTAAAATATATTGTTAGTAAAATTAGGTATGTTCATTATTTGCTTTATTTTTGCCGAATACTTTGGGGAATCGTCAGTGAATGTACGGACTAGTAATGCGTTATTTGGAAATTTCATTACCGTGCCGATATCTCAACATATTAGGAATACTATCAGATACGTCATACAAAGGTGTTCTTGGAAACAAATTGGAAGTGTTATGAAGCTGAGTGCTTTTTTTCATAGGTGGGAAATCATTCAATGACTTCTGCCGCTCTTGAGCGTAGCGAGAGGGCGTGTCAAGTCAGACTTTTACGGACCAGAAAACCCACTCCTGTTCTATTTTTGCCTTCATTTCAAGACCACGGGGTTCTCTTTCGCACAACCCATGGCCCCAGTAGGCTTCGACGCTGCTGGCCCCCTACGGCAAAAGCTGCAGCAAAAGCTGACATGTCCTCGAAGCGCGCGTCAAACACAACGCTACGTAGACGACTCGAGCTCGGTAGGGAAGGTTACCGGACGGCCGGACGGAGAGCTAGCCATTGCTCGGCATCCGCAACCCCATGCCTACGGTGACTGGAAAGTCAGGATCCCGGCGTCTGGGGCGTGAGGAAGGCCGTTCCCTCACGTGTGCGGCACTGCGGCCGCCGCCTTCGCTAGCATTACTGCTTCGCAGGAGTCGACCGCCTGCCATTCCTCCTCACTCTGGATCATGGCCTGTACCAGGGCCCGGCGCGAGAAGTCGTTGCCGCCGATCGCCCCCACGGCGGTGCTCCGCCCGAGCGAGCATACCTCGTATGCTCCACCGTGTCCTCTGGGCGGTCTACACAACGGTGACACCCGGGCGTTTCATCCGAACTTAGCATGTCCGGTGAGGTGTCGTCATGCGGAAGGTGAAGACGCTACGACGTCTTATCAACCACTCCTCAAAGAGAGGATTTACCACCATAATTATGGCGTGCCCAGCACTGGCTTGCGATGGTCGCTGTCACCATTTCACCATGAGATCCCGCCGGAACTCTGTCCGCCATTGCCAGCGGAGTTTCGCCCCGGCATCGCCATGCGCAAATCGTGCATGTGTGCAAGGACTGTTGCCTCTAGATCCCATGGTGGCAAGCCAGCAAGGAGCTCGCCGCTTTGCACCATCCGGATGGCCATGACCTTCTGGCATGCGTTCAGCTTGGCCACCGGTCACTTTCACAGCGACGGCGCCCACACCGGCGCTCCGTAAAGGGCCATGGACCGAACGATCGCTGCGTGGAGCCTTCGGCAAAAGGGCTAGGGCCCCTTAGGTTGGGCAAGAGCCGCTTGAGAGCAGCCCCAGTCCGTTTCAGTTTGGGAGCCAGACGTCGGAAGTGTTCCAAGAAATTCCACCGGCTGTCGAGGATGAGTCCCAAAAACAGGAACAGGAGTGAGTATACTTCATCAACGACCCGACGCCGATGTGAACCCCTTTATTTACCGCCTAGTACAACTCTCCCTGCGCCAGGACCAGCGTGTAGTCTGCGTAACAGACCACGCTACGCAGAACGTAGTCGATGTTTCACAAGGGCGGTCAACAACGGTAAAAATTTAACAGCTGGTTCAACCTCGCCAAAGATCCAAACCGGCGAAATACTGGTATGTGCGGTGACGGTGGAAGGGACGTGGGAGTCCCGTCACAATAATCCATAATGATTACGATAGTTGTCACTAAGGGCGAAGGTACATGACTGGGCCAAAATAGACCTCGATCACACGACGGAGGTAGGTCGGCACCCAGTGATACCGGAGTCCACGCCCAATGCAGGGCAGGCAGGGTATTGAAGGCGTTGGCTATGACCGAGGTAGAGATGAGTGGCGGTACGAAGGCTAAACGCCAAAAATACCGCCCCAGGATCCGAATGGCCTTCCTCACGCCCCAGCCGCCGGGATCCTGACCCCTATTTCCAGTCACCGTAGGCGTGGAGTTGCGGACGGCGAGCAATGGCTAGCTCTCCTTCCGGCCGTCCGGTAACCGTCCGTACCGAGCTCGAGTCGTCGACGTCGCGTAGTGTTCCACGCGCACCTCGAGGACATGTCAGCAAAACCGTAGGGGGCCAGCAGGGTCGAAGCCTACTGGGGCTATGGGTTGTGCGAAAGAGAACCCGGGGGCCTTGGAATGAAGGCAAAAAAAGAACAAGGCCTCAAGTCTGCTATTACAATAGTGTCAGAATGGTTTATCATTGATTTCATAATTGTTGATTTTGACAAGTTTGGTAATCTACTAATACATTCAGCCAGAAAAGTATCGGGAATGGATGATTTGGTAATGGTGGAACCATTTTTTTTTAATTTATTTTTGTTGTTGGTAGATTGGCACAACTGTTTTCCATTTTGGCGCGGAGTTTGAGTTGCATCTGTTATTTATATTAAATACAGTGCTGTTTTTAGTTATATCATATCTAGTGTGTATTGCGAATTTCATAATGGACAAAAACATCGAACAAAGAGTTTGTCTTAAATTTTGCATCGCCAATGGAATTTCGTATTCGGAGTCACTGAAAATGTTACAGAAGGCTTACGGTGAATCGATTTTATCAAAAACAAGTGCTTATGAGTGGTACAAAGCGTTCAAAAGCGGTCGAGATGTGATGGAAGATTTGCCTCGCTCTGGTAGGCCATCAACGTCTTCAACTGAATTTAACATCGCAAAAGTGAAGGAAATAGTGACTGAAAATCCTCATTCAACTTTGAGAGAGATAGCCGCCGAACTTTCTGTATCTCACGAGTCGATTCGTACCATTTTAACTAATCATTTGGGTATGAAACATGTTACCGCTCGGCTAGTACCAAAAGACCTGAATTTTCTCCAAAAACTCAATCGCATGAGAGTCGCTGAGGACATGCTAGAACGAGTCAATTCCGACCCAACATTCATGAAACGCATTGTTATTGGTGACGAGACATGGGTTTACGAGTTTGACATGCAAACTAGTAAAAAAGCTTCGGAATGGCGCCTTCAACTGAACCGAAACCGAAAAAACCACGCCAAAGTCGATCAAAAGTCAAAGTCATGTTGATTGTTTTCTTTGATTATCGCGGTGTTGTGCACTCAGAATTGCCGGAAGGTCAAACGGTAAATAAAGAATATTATTTGAGCGTTATGCGGCATTTAAGAGAGCAAATTCGACGAAAACGGCCAGATTTGTGGAAAGAAAATTCTTGGATTTAGCACCACGATAATGTGCCTTCATTAGCACAAGGCTATCATTGTGAACGAATTTTTGACCAAACACTCAACAAATACCATCGAGAAACCACCATATTCACCAGATATGGCTCCAGCCGACTTCTTGCTTTTTCCTAAACTCAAATTACCTCTTCATGGCACCCGTTTTCAATCGGTAGAAGACATAAAGGAGAATTCGCGGCGAGAACTGAACTCAATTCCGGAAACAGCATTTAAAAATGTTTTTATGATTGGATTATTCGTTGGCGTAAGTGTATCGTTTCTGAAGGAGCATACTTTGATGGTGATAAAATAAATTTGGATGAATAACTAACATTTTGTGCATTATTGATCTTTTCCCGGTACTTTCTTGACAGAGTAGTATAATGGCATCATTATGACTTTCCAATGGTCAACCACTGACACTCCATTGAAAGAAGTGGTAATCTCGTACATACTGGCAAATTAATATCTGACGTATGCGGTAATCTGCTAAAATTTTGACAGTTTCTTTGATCAGTGACCTACCATTAGAACGTCATTGCTTTTAATAAGCTCGATATTGTCATTCTACCACAACTCTATTACGAGACCACTGACCGATCAATGATCGATCATTATGAATTATCAGATTACGAACTTTTAACAAAATGACAATGGGATCGTGTTGGAATGACGAATTTATAAATATAGCAGACTTGGGCCCCTGGAGTGGGTTTCTAGGCCGTAAAAGTCTGAAACGCCCTCGCACTTCGCCCAAGAGCGCCAGAAGTCATTGAATGATTTCCCAACTATAAAAAAAACACTCAGCTCCATAACATTTTCCAATTTGTTTCCAAGACCACCTTTGTATGACGTATCTGATAGTTATCCTAATATGTTGAGATATCGGCACGGTAATGAAATTTCCAAATAACGCATTACTAGTCCGTACATTCACTAACGATTCCCCAAAGTATTCGGCAAAAATAAAGCAAATAATGAACATACCTAATTTTACTAACAATAAATTTTAATACGCTCACATACACACACACAGCCGCGTCAATCCCTCACTTGTTTTTGTCAAACAGAGATAGCAATATTCCGCGAACGAATTTTGAATACGCGTCAACTTGCAGTTGCGAGTGATATTCGCCGGCTCTTAAGTCAAGAATGAATAGGTTACTTCTAAGCAAGCGTGCTGCATCGTCGGCCACATCATCGCTTACCATCAGGTGAGATAGTGGTGAAACGCGAGCCTATACATAATAATAATAATAATAAAAAGTGTACATACCCATGCGCATGAGTTCGACGACGTGAATGATCTGATCGCAGTGCTTGCGCGCAGCGATGAGTCCTCGCAAGATGAGGATCTTGAAGTACTGGAACATGTCAGAGTTCTCGCCGTCCATTACTTCTACGAACTCGTGCGTTAACTGGAAATAAAAACCGTTTATTTATTTGCAACTTTTGAAAAAGAAATTGTTCACTACCAAAACTGTTTATTTTCTTGAGTTAGGAAATCATCCAACTTCTCGCTCTAGGGTGGAGCGGGGGGCCGTATCCTTTAGTTGCTTTTTGCGTTCTAGAACCACGAGTTTTCTTTTTAGAAAATCCCCGCGGCCCAAACGGGCATCGGCCTTACGGTTTGCTGACATCTCTTTGAGGAGCACGCCGAACACTATGTGCTATCGACCATTTGGGCTCGGTCCGGATGGTTACGGAAGCCGGATGTCGAGTGACCCACATTACCCATTGTCGTCCACAAGCCCGCACCTACCTTGACAGTCGTGATCGGGGTCAAGGCGGCTTGGGCGCGAGGAAGACCGTTCCCTAGCCAAGTAACTATTTTTCTAAATAAATAAATATGTTTTAATTACCTTAAAAGGCGAGCTTTCGAATCCAAGATTTTTGGGTGATATTGAAAATATGAATCCAAAATCTATATGGATGATATGACCTGTGCTGTCCAATAAAATATTTCCATTATGCCTGTAACAAGAAAGCAACACATTATTAAATTGTACCACTTAAGACTGGATGCCAATCCCAATATAAATAGTTGAGAAATGGGTAGAATGAATTCTGGTACTGACCTATCTTTAAGCTGTAGCAGGTAGCTGGTAAGCGCATACGCAGCGGCAGACTCTACAAAGTTGTTCTGCGCCCGAAGGAACCCCTCGCTGTTGGGAGGTCCGTGCTCCAGTTCCAACCAGGCGCGGAGAGTCTTGCCCGATTGCTTCTTTATTTGGTGCAGGGATACAGAGTTCAGTACCTGTTGAAGAATTCATTTTTAGGTTATTGTTTTATGATTTGTATTATTGTTTAGGGTAATTTATTTATGATTCTGCTAAATATACACACAAACACACCACAGACACATCTCTAATCTCCACTCGGGAAATACTACCGACGGCGGGACGACTTAAATGGCTTCCTTATGAATTGCCCAGAGCTGGGAACAATGGAAGGTGGCCTTTACCCAGCAGTGGGACAAGACAGTACAAGCTAAATATAATAATAAGAAATGAAATGTACTAATAAAGCCTTAGTTAAATTAGGGGATAAAATGTCCTCAACATATTTATATTTTTTTTTTACTGATACTCTCATTCAATTTTAACATATTTTTTAGCTCGCCAAGCTTTATAGTTTGATGGCGAGACATGACGCGCAACGCTGCCAAATTATCCAACAACAACAACATGTCCGTCACTACGTGTTTAAACGTCACGTAGATTGAGCGTTATACGTCATATCTACTGGGGACATTTTTTCCCCTTAATGTATCTGAGGTTTCAGTTAAAGAAAGATAAATACGGTTACTATGTGAACTCAAGTGCTACCAGTCTGCTACACTATATCGCTTGTACTCACCGGTTGTATAAGCCCGCACTCCTTATCTAGGCAGAGTATCTCGTAAGGCCGCAGCTTCAAGGGCACCCGCTCGGCCAGCCAGGCGGTCTGCAGCCGCCTCAACAGTTGCGCCGCGAGCATCTCTTGTCGCAGATCGTCGCCCACTTTGACGATGCAGCCGAGAAGTCGCCAGCCGCTTAGGGCGCCGTATGGTGACGATGACCGCATGCGGGCGTATTTGCTTTCCCATGATTCCTGGAAAGAAATTTATATTTTAAGATTATATCTATATTATACTAAACGCTAATCTCTGAAACTACCAGTCGGATTGAAAAAATACTTTCTGTAATGCTATGATAGGATAGTCAAATGCATGACGAATAAAAAAAAATATTATAACGCTCCCACGGAAGATGAGACGCGGATGATACCGCAGGGTGCATCTTCGGTTTTATGACATAATTTAATTATTTATTTTATTTGGCTCTTCAACATTGAGTAGGTAAAATCGAAATGTTTTTCTATACATGTAAAGGTAGCCATACACGATAGGGTGTACTTGACAGGTTTGCCTGCACAGTTATACCTGACAGTTTGCGTGTACAGTTGAGTTGTACAGGTAAACCGGAGCGTGTATATTGCACAACTATGCAGGTTTCCACACAAGCTTACCTGACAGGTATAACTGTGCAGGCAAACCTGTCAAGTACACCCTAGCGTGTATGGCTACCTTTACATATATAGAAAAACATTTCGATCTTAAGTCTAAGTGCCCGATCACTTAAAAAAGCACTACAATGCACTATTTTAAACATAATTTTGAAATTGGAGCAGCTACTAAAGTAGGTAACCGTATCTGGGTTAAAACTGCCACTATCGTGCAAAAGTTCGACCGAATTTTTCTAAAGGTACAGCAACCCGAAAGGCCCCATGAGCTAGTCTGATCATTTAAAATGTTGATAACGATCCGTATCTCCGAGTGGCGTTCCACGGTCGATTGCTCAGGCCAATCAAAAATGTACTTAGTAGGACCAACATACATTTTTACTAAATAGTTAACGAAAAATAATGCTGAGTACCAGTATTTTACATGGAGTGACTGCCTATCTGACCAGTAACTGGGAAACACGATACCTCTAGGCTAGACTGGTGTCAGAGCGTTGAAAATCATCCAATGACTGGCCTGTTGGTCTAGTGGTTAGTGGCCCTGACTGCTATGCCGGAGGTCGTGGGTTCGATTCCCACCCAGGACAAATGTTTGTGTGATGAGCACGATCATTTGTTCTGTGTCTGGGTGTAATTTATCTATATATGTATGTATTTAGAAATATATAAGTATGTTTATCAGTTGTCTAGTACCCATAACACAAGCTCTGCTTAGCTTGGGACTAGACGGCGTTGTGTGATAGTTGTGGAATATTATTATTATTTCCCGCTATTTCGTGTCAGACTTTTACTGACTAAAATCCACTCATGTTCCTTTTTTGCTTTTGTTCCAGGGTCTCGGGGTTCTCTTTCGCATCACACCATGGCCCCAGAAGGAGGCAACCACCTGCCACTCCTCCTCGCTCCGGACCATGGCCTGTACCAACTCTCGTTTACCCACCCATCCACGAACTATCTCTGGCAAGCATTGCTTAGCCTTAACCTTTTGACTACCACGTCAAAAAAGGAAAGCGTGCTTTCGGCGCCAAGCTACGATTATATCCTTTAATTTGTCATGTAGACGTGACCGTGGCGTGCTGGATACATTTTGCTGTTATGTAGGAATACATGACTTTTTTCATTTTAAATTATATAAACTAGTACTTGAATGCAATCCCACCTGGATGGTAAGCAATGATGCAATCGTTGATGGTGAATCGCACTAGTTTATTAAGAGCATATTCACTCGAGCCTTGAAGACACCTAAATTATAATTGGACGGGAAGACCTTTGCGGCTGCTATTGTTTTGCCACAAGCCCTAACATTCAGCAGCGAATAATAATAAATATAATATTCACCTTAAGCGCCGTAGCGGAAGGATCAGCGGGGTCATGTCGGAAGGCATTGGGCGGAGGCGCGGCGGTCGCATCGGCCAGCCGCCTTCTCACTTCTCCCGCACCCACCGCCACTGACTCGCGGGACCCGCACGACGATGTGGATAGTGCTGATATTGCTGACACCTGACAATAAAACAAAAGAACATTAAGAACAATCATCATCACCATTTCAGCTCAAAGAAGTCCACTATTGGACATAGATTTCCCTCCAAGTGACGCGAAGACGACCGGTCCTGTGCGTCTTGCTTCAACAGCTTATTGGTCCACGTTATAGGAGGCCTTCCAACGCTGCGTCTTCCGTGGTCACCGATCCAGAACCTTTCGGCCCCATCAACCATCTGTTCTGCGAGCAATGTGCTCTGCCCACTGCCACTTAACAATGTGTCCTATGTTATAAATAAACTTTTATTATATATTATTATTACTTAAGTTTGGCGATTCTTTGGGCTATATCAGAACAATCTTTGACGTGTTTGATTGGTAGAGTTACTCTCGTACTTTCATTGTAAATTCTAGGGTTGAGGTATCAAAAGCTGAGAAATTGATGCGGCATTGCTACTTTTCTATTAAAATACTAGGAAATTGTAAAAGGTGATCGTTTTGTGGGCTATCTTTTTACGACTAATCCATTAAATTGTTTTTTTTTTTATTAGGTATTGATTAGCTCGCGTTACACCTGATGGAAAGCTGGTAAGCGACGACGTTATCAGTCTTAACTTAAAAATCAAGTTGTAGCTATCAGGAAATACAGACCTCAGTAAAAAAAAAAATATATTCCAGATATATTTTATATTATATTTTTCATTGTTTTATGATATACATGTCATATTCCTCGACCACTGCCTTCTGTCTACAGACTTCTGATTTAGCTTAATGTGATCGACCTACAACTAAATAACATTTCAATAGGTTGATGACTTATTGCTTATCCACACTTAATAAACCACCTAAAACTCTGCTCTCAGATAGACAAAATCCGCAGAATTTTCAATAAAAATATATATAGTTTTCGCTTAAAAACTATGTATTAATCTATTAATCGACACAACCTTCTTCATAGTAATTTCAAGCTCAAGATTGTTTAAAATTGTTTCTACCTCCTTTGCCAGTTAAAGCCAGAGAGCAGTAACTAAACAGCCCTATAAAACATGATACATCACTATTTACTGTAACGTTGACATGGAAACATGAATAGCCGTTTCTCGCAAGTATACATCTAGCCCGGTGAAAGGGTGGTTTAAAGTATACTTTGGCTGACATTTTCGCTTTAGCAGGGAGCTTGTTCGAAAGAGTTACCACGTTTCTGCAAAGCAAAAGGGTGACTGAAGGAACAGGGTCAGGACACTCCCTTTCGATCCACCCAAACCAAGCAACTTAGGTATAGCCTGTCCTTGGAGTAAAATTTACAAAGCTGTAAAAGGCCAATTACAGGTAATAACGAGCAGAAATAGAACATTACATCATTTTGAAATACGGTGAATGTCCCGAAATCAATGATCATACGATGTCAGAATTATGGAGCTCAATAGTGTAATATAATATTAGAGCTCCATTTTACTTTTGAAAACGTACTTTAGCTGAATGCGAGATGATTGTAGATCTAATTTGAAAGCTAAAATAGCCTCTAGACGTGGGAAATTGACGTATAGCTTATTTATATAAATTTAATACCGTTACATCATTCAATACGGGAGAGGCCAATGATCTTTGGTTGTTGTTATTGATTCCTAAACCTGAAATACTACTAGTATATTTACATAGAAAATATCATAAAAGTTAAAATAAAAATGATGACGTGCAATAAATACTTCTTGTATACAAAACATGGCGTTTTTAACGTGACACGAAACAAAAGTAATTAATAATAATTACTACTTGCCACCATAAAGAAAAAAGAAGTTTATTCAACAACCAGTTCCGTAACCAACCAGTTATTTAGATTATAATCAGTAATCACCATGCAGCAACATTTTAAAAATACAAAAATTAAAACAAAGTTTGTCCTAAACACTAACGTAACAAATTAATGACTTAAAGAAATCCAAAAAAAAAAGAAACAAAAAAGTTAAGTAGCGGTCATTGTCCACCATTGTATTGTAGAATTGTTTAGTTCAAATAGTTATTTTTTGGCTAGATTGTTTCACCTGCTAATAATACCTTGGTCGTTAAGATTGTCCAATCCATTCTTTCCAGTCTGTCTATTGTAAACGATCTATTACAGGAACTATAAAAACTTTTTAGAAAAAAAAAATAACCGACTTCACTAAAAAAAACACTAAAATGATCAAAATAACTTTAATTTCGGAAGTCGGTGTTTCTCGGTATTGTTTGTTTCTTATTTAACACCGACTTCCGAAATTAAAGTTATTTTGATCCTTTTAGTGTTTTTTTTAGTGAAGTCGGTTATTTTTTTTTTCTAAAAAGTTTTTATTTCACACTTTTTAGTTGCGATACACTTATAAACAGAGTGCCTATTTCTCATGAAAATTCCAATTAACCCAAATACTGCTAGGTTACATTGTTTTATTATAAAGTTCCTGTGTCTACCTTCCTCCTTCCAGCTCCATCATCAGATCAGTTCGATAGTACCTTATAGCCAAAGAGCATCTCACGACAATTCTAATAAGCCCAAACACGGCTAGGATACATTGATTAATTACGGAGTTCCTGTGCCTACCTTCCGGCTCCATCATCAGATCAGTTCGATAGTACCTTATAGCCAAAGTGCTAACCATGACAATTCTAATAAGTCCAAACACGGCTAGGTTACATTGATTAATTACGGAGTTCCAGTGCCTACCTTCCGGCCCCATCATCATCATCAGATCACTTCGATGATACCATTTTCAACGTAACTATTCAGAATCATTCATTTATTTGTATTGTCATAGTCGCTTAACTATATCTTCATTGTGATATCTATTTGAGTATGAAGTTCCGTTGACCATTTCTGGTCTTCTTCATCAGTTCCACTTCATCAAATGTTACTTTTTGACTGTAAGTGCTTAAGTTCTTGATGAAAATACTAAAATTACCATAGAGTTGCCTATAATTTTTGAGGAGTTCCCTCGATTCCTCATGGATTCCATCATCAGAACTGGATTTTGAAAAAAATGGGACCAATCTGGAAGCATATCCTATAAAGGGAAAAAAAAATTTTGCAAATCGGTCCATAAACGACGGAGATCTGAGGTAACAAACATAAAAAAAAAAATAATGATGATAAAAAAAAAAAAAAAAAATACAACCGAATTGATAACCTCCTCCTTTTTTTTGAAGTCGGTTAAAAAGATGTAAAACGGCCTTTTGATGGTTCAGAAAATTTCTTACAATGTATTAACTATTGAAGTTATTGTTATAGTAATATGAACTGTTTTGTTATTGTTAGTAATATGAACAGGAAAAAAGTAGAGGTGTTTAGAACAATAAGAAAAGGCACAATGTTTCTATGAAGTTCAAAGTTTGCGAAGGACAGAAAAAGATGAATATACCTAATATTGTGTTGAATGATATGAAAGGAAAGGATGTGCATGTTAGATTCATTTAGTTATTTGCCAATAACAAGAAGATTGGGATGCCAAGCTTTGATAACACTTTTAAAATTATTATGCCACTTAATACATTATCATTTTGACTAGTGTTATTATGAGGTGTACTTTTTTTTTTCTTTGAGAAAATCATCCAATGACATCCCCCGCTCTTGAGCGGAGCGGGAGATAGTGTCAGACTTATACTGACTAAAAACTTACTCCTGTTCCTTCGTTGCCTTTCATACCGGGGGCCGACCCTTTCAGAAACAGATCCTTGGCCCCAGTAGGTTTCGACCCTGTTGGGCCCCTACGGTGACCGGAATATTAGGATCGGAATCCCGGCAGCGGCTGTAGCGGGAGGACCGTTGCCTCACGAGTGCGGCCTCCTCTTTTGCTAGCATTACTGCTTCTCAGAAGGAGGCGACCGCCTGCCACTCCTCCTCGCTTCGGACCATGGCCTGTACCAAGGCCCGGCGCGAGAGATCGCTACCGCCGATCGCCCCCACGAGGACACGGCGATGCTCTGCCCAAGCGGGATGAGGTGTAGATAAAGTGGAAGAGTTTTATTGGGTGTTTAAACGTGCTAATATCTAGAAATACCAGTCGGATTTGAAATAATCTTTCTGTATGAGATACCAAGTTTGTGGCTGTAATAATAGACTATAATATAACATCACGCTATGACCCACAAAAGCAGAGCAGTAACCAAAGCCGCGGGTAAAACCGCGAGGGACACCTAAAAATAAATAAATATACTTAAAAACATCATGTCAAGCATCTGGGACTCTGATTGAAAGTCAAAGTTTCTCCCATTAATGCCAAAAACATAAATGTAGAAGAACGGAAACCCAACGATTATATCAGAATACATTAATCCAGTTGCCTTCACGAAGGTTCTAAGAAAGCATTCACCTCACCACTCTCGTGCCCTTTTAACACGCATGTTGAGTGTAATGGCATAGAACGATGATTTACCGATAAACTAGGACAAAGAACCGTACTAGACTAGACTTGGAGTTTGAACCTAGACTGGGGTACGACTAGTAATAAATAATAAGGTATAATCTTTGGCTATTTAGCCTACAGACAAGGAATGTTAATTTTTTTCAAATATAGCGTTGACATACACGAGGAAGTACTTATGAGCGCGTTTACAAACATATAAGCTCACATACCAGAAGACACATCTGTCAGAGACAGATCCAGTTAATAGCCGCAGCATTCAATGAGAGTTTTCAGGGAAATTCACACTTAGTACTAGTTGGTGCCACTTAGCCGAGAGGTCTTTTGCTTTTGAAAATGTCTTTACATAATGTCTTTAACAATAAGCGTTTTGACAGGTGCCTGGACCTGACGACTCAGTGCTGTCACCTGTTAAACGTCATTTTAGAAACCCTCATTGACCAAACACTTCACCAGTCGGTCAAGTTCGATATGTGCCGTCAAGACATTCTGTCAAATAGCCAAGGTATGAGTAAATGGAGTAATTGGTTATGAATTAAAACTATGCCAATTGTTTGACAGAACTGGACCAAATAGTAAGTAATGTGCAGATTTTTGACCAACTCATGCTGGACCTGAGTTGTGGATTACGGCCCACACTCCTAGTGAGGAGGCCCGAGTCCCAGTATTGGGAGCAATAGAAGACTGTTAATTTAATCTCTCTCTAGAACGGTGACATAAAATAAGATTTTGCGGTCGGAAGTTGACAAAAATCTATCTCCTGCAATGCGGTGCCTAGAAGCTGAATATTCGATGGGTATTATAATTTATTCGCTGTCCCCGCTGTTTCATCTGCGTCTTTTGTTACTGCTCCGCTTCCGTGGGTCGTAGGCAGATTTTATATAGGCGATATTATTTGTCATTAACCTAGCTATCCCATACAGAAAAAAACTCTTCCGCCTTTTTACATTAGTAGATAGGAGGCTTAATTTATCAAGTTTCTGAGTTCTATTCTTTGTCACTAAAGAATAGGTACTTGAGACACGAGCAGGTAGCTCTAATGTTTATTTTTCAAGTACTCTGTCCGTAAAGTACCTAGTCAATCTACTTGAAAAGAAAGTAACATCTAGAAGGCTACCAGTATCTAGGGCTGTAGGATTGTTCAAAAGCCCCTGAAACGCAATGGGCAACTAAAGGAACACCCACCATGGGGTTTTAGTCAGTAAAATTTTGACACACCCTCTCGCTCCACCCAGAGCGAGAGGTACTGCACAAAAGCAGTGTACCGTTATCAGCCAGTTACATCAAAGCGACTAAGAACATTAATAGAAAATCACGTATTTTTTCAAACTGCTTATTTATTCGAACTAGCAACAAACTATTCAGTTTCATATGCACATATGTATATTGTATTTATTTCGTCATATTCAAGGGCAATCATATTTGCACGACAGGAAACTGAAATTGGCATCATAACTCGTATAACTAAAAATACCGCCAAAACTATAAAATTAACCGTTAATTTCATGATTACAACGTCGAAATAATCAAAAACATTGTAATTAATAATAATTCTGTGTTATCAAACGATACTAGATAACTTGTAATAAAAAAATACCATACCATAATCATGTAGTAATGCAATCTAATCACGTTTTTGAAAAGTCAATAAAATCTTTCTTCATGTTGATTTTGTTACTGGTAACTTTACCTCGACCGGCATAATAAAATCTTCCACGATGCTGGTACTTATTGTTACTGGCAACATCACCTCGGCATAATCATCATGCTACTCCTGGCCTTGTCCCGATCTATTTAGGGTCAGCGCAGTTTACCTTCTATCGTTTTTTTTACTACTGATAAGTAATGACGTGGTCGTCGATGGAACACGCTTGCCTAGAAGCACTCTCTAAAACTATCATTTGTGGCTTAAAGACGATGGTTATCTCTATTCGCTGTTATCTAAATAATCACCCCTTTCGAGCCATATCATCTACTTAAAATATCCAAGCATAAAACACAATTCATTATTGAGCATTGTTCAAAGAATATTTGATTGTTTTTGCCATGAAGACACTACTTTTCAAGAGCTTAACAAAAGAATCTTCTAAATAGGAGGTAATATTCAAAGCATAAGTGTCCAATTGACTATAATGGCTTTGTAAACACACGTCAAACAGAGACACACAGTGCAAAAACCGTGTATCTAATATGCCAATCAGATGCACGTTTGAAACACTGACTGGTTCGCAGTCGTTCCGGTTTGGATGTGGAATGGGAAATGTGTGTCAATATTAACATAAGATTTATAAAAATTGACAAATGCGGTCTGTGTAATGTAAGCGTTGGCGATGCGGAACACGACTTAATAGACGATTATTTAGCAGTGGTTTATGTGGCTGTGGTCGAGGTGAATGTGTCATTATATAAAGACTAAAGAGTCTCATCATCAATAATGTGTTGTGTGTGATTCACTACTATTCATAGCACCCTTCCGGTTCAAGAGGCTATGAGGAGTCATTGCTGTATGCTGTATACGCCTACAAAGACACATTTAAGACTCCCACTCGTAAGAAACGGCAGTATCTGCTAACTGGGACTAAGTGACAAGTAATAGATGACAGTCCTTGACCAAAACTGTGCTGACTTCACTTCGGCATCATGTTAACACCAGGCGCGACTACACTCAAGTGTTTCATCAAAATCGTCACAATATGGCAAAAAAACAGTCTTGTTATATTTGAATAATATCATAATCTAGTGGTTCAGCGATTTCGCAACTATGTTGAGATTCGTTTTGCTGTCTAACCAGACTAAGCACAAGTATTTTATCTGGAGCGATCGCCAATGAAATAAATTACACAAAGTAAAGCGTCTACCTGGGTACCCATGACGTAAACCTCGTTAGTCGGGGCCATTACCACTGCTCCAGTAGCTTGCTCCAAAGCTGCTTTCAAAATCATAATTTAGCAGTAAACAATCAATTACCTGCGACAAACTATCCGGCGCCGGCGCTCTATGCGAGTAATGCGTACTTAAATCCTCATCATCATGACTCCAACAATCCCCTGCATCTCCATCATCCAGGCCCGCATACAACGACAATGCTGGCCACTCAGGAACGAGATTCTCTTCGCTCTTCGTATGTCTGATCGGGGGTGAATGAGGAGCGGGTGGCGCAGGTGGTAGAAGGCGCGGGGGCAGAGGCTCGTGGCCGTCTGTTTCTAGTACTTCCACGTACATTATGTAGGGTGCCTGTGGACAAACAATTTGTTGATGTAAACGAATTTATACAATGGCGGTGCTAATCTTGACCTCTTGCTGGCTCACTACACTGAGCAAGTGATTTAGCGTGATTAGTTTCTTTGTCTGGATGTCATTCTTTTCGTCTGCTGAATGAATGACACCTGAAGCAACGAGGGCAGAATAGACGACAAGTTTGAGCATTGAGTAACCGAGTGAAGTGTCGCTATTTCATTAGGAGAGCAATGCTGCGTCAATTGTCAGATTCTGAAATCAGCGTGTCTTGCATATTAGAGCTGGGTTTCACAACATGGTATACGCGGACCCCTGGGAGTCCGCGGGCATGTCCTAAGGCAGCCACGGAAAATCAGCTTTACATAGGTATATATTTTTTTACCTATATGTCTGGTTCTTTTTACGTATACAAATCTTAATATTTCTGTTTGTATTTTTTTTTCAAGGTGTCCGTGACGATTTTCTAAGAAGGGTACTCCAAGGTAGCCCGAAAAATTCAAATTATCGCAAGTTTTTGCATTTTGCAGGTCAGCGTCAGGTTATATGTTGATTAAAATGTGATTGGCGGCCGTAACACGTATTTATTTACGGAATTATAATCATGATAATCATCAATACAACCCCTCTCAGTTTGTCTATACCTATTATATAGGGTGACTGGTAATTAGTGTACGATACTTAAACACGTGATTGTGCTCATGATAACCAACAACTTTTACTATGGGAACAAACCTGAAATCGCGAATAAAAAATCAGCTGTTCAGTACATTTATGTTTGCCTAATGTACTGAACGGCTGATATTTTTTTGCGATTTCGGCTGTGCTCCCATAATAAAAATTGTTTGTTATCATGAGCACAATCACGTGTTTAAGTATCGTACACTAATTGCCATTCACCCTATATATAAAATAGGGTTTTTAGTAATTTTGCGGTGTACCTATCCTGAAGCTTTCAACTTAATCTACCTCAGGGACCGCCTTTCAAATAGGTTGGGAAATGCTGTTTTAGAGTACAAAGAAACATCCAGCAGCCTTAGCATATTTTAACTGCACCCAGGGGTCCCTTTATACCGGGTTGGGAAACCCTGTTCTAATATACTTACAAGACACACTGTTTTCAGAAACTGACGATAGAAGCAGAATGGTAGTATTGACATTAAGCCTTAAAAGTAAATTTCAACTGTCAGTGACCTAAGAAGGCTAAGTATGGTACCTACATGAAAACCAATGGATGTACCAAGGATGTAGATTAATATTTTTTGTTATTTTGCCTAACTGATAATGACCTTATCTTATGCCTCATATTCTATTAGTAATTGTCCGGTAACTATGTTTTCCCCAAAATGCGGTCATGTTTCGTTGAAAACTCAATTAGATAACTGGTTGACATAGCTGTAGTATTGTGACGGATTAGGGGACGTCCGTCGGCCCATCAATCTGGACCCCAGATGGTGTCGCGTAGTTTTCCACGCGCGCCTCTCTTACACGTATAGGAGAGCCACTTTTCAATATGGGACAAGTCCTACGTGGATCGGGTCTCCACTAGTCCGAAGGCAGCGGAAGTAAAACTGCACCCGCAGCCCCCGATACAAGTGTACGAGGGAACACCGGGGAGGTTTAGTCAGTAAGATAGACCTCTCTACCCACCCAAGGGCGGAGGACATTCATGAGGATTTCAACACCGAAAAGAAAAAGCAGTAGTATAATATATTACACAAAACTCAACAACACGATAAATTCAATCTATATCAATAATTCAAAGCCTTTTCCAAATTGACGCCAACTGCATTGCGAACGAAACTCGACGAATGTACACAATTATCTTGTTCGCTGTCTGTCTACAGCGAACGTTTCCTAACAAAATGGTGTTCTTAATTGACAATAACGACTCCCCCGGTACGAACAGCTGGCACATTCAATATTCTCCTTTTAGGGTCAGTTCACACCGAGACGCGACGCGACGCGACTCAAAATATAACTTTGTTTACTACGGGAAAGGATACACATTTCAGATCGAGATGCCCCGCGGCGCAGCGCTGCGTGGTACAACGTATTCTGTGTTCTCACAAGGTAATCTGTATCTTTTCGTATATATAGTAAATAAAGTTATATTTTGATTCGCTTTTCGCGCAGCGTGGCATCGCGTCGCGTCTCGGTGTGAACCGACCCTTATTACTACCTAGCTTCGGGTTGTGGGGTTCTTTGGACTGGGACCGCGGTCTCAACTTCCACATATAATTTTTTTTTGTAGTATTTTGGGACCACTAATAAAATAAATACAGTTTATTTGGTAACTGTACTTTCATGTTGTTTAATGTTGTTTGTAAACGTTTTGGGAACACATTCATAGTGCGTAGAGCTAAGGAGTGGAATTCCTTGCCGGAATCTGTTTTTCCTGATGGCTACAGCCCGGAAGTCTATAAGTCAAGAGTGAATAGGTTACTTCTAGGTAAGCGCGCTCCATCGTCGACCGCATCGTCGCTTTCCATCGGGTGAGTTGGCGGTCAAGCGCGAACCTATCAAGAATAATAAAAAAAAAATGTCTTATTCCTTGGGACCGCGGTCCCGGTCCATAGAGCCCCACGACCCCTAACTTCTACCAGCTGTATTGTTTACGTGAATGCCGATTATTGCAGACGCGAAGTCGAAGCCAGATAAAAAGTAGTAGTCCTTCTTTGGGGTTCAAGCTTACTCTGTACCACATTTCATGAAAATCGGTTCAGTAGTTTAACCTTTCTTTTTAAGGTGGAAAATCATCCAATGACTTTTCCCGCTCTAGGACGGAGCGCGAGAATGTCCGGCTATTACCGACAAAAATCACACCTATGTTCCTTCTTTGCTTAGCGTTCCAGGACCCCGGGTTTTAGTAGTTTAACCGTAAAACAAACAGACGAGAGTTACTTTCATAGTCATAATTTTAAGTATGGATTTGATATTGAAATACAGTTTATATAGGTAGAGTTTTATCTGAACTTATCAGTTAGATTGAACAGCAGAACGACCTTATCAACATGTTGAAGCATATTGTATGCTAATAGTTTCACCGAGCTATCACATATAGGTATTCTACTTCGTTGTCGTTAATATCTACACTAAAAGGTATTTTGTTTTTTTTTTGTTTGTAGGAGGTAATCTCTGAAAGTATTGGTCCGATTGCTAAAATTTATCACCGAAAGAAAGCTGCTTTATTCTTGAGTGACATAGGCTATATTTACATAGTGTGAAGCCGCGGGCAAACGCTAGTTCTAGATAAACTACGAACCGGGGTTTTTCTTGTCATAAAGGTTTATTGACTCTGACCTCTTTCAGGATAACGCCAAGCCAAGAGACCTTGAGTCTTGTGGTTTATTTAATAACCACGTAGGTTTGCGTTTATGTATTAAATATTATCATTTAGATAAACAGCTATCAAGGATCGTAGCACGTACCCATTTAGCATTATAAGCCTTCTGAACTTTCTAAAAACCCACTAAGAGTATGAAGTTTTTGGATTGTGTGAATTTTTGGAATTACGAGTTACATTTTGACATTACACAGTATAGTTGTAACGGCAAAAACACGCATCCAATATTACAATACGTAATTAAATGCGATAACAATAAAATTTTCGTTAATTACCTCTTGTAACACCTTCAATGTAATAAAAACTAAAATTAGAACATTTTATGAGCAAATATTACACAATTTTAAGTTTATGTATAACAATAACTGAATGGTGAAGGGAAATCCTATGAGGAAATCCACATGCAACGCCTTCGAGCTTGCCTTGGCTTGTAATGAGGCCACCTTTTGGGCGTAAACCGTAGATTTTATGTGGGATACACACCATGCCAAGGTGATTTACTGACGGGTTAGTTTATTTTACGCATTTATTGGGCGCTAGTCGCACTCATTGACCAATTATAGAGGTCCGTGAGAAACATCTTCGCACATCATTCTCAGCTACTTAATTAAACCACTCCTAACTAACTGAGTTTTCCAAGCCCGTGAAAGCGCGGGAACTTCGCAAGAAAGTCGGTTTTCTGTTACAAAAATATTGTCAAGAACCGCAAATAATATCCCCGAACTTCATGAATGTCAGTACGTACGTCACAATATTTTATCATCATGACCAAATAGAAGTTAAGTGCGGAACCATACCGCCTGCCTCTGTAATCTCCTTGGGGATTACTGGCATGACGATCGCACTGTTATTATTTATATCTCTATATCACAAGAGAGAAAATATAATGCCCTGTAACGTGACGAGAATATAATATAAATTATATCTGAGTAAAGATAAATCAGATTAAATTATAGCTCGTAAACACTAGACTTAAGACGACATTCAATATCATTATCAATTTATTTGTTTAGAAAGGCTAAAGCAAGGTTTCAATTACATGCTTAGAAACTTGATAAATGAATTGAAGTAGAGATTATATTAACACTTCTCGTATTGGTATTCCAATATAAATTAGATTAGATTAAAAAAAAAAACTGGGCAAGTGCGAGTCGGACTCGCACCCTAAGGGTTCCGTACAAACTTACTTATGAAAACAGTTCAATTCCCGAATTAAGTTACGAAAATTTTACCCAATTGCAAAGTTTTTTTTAGTGATGTAACTACAAATTTACAATTTTCAGATTATTTCCTATATTTGTGCTATGAGACCTTTCTTCATGCTAAATTTCAGGATTCTAGGTCAACGGGAAGTACCCTATGAATTTTGATTTCCTCGAGAGTGTCGAAATATACGTTTTTTGAGACATAAACGACCGTATCTTTTTTTTTTTTCGTTAACTTAGAAGTTTGATTTTTTCACAGCATCAAGGGACTGCAGACTTGACTATATGGTTTTAATTTCAACTCGATACTTCCACGCGTTCCGATAAAGGGTCTTGACAGAAAGACAGGCAGACGGACGGACAACAAAGTGATCCTGTAAGGGTTCCGTATTTCTTACTGAGGTACGGAACCCTAAAAATAACAAATAAGTTCCCAGTTAGTAGTAGCTAGTTCGCAAAAGTGTTAGGAGATGATAATGAAATTCCAAAAAATGGCATCTATTTCAAAGTAGAAGAAATCTATTCCGATTACAAAAATAACTATTCAACACTTCATAAAACCAAAATTGACCAACGATCAATTCTCATAAGTTCAGAAAAGCAAATAAACTCATTGTGCATTCGAAGCAATATTAGCAGTTCATACTAAACGCTATTACATTAATTGCTAACCCAAGCGCAGTGCGCAACCTTCTCATTAATAAGAGAATTCAATCGGTGTAATGGGTATCGTGCATCATATCCAACACAATCGAAGGTAGACGACCTTCGTAATACAATAGTTAAATTATCAAGATCTATGAAGGAATTAAATTCTTCGCAATTAACTTTTTTTTATTACTTAAATCACCAGTGACTTTTAAGATCCGACTTTAAGATTAAGTACTTATCGTCGAGCCTTCTGCCGGACAAGTAAAGGTACTTAGTTTAAGTCCAGATTTGGCATTCGACAAATTTCGCGCTTGGCTTAATCGCTATCATCTTTCATTGAGGATCTCGCCTTCAAGGCTGTGCGGTCAGCTAAGTATAGATCACCCTGTCAACTCTTTAGAATTCGTCGTGTCGACAACTAACAGAAATCTTAACCTCTATCATCATAAAAAAAAAGTAAAAAAACTAAAACCCGGCTACGACAAAAAAAAAAATGACGAAACTAAAAGTATGAAACAAGATTTCCAGGATGCTGAAATAAACAAGGCAAAAAGAAAAGCCGCAGTCACACGTTATAGGTAACAACCGAAACACTTTAATAACGTGTGACTACGGCTTTTCTTTTTGCCTTGTTTATTTCAGCATCCTGGAAATCTTGTTTCATACTTTTAGTTTCGTCATTTTTTTTTTTTTGTCGTAGTCGGGTTTTAGTTTTTTTACTTTTTTTTTATTTAAATTATTTTGGTGTTAAATCACTGTGCTTCTATACCATTTGCAAAAGATAATTTAAAATTTCTAATTAATAATGGTAAATTAATTTTTGTCCACCAGAGGGCGCCACATTGAATTTTGATGATATATTTTGATAAGTACCAGTGAAGCCCTTTCAAATGATATCAAACACGGTGTATTTATCTTAACATTTTTTTTAACACATGACTTCTTGTCCGCTAGAGGGCGTCATTTTAAATTTGAACAATATTTTGGAAATGTACAAGTAAAGCCCTTTCAAATGATACCAAACACGGCGTATTTATCTCCATTTTTATTTTTTACACATTATTTTTTGTCCGCTAGAGGGCGCCATATCAAGTTTTGTGACACGTCACGTAACCTATGTTCAGCGGACAATTAAGACGGTTCTAACGATACCTCATACGTCGAGTTCCGATAAGTAGATTAGGAGCTATGTGGGAACAGATGAACAAACTCACATACATACATAGCCTGTCAAAATCATAACCTCCGTAGTCGGGTAAAAACTGACGACAATTGCAATTTTTGCATAGTAGTAACGTTTATTTGTACAATATTGTGGTTTCTCTTCTAACTTGACTTAGTACCAGCCTTCAATAGAAAATCTGGCCCGGAGCCAGGTCCAGGATTAAGGTCAGAGCCTTGATAGACCAACCTCTGTCAGCTTCCTTAATATGGGGCCTTGAAATCAATAAAATTTTTAGAAGGACAACCACATTTAAACACAGATGCAGTTTAAAATTATTTAGATGCTTTTTCAGCGGATTGGTCGCCGGAGAAGACTGGGATGAATAGAAGGTATTACTTGTTCAGCAGTGGGATAATAATGCAAGCCTATTAATGTCCCACTGCAGAGCCAAGGCCTTACAACTTTTTCCTTCATCGATTCAATTAGGTACAAAACACTTGAAGTTTTTAAGCTATTGCATAGCTTCTATCGCGGGCCTTGAGGACGGGGACCGAATCTAGAAATTCCGTAACGAAAAATATACCTCACGCTCCCCACTCCGACGGGCACGGAGGTGTGGCTGAAGGCCGACAGAGACCGAACACCTATTTTAGAAAAATCGTTAACGACCTGTGTGGCGCATTGGTACAGCGTTCTACCTATGTTATCATCGTGCCTCGAGTTCAAATCTCGGTCAAACAAAATAGTCTTTTTGTATTATAATAGATTATAGTAATGTTCTATGATAACTGAACATACTTGTAGCAATTTATGAAGTAAACAAGAAAGAAAAAAATTTGTTTTCTTATCGGTCACCACGCTCAAAAAGTGTAACTTGAATTAATATCAAAGAAAAAGAAATACTGCATAAATAAATAATTATAATTGCATAAGTTGATACAAAATGCTATGCAATAGCTTTACCGCGGCAGTCCCCGAGTGCCACACTTATTTTTTTTTAATTTTCGTATATAGGTTAACGTTTGACCACCACCTCACTTTATGGGAAGCGATATTGTGGCCGAAGATGGAGCACGCTTGTCTAGAAGTAACCTATTCACGCCGTACGTCTAGTAGTCCGATGATGGAACGGACTTGGCGGAATTAAATTGTGCAATTAAAATGCACTCTCCCCGAAATGTAAACAATAGAAAACCGCAGGCTTGCCACTCGGCGTCGATGCTCGAGACTTTAAGAGTTTTGACTTTGGAGTTAGGTTAAAAAAAAAATAGATTACAAATCTCACCTTATCCTTGCTGTTAAGCACAGCGGCTGCATGCGGAGGTATCCTCAGCACATAGTGCGGCCTCTGATGTAAAGGTAACCACACCCTCGCGGGCAGGTTGAGGTCTAGCGCCGCAAGCTCGGCCCTGAGACGGCCATTACGGCGCTCCTTGTCCGCCACCCCGGCCAGACGTTTGCCGATGTTCGTCAGTGACGTCAGAAACTGAAATATGGAATGGTGGTGTTTATTTTACGTAATAGAGCAGTCTGAAGCTAGCTGTGCTGTATTGTATGGCAGAATTTTGTAGATAATTCTAAAGTGCGTGGTTGAAATGTTTAATGTTTGCAACTTATTTAAAGTTCCGCTTCGAATAATCTACACTATCAAAACTAATCATCATCTTCCTGCCCTTGTCCCGTGATATTTGGGGTCGGCGCAACACGTTTTTTTCTTCCATTCTGCCCTGTCACTCGTCATGCTATCACTAACTTCCTTTTTTTTTTCATATCACTCTTCACACAATCCATCCATCTTTTCTTTGGTCTCCCTCTCCCTCTCCATCCATCAAAACTAATATGTATCTATTTTAAAGAGGTAAAGCTTTGTAATTTAGAATAATAACAGCAAATACTGGTCCCAAGTCGAAAATTATTTCACTAATTAAAAGTTTACACTATCGCTGAATGGCATGACTATTTTTGATCTCGGAGAAATCCACGATGCGTGTGGCGTAAAAGACGGTAGTGAAATTGCGAAAAAAAAGTCGTTGTATGATATGTTAAAAACGAATCTTTCAGTTCACAAAAATCCACCACTCACCACTACAAAAACCCTTACTTCTTAAATTCTTGAAAAACAAAAAACAGTCTGGCAAAGCAACACTCAAGATTTATTATGGAAATTCTCCAGTGATTTAGGTACAGCGATATAAATAAAGTATGTTTTTCTCATTGTCCGTAGACCTCTATGCAATGGCAATGTGAATCAGTAGCGGCACGTGTACGTAACGTGTGGAGCATTGCCGATTGTGTTTTAGTATTGACGCAGGTCACACGGGTAGAGGCTTACACTAGGTAAACGATGGCTGTTGCTTTTGTCACGTGTGAGGCACTAATGATGTATTTCTAATTAACTACTGTAGGTACTTGGTTTCAGGATTTTACAGCGAGAATAATAATTTTTGCCGTTTTGGGACGGGTTTTGAATGGTTATTTTATGAAAAAGTTATTGAATAGGGTTAGCTGAACTGAGAAGGTTGTAGACTCTGTGCGTTAAAAGAATGGTCGTGGCGTAAAGTGAAAATAACATTAAAGTTTTTATATGGTAACCCAGCCATCCGTCAAATGTCAAACATCATTTCGTGTTGACACAGCTTTGTTTATCATGTTATTTTATTGTGATTTTTAATCGAAATCATGTAGAACAGTGACAAAATTTTACACAGTTCCACTAGGGAAATAATATTTAATATTTGCAAAAGAGAAAATGTGGCAAATTACACCATTATTGATCAAAACAAAGTCTCGGAACACGTTTGCAAAACGTTTCCACGCTGTGGCCGGTAAAACCAGTTTTATTTTAATGTTTATAAACTTCCTAGATATCCTACATTTGGGGGAGGCCCATGTCCAACAGTGGACGTCTTTCGGCTGTAATGATGATGATGAAACTTCCTAGGTAAACTCCAGTCCCTGACATTTCTAAATATATAAAAATTCAAAGAAAATTCATTTAAACATCATAATATTTGTTTATTTTGATTCGGTCAATGTTTTCGACAGCAGGTTTATAGTGTTGATACTTTTAATTTATAATGCGTTTCGACTACCTTAAAATATTTCTTTTCAGGCTTGAGTAAAGATACAGCAACTAAAATAAAAACCGGGCAAGTGCGGGTTGGACTCGCGCACTGAGGGTTCCTCAATTCCCGAATTGAGTTACGAAGAGCTCTCGCCACGAGTGTACTTTGGTTAGCACGTGTGTTTTGAGAGTTTTAAGTTTTAACTGTTTCTGAGTGATCGTTGTTACCTTTGTGACTTGTTTTTATATAATTGTGCCGTCCTTGTGTTCGTAAACAGGTTTGTTTTGTGATTGTCTTGTGTTTTGCTCAGTTTATCCAAGATGGAGAGAAATAAACCCCCTGACCCTGCTCCCCCTGACATTCCAACTTCCCCAAATCCCTTATCCCAAAACCCACTAACACAATTTGCCGACGTTGTCTGTAGTATCACGGAAATGGATGTATCCTTAAATACACGTAAACGCCCCAGTGTCGAACAGACCACTATTCCCACACCACCAAATAAACAACCGAAGAGTCAAATCGGTCGTGTGAGATACTCTGCTGTAGACAAAGGCCCTTATGTCGTTCACGTTTCTCGGCTGGAAGCTTCACCAAACGCAGGCACCACATTACATCCTGTAAACTTTGGTAAGTTTTTAATATTTAATAATATCGCCAATATTCGTCGGGATGGAGTCAATAAAGTTGGTCGTAACCGTGTCTCAGTGGAATTTACATCTCCCCAGGATGCAAATGCGTTCCTCATCAATAACCTCCTGTCCAAACACGGTTACTCAGCATCCATCCCAACATTCAACATCACAAGGATGGGTGTTATCTCTGGTGTACCCACTGATATTTCTGAGGAAGAAGCCTTAACCTATTTGTCTGTTCCTTCTGGATGTGGTAAAATTCTGAAAGTCCGCCGCATTAATAGGAAAATACAGAAAGACGGTGCGAATGAATGGAAACCCACAGAAACTTGTGTCATCACTTTTGATGGCCAAGTCTTACCTCCAAGGGTCTACTGTTGCTATACATCTCTCCCAGTTGAGCAGTACATCTACCCTACGATACAGTGTCGCAAGTGTTGCAGATTTGGACATGTGGCCAACCTGTGCAGGTCGAAACCACGCTGCAGTAAATGTGGCCACGATCACCCCGGTGATGGTTGCAACATTTCTGAAGGCGAGGCTTTCTGTATACTTTGCTCGGGTAATCACTTTGCCAACAGCAGGTCATGCCCCGGGCATGGTAGACAGAAGGCTATCAAGACAATTATGGCTGAGAAATCAATTCCCTATGTAGAGGCTAGTAAAATTGTGCCTATACCTTCTCGCAACTATGCCAATGCCACGAAATCTCAGTCATACCGCAAAACTGTCACACTCAAACCCAAGACCCATGCCCCACTTTCCCCATCATATAATAAAAATATCCACTATGATATAGTCAGTTCTCCCCAACCCACACAGCCCAATGGCTGCGCCTTGAATCCAAATAATGCATCACCTAACAATAATATCTCCATTGTTGAACTTCTCATTAAACTTTTACCTACCCTTATCTCTTCCCCTTCTAACTCCCAATCACCGTCCAACGTTGCCGACCAACTAATACAAATTCTTTCACAATTTAAAAATGGCGTCCAGCCAAACATTTCTACAGTGGAATGTGAGGAGCGTGTGGCATAAGAAACACGACCTCATATTCCTCCTCAATAAATATAAACCTCTTGCTTGCTCCATAGCTGAGACTTGGCTCACCCCAAGTCTCAGCTTCCGTATACCACATTACAACGTCCTCCGATGTGACAGATCCGACGGATATGGAGGATCGGCTCTTTTTGTCAACAATCGGGTCCCACTTTCGCCCTTATCTTTGCCTTCACTTACAGGCGACATGAGTATCGTATCTGGAAAGATGGAAGGTATAACAGTACTCTCAGTATATATTGCTCATCCTCAGCACAATTTTTTGGCTATTTTAAGAAATATCCTTTCCAACGTTCAAGGTCCTATATTGGTCATGGGTGACTTTAACTGTCATCATTATAGATGGGGGTCTGAGCGTTGTGATGCGTTTGGTACAGCTCTGGTCGAGATACTGGATGATATGGACCTCTGTATATTAAATAATGGTTGCCCAACACGTAGGTCTCCCCCTGGTCAGCAGAAGAGTTGCGTTGACCTAACATTTTGCTCTGCTGAGTTAGCAGCTTCGACTCATTGGGAATGTACAACCTTGTCGCATGGTAGTGACCATTACCCCATTGTCATTTCTTTGATTAACAGGACTTATTTAGAAAAAGCTTCCCCTCCACTTTTGAAGTACAACCTGTCCAATCCAGATTGGACAAAGTTCGCTTCATTACTGGAGCAGAAAATTGATACTCTTCCAAATTTAAATTCAAATTTATCCGATCCTTCTGATCACCGCCATGCCAAGAGCTGTTATGAAAGTTTTGTTGAAGCAGTTACTTCTAGTGCAGATTCTTGTTTCCCACTAAAAAATAGTGCCCGAAACAAAATCCCGTCACCTCCATGGTGGGACCAACAATGCACTTCAGCTGTTAGATTGAGGAACGAGTCTGAAAGACACTACAATAGAGAGATGACCACCCAAAATCTGTTGGCTTATTTACAAGTTTGTGCTCGATCTAAACGTCTTCTCCGTAGGAAGAAACGTGCAGGTTGGGTGAAGTTCTGTACATCCTTATCTCCCTCCACCCCGATTTCAGTAGTGTGGAAGAACATCAATAGATTTAGATGTGGTTGCTCGCCTTCAATATCCGCACCAATTACTAGGGAAACAGCTGAATTATTTTTTGACAAAATAGCCCCACCGTATGTTCCACTCGCGTCTGAATACCATATCGCCCCCTTAAATGCTGTATCCAATGATCCCTTTGATGCGCCATTTACTTTAAAGGAACTGAATATGGTACTCAGCCATGTCCGGGACTCAGCACCTGGTAGCGATGGTGTGATATACTCCTTTGTAAAACATTCCGGGGATAAAGCTAAAGCATATTTCCTCGATATTATTAATTTCTGCTATGATCGTGGTTGGGTTCCAGATCAGTGGAAACTACAAATTATCATTCCTTTGTTGAAACCAGGCAAACATGTAGATGATCCGAACGGCCTTAGACCTATTGCCCTGTCCTCAGTCTTAGCTAAACTAATGGAACATCTTATTAAGAACCGACTTGAGTGGATAGTTGAATCCAGAGACTTACTGCCGAACTACCAATTCGGTTTTAGAAAAGGGCTTAGTACAATGGATAGTGTTGGAGTTTTAGTCACCGATATCCGTCTAGCACTTTCTAAAAAAGAGTCCGTCGTCGCAGCCTTTTTAGATATCTCCTCTGCATACGATAACGTTCTTCTTCCCGTCCTCAGGCAGAAACTGCACCAGCTGAGCATCCCGGTAAAGATGATCGAATGCATATGTGGACTACTGTATTGTCGCTCATTGGCTTTGAGGGTCCAGGGAGAGGTCTTTGATGAGAGGCTGACTTGGAAGGGACTCCCGCAGGGCTTCGTCCTCAGCCCCATTCTGTATAACCTGTATACATCCGAAATTGGCTCCTGTCTCAACAATAACTGCCACATCCTCCAGTATGCCGATGACTTAGTCCTGTATGTGTCAGATTCTTCCATCGTTGACGCTGCATCATCCCTGTGCCTCTCTCTGGACTCTTTGAACCATTGGCTGTTGAACCACGGTTTATCGCTATCTGCGCCGAAAAGTTCTGCAGTAGTTTTTTCTCGCAAAAGAACTATCCCTCCCATCACAGTGACCATTTCGGGAAAACCTATTCCGCTGACAAATAAAGCAAAATTTTTAGGCGTTTTTTTGGATTCAAAATTAACAGGTAAGCACCACATAAATTTCTTAATTAAAAAATGCGAACGCGTTATTGCCATTTTAAAAGTTCTGGCGGGTGTGTGGTGGGGTGCCCACCCCTACACCATGAAATTAATATACAACGCCTTAGTCCGCAGCATATTAGATTATGGTACGTTCCACCTAATACCATGCAACAAAGGTGCCTTGGCTGGACTAGATAGGGTTCAGTCTAAGTGTCTTCGGATCATCTCTGGGTGTATGAAGTCCTCCCCCGTTAACGCGTTGCAGGTCGAGTGCGCTGAACCACCTCTAGCCCTAAGGCGGCAATATCTAGCTTCCCGTTTTTTGTCTAGGATAATATGTAGATCCTCCCATCCCCTCATTTCAAAACTGAATGAATTAAATAACATATGCAGAACCTCAAACTACTGGAAAAATAAAGAAATTCCCTTAATTCTAAAACATTTTCGTATTACTCAAAATTTTGAATGTCCGATCGTCCAATATCCTAAATTACCCCTTTTTAATTTTGAGTATGAAGTTTTATGTTTCACCCCAAAAATTTTCTACAACATTGGCATATCCAAAAATTCCCCTTCGGCGGATTCGGCCTTCAATGCGGTGGTGGGCGAGCGATGGAATGGTTTTCAAAAATTTTTCACTGACGCCTCAAAATTCACCGACAGTTACACTGGAGCTGCAGTTTACTACCAAAGTTCCAGAATTATCCTACAATTTAAATGCCCCAAGGAGTCTTCTGTGTTCACTGGTGAATGTGTGGCTTTATTAGAAGCTTGTCTTTTTATAGAGTCACACCATAACATCGACAAAGCCGTTATTTTCACAGACTCCCTTAGCTGCCTTCAAGCTTTGGTCCAAAACTCTTTTAAAAGTAAATTGCACAGCTCACTAATTTTAAAAATTAAAAAGTCCCTATTTTCGTGTTTTAATAGTCAAAAAGAAGTTCAGTTAGTTTGGATACCTAGTCACTGTGGCATCAAGGGTAATGAATGTGCTGATACCTTGGCTAAAGACGCTTGTTCGTCAACCACAGCTGACCTTTCATATAATTCTAACCAGGGGTACGACTTACTGAACCTGCCAAAAGCAAGTCTTCAATGTGCATGGCAAGAACAGTGGAATACCACTGGTAAGAAGAAGGGCAAATTCTACCACGCAGTACAGCCGACCATAAAGTCTAAACCTTGGTTCTACCCTTTTAAAAAAATGTCCAAACCAGTCATTTCCGTCCTTTGTAGAATCCGCTTAGGGTTCTGCTGTACTCCTGTCTTCTTGGAAAAAATCCGAGTTCGTGACTCTTCCATATGCGAGTGTGGTTTGGAAGAAGGTACATTGGATCATATATTTTTTGAATGCTCAAACAACGTTCCACCTTTAGATCTATATAGCCGCCTCCCGAAATTCAAAATTCCTCTCCCAATTAATGTCCCCGCCCTCCTTACATATCCCTCTCCAGATCTACTTGTGGCGCTGATGAGCTTCATCCGTCACAACAACATCAAATTATGAGCCTTGACTTGTATGTAATTGTGGTTACGTGTATATTCCTATTTAATGTTCTAACAATTTTAATATTTATGTACCTTTATTTTTTGTTTGTTTCAGTCCAGTACTAACACATGAAGTCCAATCGTATCAGTCGAAAATTTATACACCGATAGTTACTACGTTTCTAGCATACCAATTCCTTGTGTTAATGACATACGTACTTGCTTATCAAATTTACTTTCGACATTGGCAGAATAGTCGACATCGGCTCTATTTGCCATCAATAAAAAATAGAATAGAATAGAGTTACGAAGATTTTTCCGAATCACAAAAAAGCTTTTTATGACGTAACTACATATTTACAGTTTTCAGATTTTTTCCTATACTTGTGCTATGAGATCTTGCTTCATGCCAAATTTTAAGATTCTAGGTCAATGGGAAGTACCCTATGTATTTTGATTCCCTTGAGAGTGTCGAAACACACGTTTTTTGCGACGTAAACGGCCGTATCTTTTTTTTTTTTCATTAACTCAGAAGTTTGATTTTTTCAGCTTCATGGGACTGCGGTCCTTAGTAGGTATATGGTTTTAATTTCAACTCAATACCTCCATGCGTTCCCGAGATAAAGAGTCTTGACAGACAGACAGACAGACAGAAAGACGGACGGACGGACAACAAAGTGATCCTATAAGGATTCCGTTTTTTTTCTTTTGAGGTAGGTACGGAACCCTAAAAATGGCCCCAAATGCCCGGCAGCCCGTCTACCTTTGACTTCGGTAGCGGTCAAGGCAACGGCTACCCCTTTAAGTGGCTCCGAAACGTGGTCACTTACAATGAATAGGCCTCAACAGAAGACTTAAAGTCACTCAAAAGGCAATGGAAAGGGCTATTCTAGGGATTTCCTTGCGTGATCAGATCACATCAGAAATGATGATATCCGCCGGAGAACCAAGGTTACCGACATTGCTCGAAGAATCGCCAAACTTAAGAGGCAGTGGGCAGGGCACATTGTTGGCAGAACGTATGGTCGATGCCTCGATGGGGACGAAAGGTTCTGGAGTGGCGGCCACGTACCGGAAGACGCAGCGTTGGAAGGCCTCCCACAAGGTGGACCGATGACCTGGTGAGGGTCGCGGGAATCCGATAGATGCGAGACGCACAGGACCGGTCATTATGGTGACACTTGGGGGAGCCCTATGTCTAAGAATAGTGGACGTTTTTCGGCTGAAATGATGACGATTTTAAATGTGAAAGTTTGTAAGGAACGATGTATGTATGTATGGATGTTTGTTACTCATTCACTCAAAAATTACTAGACGGATGAACTTAATGATAAATGTCGCAATAATATAGTTAAGCAGAAATAAGCTTATAGCTTATTTTTGCAAAGTTTCATCACGTGAGCAAGTTCAACACTTCTTGTTAAGCTACTTTTTATTAGAAGGCAGAGCCGCTGCCAGAAGCTAGTCTAACATAGTTTCAAAATATCAAGATGTAACAGTAGCACTATAATGACGTAACAATGTTGTCTACATAACAAAAATGATATTTATATACAGCAGCGCCCTCAAATTTTACGACTATTCTCTTTCCGCACAGACTTAACACTGACCTGCAGAATGGAAAAAAACGTAAGTAAAGAAATTCGCGAGCTTCCCTGACGGTTATCTTGTAAGCTTATTATGAAAGTTTTTCGACAGGCTCCAACTCCAATAGACAATAATTCTTCACAAGTGCCTTGTTCAAAGTTCAAAGTTAAGTAAGAAAATTTGAAAAAATCATTTTAAATAGACTATGGGTTTGAAGATAAAAAGAGTACCTGTCTATTAAGTTGAGCTATAGAGAGACACACACGAGGCAGACTACTCTAAGAAAACCGCTCTACGTGAAAGTATAGTCATCAAGTCTCGCCACAAACAACATTGATGGAGCCTTCACTTCAATTGACAGACAAGAAAATACAGGATGTTGATAAGCACACATAAAAACAGCACATATTACGTACTATGTAATGACCTAAGAAAGATCACTTTCCCATGAGCTTTCACAACTTCAACATTCTAAACACGAAACAAATTAATATTTATACATTAATTTTACCTATTACAGCAGGCATAAGGCATAATACAGAACAAAAATAAATCAGAATAAATTAGTACATTAGTACGCAACCCGTAAGGATAAATCCTGCGAAAACTCCTTAACGTCCTTTGTAAAACATTTTCCTTGTACAGTCAATTAAATCTAAATATAGTTGAACACAGCAAGTTAATTTCATTAGATAAGCGGGGTTTCCACGACCTTTCTCGCCCTAGGCATTAACCAGTTACGTTTGATTGTATTTCTTGTATTGCTGCAGACTGGCCCTGACTTTAAAACTGGGTCAACCTGGATAGAACAGCTGTATACATACACAGTGTACTAAAAACAGGGTATTAATCTGTCTGTGAACTAACAGCAACTATGACGTGGGTTGTACGCATTACCGTGTTTACTTCACATTTATCTCATGCGCTTCGGGACGCTCAGGAAAATATCATAAAGTGGGGCATATAACTTTGAAAAGTTTGCCGTTTCTCTACAGAAACATAATACATCGTAGAAACTTTATTAGAAACCGCGATGTAGAAAGTACATAGATTTAAAAGAAAACATGAACGGAACAATGTGACGTCAGTTTTCGCACTTTTATGGCTATCACGATGATTTGAGAACGAGCAGAACACTGAACCGATGGTATTATCTCTATAAATGTTGTATACACTTCCTACTTAGTGTCTTTTCACACGCTCCGGACAGTTACTGATTTCCTGGTACCCGGTTGAGAATGTATGTGTGTGAGAACTTTCATACTGATTGACCCATACATTGCACCGGATACCGAGTACCGACGAACCGGCAGCCCTCTATGGAAAGGCACTAACCGTTGATGAATGTTTCCATAGCATACGTGTGATGTTATTATAGCTATGTACGTGTATGTTTATCATCACACACGAGCGAGCAGGTGCGGTGGACGTCACTATGTTATACGATTGTAATAACTTTTACACATTCCATTCCGACTCATAGATTGTTATATTCATGAAACACTTCCGGCATTTATTTATTAAATACTAACTGACCCGACAGGCGTTGTCCTGTCTTAGCTATGAACTATCAAACGCACAAAGATTTAGTCGTCGTAGTTTTCTGAAAATTTCTAATTTTCTGCGCAATTTTCTAATTTTTTTCATTCATAAGAACCTTTTCTTGAAAAAAACAAAAAAAAAAAAAAAAAAACAAAGAATTCGCGAAATTAGCGGAGTCTGTTTCCTGATAGAGTTCCAGGTTGTACCCGGGAATCTTTTAGTCAAGAGTAAATAGGTTACTAATTACTTCTAGGCAAGCGTGTTCCATTATCGACCACATCGTCGCTTTCCGTCAGGTGAAATAGTGGTCAAGCGCGAGCATATCAAGAGTTAGAAAAATAGTCCAGCCATTCACGCCTGGTGACGAGACCAAGGGAAATAGGGATTCATTTTTATTTCTATCTATTTAGATGAATAGCTGTTCGTTAGTCTCGCTAAAACTCGAGAACGGGTGGACCGATTTAGCTAATTTCGGTCTTGAAATATTCGTGATAGTCCAGGGAAGGTTTAAACGCTGAGAAAAATTTAAAAATTCACGAAAAAAATTAATCCGAATACAAAGCCATCTCTTATTAAAATGTCATTTTAAAATGAATTACTGGTTCAGGTAATGAAAATAAATGGCGTTATATAATGACAGTTCAGCTGAAAGGAACACAACATTCATTGACTATTAGGCGGTACGAAGTTCGCCGGGTCAGCTTTTTTTTTTTTTTCTTTTTCGCCGGGTCAGCTAGCAATATAGATTTAACTAAAGAGAAGTAAATGTTGGTCAAGTTATGTAACTTATCAACTTATTATCATAATTTAGTAGGATTATAGTTACTCAAAATTAATCGAACATCATAATGTAATATCGTACCTTAATCTAAAAAGGGAAACGTTTGGTTTAACGTTGCGTTGGTCAATCAATCTGTCAAAAAAATATACCTGAATCCAAAACTACTGAAGCTGAATTGATGGTGATACAAACAAATGAATGAATATAACTTTGTGAATGAAGCCAGGCTTTCTATTGAATGAGCTCAGTACGGCAACCGAAATATATTATTATCGTACGTTTTTTATCGGTGATAAGCAGTAATATATCAAGCAAGCAATAACATGTCGTCAGTAACCTATCGGTAATCGTTAGCGGCATGCATTTGTTATCATAGAACGATTTAATCAACATCAGTGTACAATTATCAACACAGGACAGAACTATCATGCAACTTTCTATTGTTGTTAACAATAGCTGCCTTTGACTACTTATTTAATTTTGTATGTCAATGTGATTGATCATGCAATTGCAATTACGGTAAATAAAATACTTTTTCCTACCTGCTCGATAATGCCCTTTTATATGTCATACAACCAACACTTAAAGCAAGTCATTCTGTCCCTAGGGAGATAATGCAGTATGGGCGATCCCTAGGGAATAATGAGATTTGAATTTGGAACGTCAAAAACCGTCAACATTAAGCGAACTAAAATGTACGTGCATCAAACAAGTTTATTCAAAATTCAAACTACCCACTAATAAAAAAAAAAACAGAATAAAACGTGGTCGTGGTTACTGAAGAGTTACAAACAAAAAAGTAATGAAAAAGCGGGAGCGATAAAGAAAATTGTAACTATAGAATCTTAGAGTAGTGACTTTGTTTGTTTCAAATCTCAAAACATGTTGAGTGATAGTTAAGATTAACTTGTACATAATACTTATATTTCTCTAATATATATTATTTATTTTGCTAAATTGTCTTTTAATTATCTCACAGATGTTGTAAAAAGTAGAGTATCCAACACGGGGATAAAGCTGTCTTTGTCTTGGGTGGCTTGAATTCCTCACTTCACTCAGGTTTCTTTATTAACTCCCTCGCAATGCTCGGGAGTTAATTATTTAAATCCCTCACTGTCGTTCGGGATTAAAATTAGCAACCTTCGTTTCGTTCGGAATTCAACAAGCCGCCCGCGACTTAAAGACACTGCTTTATCCCCTAGTTACATAATCTACTATTTTACACCACCTGCTCGATAATGCCCTTTTATATGTCATACAACCATCACTTAAAGCAAGTCATTCTGTCCCTAGGGAGATAATGCAGTATGGGCGATCCCTAGGGAATAATGAGATTTGAATTTGGAACGCGAAAAGTGAATATAAATGTACGTGCGTCATATAAGTTTATTCAAAATTCAAACTGGCCACTAACGAAAAAAAAAGTAATGAAAAAGCGGAAGCACTATAGAAAATTGAAATTGTAGAATCTTAGAGTAGTGAATTTCGTTTGTTTCTATTCTCAAAACATGTTGAGTGATAGTTTTTTTAATTTCTCTAATATATGATTTGTTTTACTAAATTATCTTTTAATTATCTCACAGATGGTGTAAAAAGTAGAGTATCCAACACGGGGATAAAGCTGTCTTTGTCTTGGGTGGCTTGAATTCCTCACTTCACTCAGGTTTCTTTATTAACTCCCTCGCAATGCTCGCGAGTTAATTATATAAATCCCTCACTATCGTTCGGGATTAAAATTAGCAACCCGTTTCGTTCGGAATTCAAAATGCCGCCCGCGACTTAAAGACACTGCTTTATCCCCTAGTCACATAATCTACTATTATTTAACATAAATAGAGGTGATAAAATTTTCTATAGGTACGTCTCAGCAGTGTCATTACGTAGTATGAACACACTCTTTGCATAAAATTGCAGCTCTTTTAATTAGGTAATGATTTTCATGTAGTTTTAACCAATATACAGAGTGATTCGTGAGGAAAGTTTAGGTTAATACATCAACATTATAGTAGAAAAAAGCCGCGAATTACAAAGGTTTCCAACACCCGTGCAAAGTTGGGGTTTGTATTTTTTGTATGTCTGTATTTTTGTTTGTAATGAATAAACTCAAAAAATAATTTACCAATTTAGAAAATTCTTTCACCAGTAAATGCTACTTTATCACAGAGTAACATAGGCTATTATATATTTTCTACATTCACGTGGGCGAAGCCGTTGGCATAAGCTATTCAGTAACGTAATAATGATCAGTAATTTGTGCAGTATCTTATCTACATCTGCCATGCTGAGTTAGTTACTGCGAATTATAGCCAGAGGGCAATTGAAACGAATAGGATACAGTAGTCACCATAGTGAACATACAAAAGTTTCGGCGGCTTCCTGTTTTACCAGATGCAGCTGCCTAGCAGTAATTTAAATGGAGCATCTACACCCACCCAGTAATTGGGTAACACGATACCTGTGGTGTCAGACTTCCTGGCTTCTGACTATTCCTAACAACTGTCAATGATTTAGAAATTACTCGGTACCTATGGAATCTCGGTATGTTAAAGACCCATCCACAAAACGACCTCAGCATGCGTTCCTTATCCTAGGAAATTGAGGCGTGCGTCTGTTGTTATTTTAGCCATAAGCTTCTCGGTAGTTTTGGAACATTACGCACCATAATCTAATATCATCCAGTGATTTCGTGATTTATATAACGACCCTTTTGCGAATTATTAATCTTTGTTCCGAGCAGACGCACATTAACTGACCATCAATCTCAAAACCGATCATCTAAACTTTGAACTACCAACGAAGCGTTAATTTTCTGGGATCAGGCCCTTCCGGGTATACCTACGTTTCTTTGAAAACTGTCGTTTAGAACACTAAAGAGAAGAACATTTTGGGGAATGAGATTACAACTCTGAAAGTCTGAACATAGTTTTTTTAAGTCAAGAGTGAATGGGTTACTTCTAGGCAAGCGTGCTCCATCTTCGATCACATTATCGCTTACCATCAGGTGGGATAGTGGTCAAACGCGAGTAAAAACGTAAAAAAGTGACTGTTGTGGCGGTCAGAGAGAAGAAAAGTCCATGTAAAATAAATATTGGTATTCGGGAAGAGGCTAGGCGAACTAAATCAACGAAGCTGCAAAATTAACAAACACAACAAACTGCCGAGTTAACATTGCCAATAATGACACATAACGATTTATGGAGGCACACAATGCTAATAGTGGACATTCACCAAATGTGGGTGCAATGATGAACGCTTGAGCTTATATTGAAGGTGATTAGAAATGATACAAGCGGCGTAGGAGTAAAAGGCGTTAGTGATATAGCATGAGTTAGAAGCGCTAAAATTATTTGGTGAGCGGTCATTCTGCTACCAAGGCCGTGCGTATTTAGGTTTTCACTTATGAGCTTTAATATAAATCGAATTAAAAATCTATGTAGTAGAAGCGAGGGTTTAAATGTATTAAGGGGTAAGCCTGAGCAAGACAATAAAGTATTCGTCATTAAGTCGACATAGATTTGTTTTCGAGAAATCCGGCAGGAATCGAAATGTATGGATGGACCCTTCCCCCTTCCCCCATGGACCGCTATGCAGTATTGCCATAGATCAACCATTCCTAAGTAGCTAAACCTAGATATAATCACGGATAATAAAATACACATTACTACCGCATAGCCAAAAATTGTAAACTAATAAAATTTCCTTTGTAGAACCCAGAAAGGATGCCCTAAAAGATATAAAAATAAAACATCAGCAACAAAGGCTGCTGTTTTAAGGTCACGTAGTAAAATACCATTACGTTTTATTGACACTAGTAAAAGGAGAGATTTCACTTTTCCACCACGTTTTCTATTAACTAAATAAATATTATATAGCCATTATATAATAGATATTATATGAAGGCCATCACCCTAATACGGGGGCCTAAATAAACAATGCATTGAAATTTAACCTGATAACCGCACTTTCAATCATACGAGTAAATAAGGTGTTCTCTCTCTTTGCCTTGGCTTATCCTATTTCATTAGGGTAGGCTCTCCTCGTCATTTTTTGCCCCACATGTCGGTTCTGGGTCGTCAAGTCATTCACTTGGGCTTTCTTTAGGTCCTTGTTTATTTACAGACATCTAAGCTAGAAGGGGTCTCCTCAGACTTTTCTCCACTAGGCTTTTTGGATCAGTATTCACGCGTAGGACGTGCCTAGTCATACGTTCTTCAGGTCTTCTCATTATATGACCATAGTATAGACGCGTTTCACTGAGTTTTTCTCCAATTGGGCGAATCTTACGAGTAAATAATGTTTGTTTAGGTTTTTAGAATGTAAAGTATTAATGTTGGAGATGAGTTTGGATGGACGAAACAGGAATATTTTTCATTGTTTTATGAAAAGCAGTGTTAATCATAAGGTAAATATCGAACACAATTTAATTTACCTGGTATCCTATAATTTTAATATTTTATTAGTTACTTTTAAAACGCAGCACAAAGAAGCACATTATAGAAGCATCTTATACATTTAGTTTATTTTTCAATAATAATTAACGTTCAAATGAGATTCAATACTTTCAAATATTCGGGAATATTTTTCATTGTTTTATGAAAACCAGTGTTAATCATAAGGTAAATATCGAACACAATTTAATTTACCTGGTGTCCTATAATTTTAATATTTTGTTATTTTATTAGTAACTTTTAAATCGCAGCACATTTTAGAAGCATCTTATACATTTAGTTTAATTTTCATTAACAATTAACGTTCAAATGAGATTCAATAGTTTCAAATATTCGTTTTGTATCCATCTGTTTTCATACTTTAGTAAGATCATATTGCTACTTAAAATGTACAGAGGCTATTTAATTCATAATGTCATGTTAAATGTCAGTTACAAGTTTCAAGATCAATGCCCACACTACTTTTTTTTTGCTCGCTCGGTGATAAAGTGAAGGTGTTAATGTAAGACCTTGCGGAGATTTGCAAAACGGTTGTACACCGATCACTAGCGAATTTATTCCAGACTTAATCGTAATGGGCGGCGGGGTTGTTCATTAGTGTTATCGCGGCCCTGGAACGCACAAAGCAACTGAAGGAAGACAGGTGACCCAGAGCAGGAGTTATTTGATGATTTTCCACTTCAAAAAAGGCCTCATCATCATCATCATCATTTCAGCCGAAATACGTCCACTGTTGGACATAGGCCTCCCCCAAGTGTCACCACAATGACCGGTCCTGTGCGTCTCGCATCCATCGGATTCTCGCGACCCTCACCAGGTCATCGGTCCACCTTGTGGGAGGCCTTCCAACGCTGCGTCTTCCGGTACGTAGTCTAAAAAAGGCCTAGTTGTGATTAAATCAACTAGAATAAACTTTCGAATCGTAACTTTTTTTCATTCAATGCCAACAAAATTATCTCAGATCATGAATTTACGATGAGTTCTAAGAATGAGAAATTGAGAATTTAGAAGCCTTTTTTCATCGATGGTTCGTTGATCGAAGGTCAATGAAATTGTTTCAGGGTAGTAATATAATATTCTGAAAGTCCTATTTAATTTAATCTAGTACGAGGACGACTGTTCATACAAAAATAAATACACGCTTATTTTTCTGACCTCCATAATAACCCAGAGCGATACTTACTTTATAATTACTCAAAGAAACAAAAGTATTTAGTACGAGAGTTGGACTGTCTAAAAGCTTTAGAGGTACGTCGAGTTTGTTTTTGATCTATCCCCTTTTTTTACGTCGGAAATCATCACATGACTCCTGCAGCTCTGGGTGTCAGACGTTTTCAGTTGCCCTTTGTGAACAGTGGTAACTTTTTCGAACAATCCAACAACACTGGCAGGTTGATCTAACCTAGGTATAGCACTCGTTACCTCAACCTCTGCTAACTTGTTAATAAGACTAAATATCGCATTAGCATTAATGAATATAGTCTCTTGCGTCTTTCGCCAAGGTTCTACGTAGGCTGGTGACTGGCTCACAAGTCCACGACACGGATACACACGCGTGTTACAGAATGTGAACGTGAATACCCAGTCCTAACGATTTTGCAAAACGTTTCGACACTTCACTGGAGGAATTACTTAGTATCGTGGCTCAACTGCTCTTTGGTTATGAAATGTCCGTCATAACACGAGTTAAACATAGAAAACAGTCTCGATTATTTTGAAAACAGTCAAGTGTCATCATTAAAAATGGAGGGCAAAAGGGGCCTATCAAAATCATCGCCAAGGAAGACTTTTATTAGCTTTAAGCACAGCACACATTTACATCAGGTCGGAATAAAGTGGAATGACTATGTGACACGGAAAAGTATTGCTGGGCATAACGTCTAGATAGGTGCTTCATCGATATCAGCAGTCATATTATTATGTTTCGTCATAATCAATGTTAAGACACTTATAGGTTAGGTATGCATTGTAAATTATACAAATACACCAGAGTTATGCTTATGAATGACGACCAACTGTGTTTAAGAATTGATTACGGAATATTATTTTCAAAGTATTACCTGTATTTGAGGTGCTAATCTCGGTGCTCCACACGAACACTGCTCTCCACAAAGGCATCCGTTATCGAACGCCCGACCAGACGCCAAGTCTCCCAGGTGCCTCCCCGAGGGAGTCGCTAGCCTTAACGCTGACGCGTCAGACTGCGATCTATGATGCCCTCTCCTCGCCGCCGGCCTGATCTCCTCGGCCAGTATAGAGTCTCTTAGTTTAGTCGCCCTCGACCTCTTAACGTCACCCCCGAAAGCAGTCAATAACCACGCGAGCCTAAGTGAAAACTCAGCACTTTGTTTACACCTGCACACCAAATACGGTTTCAACACGTCCGCCACATCGCTCATTTCTATATACATGGTCGCTAATTGTGGCAGGTAGAAATCCACGTCTTCGTATGGGAATGAGAATAGTTTGTTCGCCAGATAGGTCTGCACGCCCGGCTCTTTAGAGTTGAACAAATATGAGATCGCCATACTCATGTCGAAAAGTTTACTTTCAAATAACCGGAGCAGAAAGTCTTTGTTTTTAGATGTTTCAGCGGCACAAATATCAGATTTCACTGCTGAGTCAATTAGTGTATCAGGAGGATCGGGCGGTTTGTCTGTGTCTTCTGGGTTGCCGGAATCGAGGCTTTCTCTGGAGCGTGCAGCGGCAGGGGGTTGTGGTCGCTCCTCGTCGTTGCCGTCAGGAGGTGTGTGGATGCCGGAGTCGTCGGAGCCCGTGGGCACCTCGGGTGGAAGCGCTAATCTCGGAGCGGGCACTTCGATTGGGATTCGAAGTGGCGCCCCCTCCGGCGAAGTGGGTGTCATGTCTTCTGGTATCCTCTGGAGGACCGAGTCCAGGGATCTGTTCCTTTGGTGGCCGCATCCTGCAGGCGGCCCGCTTGCACCCGTCACATGTCTACAACAAAGGAAAAAGATATAAGGAAAAAATAATTCCAGAATAACAATTTCCTTGAGGACATCATAAGTCAGATATCCTACACTAAGTTTAAGTTACGTACTTATAAAACGGATCCTCGTAATGCTGTATACCAATCACAATAATCTTTCTAACCATTTGTTCGATTTACACTATAACGCACAGAAACTCAACACAGATTTAGAACACAGAACACGATTATTCAATTAGCCTCCTCACATAAACATAGTAGCTGTGCTCAAACACTGGCGTAGCGTTAAAACAATGCGAGCAGCCTTGCGATATATCATAGCGCGTAATTAAACAACACTGAACATTGTGCAAAGCGCGCACACACGTCCTACCTCGCGGCCGCCGTATGGCAAACTGTTTTACGCAACAAATAGACGCGCCGCTCCGCATACCATTCGAATAAGGATCACCTCGATTACGCAGCCGAAAAGCAACTAAACAACTTCAAAACAGTATAAACAAAGAACTTTGCAGGCCAAAGATTTCGCCGACCGAGTTTACAATGTAGAGTTTACGTTTTCTCAGAAAAGTGGAACCAATTTCCATGTTTTATTAAAATTTTACAGACTTGACGAGACACTCGTGCAAACTGACGTAACTTTATTCAGTAATCGGGTCTTTCAAGCAAGATCTACCCTAGTAAAATTGATAGAAAATTTTAGTGGTCAATGACTTGATATTCAGTGAGGCAAGCGATTTCACGTTGTATTATAAAAGGATCACATTAGTCTCATATTTTATATTCAAGGGACGATTACTAAAGTCAGTTCCTTATGAGACTACGCGGCGTATATGCCAATGTTGCAAGGAATTACAATGAGAGAGTACAGTTACAATCGCAAACCAATTATTTAGGACTTGAGATAGACGTCTTCTTGTATTCTGCACATATTTGTTCCCTTTTTGCAACAACCAGCAGACACCGTGACATAACCGAGATTGAAGATCGCATACCAACTCGCTAAGTAGGAGAAAGCGGTCGATGACCCCGAAAAGTTTATCACCGACTTCATCCGATTTAGCTATCATTCTCGGAAGATACATGAAACGCAGTGCAACCTTAAGTGGCGATGGCGTCTTTAATGCGGCCGTGTATTCACACAAGAAAGTAGAGGAAGTGGAAGTGTGTATAGTGGCCACTCAATGAGTGAACATTCCATGCACAGCGTGAGTGGCGAACGAATTATCGTTGGTTTATTTTTGGAACGTTATCGGGAATCGTGCATGTGGTGCGTCCTGCCAACAGATGTGCCTTTCAAAGTTTCAACAGTGTTGAGGCATCGAAAGAGAGGAGCCATTCATCCAAACCTATTTTAGTGACGTACGCAACACTAGAATGTGGAGTACGGAAACCTCCATTAACATATCACAAGCTCAAGAGACTAATATTGATACTTTGATATATATATAGGCAATGATAATATAATTATAATGTTATCTTTTGATTAATTGTGAGATTTAAGTGGCGAAAACGTGCATTCGAGTGTAGATTATTTTCAATGTTTAAAGAAATCGAAACCAACGCTGTAGGTCCACTTGTTACTACTTTTCTTCGTAAACATAATGCTATATTTATAGTAACGATCATAACATTAGATATTTACGACCATTATCGGCCTTATAAGCCATTACTAATTAATGGAACATAGCCAACCTTATGCCTCACATAAGGATAGCCGCAAATATTTTACTTGATCATTAATGCAACAAGGGCGTTAACTACTTAAAGAAGTTGGAGATATTTGAAGTTTTTGATGTGTTACAATTTCTGAATTGAAATAAAACTAATACAAGTAAAACAACATAATAGAGCTGACAGATTTTTCAAATTCCATCTACTGTGTCGTACCGCCATACGCAGACCATACAAATATACCACCTACATAACCTCAACTTGATGAGACTAAGTATGTGCCTACTACGTAGGTGGAAATTGGTATTTGACGTTTATGATAATTATTGTATATTTATGATTCTCCCCGAAAACTTGTAAGTTAAGTAAGTAAACCTGTTAATTTTAACTCTGTTTCGTAAAATATTAAATAATAGTGATAATTTGGAACCATTAACGTGCAATCAATGAGACAAACTGTCTCGATGGAAAATCCTTCACCTGACTGGTCAATATGTCATAAAAAGTATACATTCCTTTTCTGGAAACGCCGAAAAATCCGGCAGTGGTGGTCTGTGGTAATTTAATGATGTTCATTTCCTCTTCAACCCAAAACGTTACAATACAGGCAATGTCACTGAATACAGTGATGAAAATACAGAAATCGGTCAACGAATAAATAATAAGGTGCGGAGTCTTAGTTGTCGTTTACATCTTAAGTTAAAAAGCCTTTTCCGGTGTTATGCGACAACTTGTTTACGTTGTCACCCCAAGTAGGTCAACCCACTACGGCCGATGGACTATACAAATACCCGCTTACCGACCTCGCGTGCCCGACAGGTAAGAAACGACCCGACAAATTCAATACGATTACTAACAACTTGATACCACGCATTGAAAATCACGCCAAAGTAATAAAACTAATGTGACAATGCAAAAACAAGAACAAGCACAACAAAACAATTATTGGATATGAGACCTCTAACAATAACACCAATGAAAAATACTAAATGAATTGCCACTTATGGCGACTCTTCCTATATTGATTTCAATTAGGACAATTTACAGCTCCCAATGACGCCAGTTGGCATTTAAGTCAACAGCATTCCAAAAGAAATAAAAGCGCGTACGTTTCTTGATAAGCTTTCGCAAATTGTAAAAGCGAATGGTAATAGTGAAGCGTCCATCTGTCAGATAATTCCGGTACATTAGGAAAAGCTTTTAATGGCTTACTTAGATGATCTCGTATTTTTTCTTCAAGGCACGCAATCTTTGCAAGTAATAGGTGAATGTTACCGAGCATTGGCAAGCGAGAAACTTGAAGGCTTCCAGTACTGTTGTACACGTTATGGACACATTTTACGACGCGTATTGACGTCAACATCAAACAATAACGGATTGATTCGGCTCGGCACCATACCGTGGTGTTATTGTATGAATATTGGTGAAAGTCAGTCGTGTCGGCTTCTGCAAACTGATTTCGTACACAATCGATCATTGTGAGTATTTAATCTATCGACGCAAGCACACCTGTTTCGATACAAAATCCATTTCGAAACATTTATTTGGTTTAAATCAAAGATAATATCATATTCTTACACAAATAAACATTGCGGTTCATCATTAAGTTTGGAAGATGGAGAAAGTATTGTAGAAATGCTGCAATTTGAGCGAAAATAAAAGACATGAAAATAAAGATCGTGGCAACAGTTGAGTCGTTAGAGTATAATTGCTTTTATAAGCAATGATCACCAAGTGTTGACTGTCTACGGAACATGAAAATCGTGCGGTGCGCTCTTGGTAAATCGTGGTAGCGAAAGTGAACGCCTCCTTCGACCTTGTGTTAACACTGTCTGCCACATGTCTCTAGAGACAAAAAGACTCTTTCTACGAAACAACAGTGTTGCAGAAAGCAGAAAAACTTCCGGGACAAGATACTTAGCTAGAAACCGACAAAGAATTTTCTGAAAGGAATATTCATTGTTTTAAAAGTAGAAATGTTCTTCAAAACATGTCTTTGTGAAGTAAATTTTAAATAACTATAAAACCGAGTACAGTTAGTTCTACATTTGACAACTGTGCTTTAGAAAACGTATTATGTAGAGAATAAACATTTGACGTTTATTTTCAACATGCCTTTGGAGTGTTTAAATATTAAAATCTATCTACATGTCTTTGGTCGTCTTGGGACGTCCGAATGAACAAAAGGAGCCGTTAAAGGATCATTTTTGCGTCTGTGTCTCCGTCTGTCACTGAATGTCCGATTGAGTTGCCATTTGGTACACACATGAATATCTGTGACCCAAACACAGACGTGTAATGTAAATAAATGGATTTGGAATAATATAGGAGTTCCTTTTTGAGTGTAAATCGGAAACTGTACCTTTCGACATATCGATGAAAGACCATATTTTAAGGGTCTCATTATGCCTTTTTTATTTTTAAAATTATTTAAGAATTTTATTTGTTCGCAATCCTTTCGGCGATTCCGACTCGCGCTTGGCAATTATTTTGCAAGAAATGAATGGAGTAGTCCATTTGTATTTCAATATTCAATGAGATTTTACATTGTCGTAATATAGTTTTAAACTATTAAATAAATGCAAATAAAATTAAAAATTTACAACAGTAATACTCATGCCGTATTAACGTTACTTCATGCAGTCGAAGCGCGGGACGGATAGCACGGCACGCGAATATTAACGATATCATCCGACGAGCCCTTGTCACCGTCGGCGTTCCGGCTGTTTTGGAACCTCATGGCCTGGCACGCGACGATGGTAAGAGACCGGACGGTATGTCTTTATTTCCGTGGAAGATGGGTAGGCCTTTAGTGTGGGACGCTACCTGTGTCGACACTCTTGCGCCATCCCATCTTCCTAGCTCTTCGTGCTGTGCTGGTGCTGCCGCTGCGGCTGCGGAGAACCTCAAGCGGCGGAAATATAACAACCTCGTCGGTAGTTATATTTTTGAGCCGTTTGGGGTTGAAACTCTTGGGCCGTGGGGTCCGAGTGCTCATAAGCTTTTCAAAGAATTATCCAAACGCTTAGTTGACACTTCGCGTGACCCAAGGGCTGGCTTTTACCTCGGTCAGAGGTTAAGCATTGCCATACAACGTGGCAATGCCGCCAGCCTTTTGGGCACACTTCCAGTCGACAGCGATGCGGAGGAATTTTATGACGCCATATTTTAGCTAGTAGTTTTTGCCCTAAGTGTATATATAGTTTTAATTAGTTAAGTGTTTTTATTGAATTATACAGTTAATTTAAAATGTCACAAAAATAAACTATTTTCGATAAATGTCTCGCGTATCACGCGCGTGTGGGTGCTGAAGCAGTACGTTACTTCATACATTATTACAAACCATTACGAAAATTGAATTACTCTACTAAGTTACATTGCCATAGTACATTTCATATAAAACTAGTAAAATCTGTGTTACAACTGTGTCTGTTGTTTGCGAATTCGTAATTTAGTAGGACGTATTTAAATAATGTGAAATCAGTCTGGTATCTTATTTCATAATCATAACTATGATATTTATACAGGTTCTTAACAGTACTTATTATTTGTCTTCATTCCAAGGGATAGACTCAACCCTGCAGTGGTCGCGCGAATGACAACAGCCATCCACACATCGACACATCTATAATTTTTATTGTAACGTCAGTTAATAATGATGTCGAACCTTTTGACGTCCACTGTAGGATCAGGGTCAACATTAAAGCGTATTGTCCACTTCTCAAAATGTCAACCGGTCGCAAAATGTCCACTTCTCACTATGTCAACTTCTTAGAATGTCAACTTCTCATAATGTCATTTCTCAAAATGTCGATTTCGCACAATAACAAATTCGCAAAATGACAACTCCACGTAATTTCTATTCCCGAAGGACACGGTGGAGCATACAGTGGAGGTGTGCTTCACTTGGATACGGTCGCCTCCTTCTGTAAAGCTGCGAAGGTGAATGAAGAATGCTAGCAAAGGAGGCGGCCACACGCGTGAGGGAACTGATATTCTTACGCCCCAGCCGTCGGGATCTCGATCCCGATTTACCGCCACCGTGCGTAGGAGAGGGGCATCCTAACGACAAGCAATGGGTAACTCTCCGTCCGGCCGTTCGGTAACCGTTCGAACCGACTCCGAATCGTCGACGGCACGTAATGCTCCACGCGCACCTCAAAGAGATTTCAGCAAAACCGTAGGGGGCAAGCAGGGCCGAAGCCTACTGGGGCCATGGGTTGACTTTCGTAAGGGAAACCCGGGAACGCCAGGCAAAGAAGGAACATAGATGTGGTTCTAAAAGATTTTTCTACGATGTTGGGTACTGGCACAAGATGTTTAGATACGGCAACTTTTAAATTCTCTTTTTTCTTTTGTATCTCATTTTGTATTAAGCTTGGTTCGCAAACATGATCAACTTCTCGTAAAATTCTTTGCTTATTTTTGTCAAGTGTGATGGAAGAACTGCATAGGTAGGTAGGTTGGGACCCATATTAGATGGAATGATTTTAGGCTAGGTTATTTTAATGAGTCCCGACTGTTGCAGTCAATATATTAAATTGATTTCTACGCTACTGGACTGAACTTGTTGTTTTCTTTTCAGTTTATATTTAAATTTATTTTTGGTCGCAGTCGGGTTTGTTATTTTTTAAATTTATATTTTTATTTTACACTTTTTAGTTATTGTAATCTAATATCACTATTTATTCACTCTATTTTTAAAGTTCACAAACCTACCTTGCCATCCGCCTCGCTTATTTTGTATCTTAAATAAAATAAAATTGAAGTGTCTGTTTGTAAAAAAAACATTGGTTTACTAAATGTATATCAAAGTGTATTCGATACCTATAACACAAATGTGAATTTTGAAATCGATTAGTTGTCGGTGTATTCCGGCTAATATCCGAATCGGTTAGACCGATTTTGACAGAACATTCACCGACTGATAGCAAATGTTACAAGCAGATACTTAAGCTACTTTTTATTGGGATAGATATATCCTAATAAAAAGTAGCATTAGATATAATGTATAACATTAGATATAATGTTATAATGAGTAACTTGATGTATTTTTTTATATATCCGCGGGACCGGACTTAATACTCGAGGACGGGGGCATCTTAATTCTCGCGCGAGACGTGGCCAATACGAGACGGTACGCATTAAAGGTAGAACTACACTGCGCACACGTGTACCACGTACGCCGATCTGGGCGCGCCGGTCTCCATACATTTTATATGGAAACTAGACTTGTAGAACTACACTAGATCCAGGCCACGCGACGACGTTCTACGTACAAATCAGGCGTGGTCCACGTGTGCTTCGGTCTAATGTAGTTCTAGCTTAATCATCAGCCAAGTCATTATACTCTCGAAAGATCTTTTAGTGAAGGACGAAAAAGTACAAGTGTATCTTAAAAAATGTGTAACAGTGTTAAAGAAAAAAATAGCTAAGCAAGTAACTTGTAAGCTCTCTTCAGTAGACTAACTCGTGTGTAAGAAATGCTTGGACTGTTGTTTGAATAGGAACACTATCCGGAGATAATATTGCCATACACATCCCGTTTTGCCAAAGGGATTAGTCTCCACAGTACAATAGTCTTAGCAAACATAGCCCACTGTTTGTCCTCTGGATTTAATCCCCTGGTCGCTTAAACCTCCCAGAGGATACCTCCCCATTACACAGAACACACGTTCCACTAATCCAAGGATTCTCGTATCTAAGCCACGCTAATAGCTATCATAAACCCACAAACATGAGTCTTGTTCCGAACTAGTACAAGTGAAAACAAATTCATCAATTACGACAACAGAAAAATAATGTCCACGTTAATAATTATAATCTATTCGACTAAATACATACTAGTTTATGAATTTGCTAGTAGTATATAAATATTTGAAATACAGGTATATTATATCCTTCGCCATAGTTCAGTAAATGTCATTAAGTCTGTGTGGAACTAGCTCAACTAATCAAGGTTTAATAAAGTCTGATTCAAAATCAATTTACAGAGTAAAATGTAAAGTAGAAGAAAATAATGGATTCCAAGCCCGGTCAAATTGGAAAATAGTTCCCAGAGAAACTGTTTCCAATCTCGCACGCTAATAAAACGGGATTATTGGAAAATTTCGAACGTTTAGTATTCTAGATCCTTGCTATACTTCCTCAACTTAATTAGATGCACGGTCTAATTACATAATGTTGTTGCTGTTGCAAGCATGCCATGTAGAACCGAAAAGTCGTAAACTAAAGACGATTAGGCAACGAATGTATTCTCAATGGCACCTGGACCGTAATATTGACGTTATGCAAGATATTGTGAACGTTGTGTTGCTATTTTTTTATATACTAAGTTCTAATAAGTGAAGGGATAAAAATGTTTGATAATTTCTGCATTAACAATTTTGTTCTTACAACATTCAATCGTTGCAATCTTCCTTATCTGCAAGATTAGAAATATGATTCTGATCTAATCGAGTCGATATGGTATTGGTTGGGAATTACGACTATTAATTTGTTGACTTAGCTAACACGAGTCACTCTGTATATAAACATGTTTTGTTCATCTTCTAGTATAGGTAAATCACCAGATATGGCTAGTTATTTGAACTTCATTTGAGTTGACGCTGCTGTTAAAAACAGACAAAAAAAATGAACAAACGTCTTGGCGCAAGTCTACACCAAAAAATGCTATAAAAACATCTTCCACAACAACCACGATTCCGAGGCGTCAATTGTTGTTCAGTTTATTTGTAAACATATTGTGTGACTTTGAAAACGAGAAGGTAAAGCAATCTTGTTGTAGATATCTTCATTATTGACTCAAAAGGTCCAGACTCACGGTCACGCTGCAAACCCACGTGTGTCCCTTACAAAATCAATAATAAATAAATTAGCAGCTAACGTTCCCTGCGAATGTTTGCTACCACGTGCTACTCAATTAACTTTGTTGAGGGTAGTAAGTAATCCAATAGGCGACACCAACCAACCAAGGTTTAACACACATGAATCACTTGAATGGCTTCCTGACACTGGTTTTTACGTGATTTTATTGAATTTTCTAGATCTATGCACGTTGGAGATGGAACTACGAACAAGCCATGTCTAAAGAGAAAATTAAGTAGGTAAAAAGAAATCGTTGACATTCAAAATCCAACGATAAGATGATGGAAAGGAAAAGTTTCGTGATCAAATCTCAACAATTCAATAGACTCCCGCGGAGACTGTTATAACTCCCGCGGAGGTGTGTACGGTCCTGGGGGGATACCGGTATAAACAACAAGCGTTACAAACGGATTGAAAAATAGGATTAAGAGTATTTTTAGACCACAAACTGAGTACTACGTTGTTGATAAATTTCGTGTTAGGATCGACGAGTACTGAGAATTATATGTATGCAATTTTTTTATTTCCAGTAATGCTCTGTATGAAGAATACTTATAGGCATAGTGAGTTTAATATGGGTGCAATCAATTGCTCATACAGTATTTTTTAGTCCAGGTGTTCTGCCAATGCAACCAAACTTTTCAAAATCGTCTTTTGTATTCCTCAAATTTGCAGGACACTTAATAAAATCTGGATTTAACGATGCCAATGCTCGACTAACTCTTTTCACTATATGACAAATCGTCGATTGAGAAATATGCATGATATCTCCACAGACCACATACAACCTGAAAGCTTCCAGTGGCATACAAACGTAAAACAGTAAGCAACTGACACAGCGGAGTTATAGGAAACCTGATTGTAGTCTGAAATTCTCGGTAAAATCACATGTATTCTAGGTTTAGCAACTTCGATCTCCTCTAATATATTATCATCTATAATGTCTGAAACAGCAAAAACCAAATCTGGCTATCCAAAGTTTCTATAATGCTAGTTAAAGGAAATGGTGACTATTAATTGGTCGTGAATTCTACCTTTTGACAGTTCTAACTTCGAACAACTTCTCAACTATAGAATACAAATCGTTACATAAGTAGTTACTTTTACTTGTTTATAATTATACGGGTGTAAGACTTTTTGCTTATTTAGAAAAGATGATTTTAAAGAATTTTATATCCCCTTATATTTCATGCATTCTCTAAATTATAAAACTCGAGAGCGCCGCTGTTATAACAAGGCAGTCAAAAGAATGCTGACATTTGAAAAGCTGTATCAAAAGATAGTCTTTCTGCTGTCAGTAAAATGACGATTTTAAGAATAGAATAGAATAGTATTTATTCGATGCAGGCAATACAATAGGCAACAACAACACAAAAAAAAGTACAGATTTACAATATATTTTAGAATCTTCTGCTCATTTAACAGACAGCTAACCAAACACAATTCTAATTAAAACCACTGAACTATAAATAAGTGAGAAGTAATTAAGGTAATTAAGTTTGTTTGCGCAGTAGTTATTTGAAGTACTATTGAAATATACAATTTGTTTTAGGTCTGAAGGTCGATTCGTATAAGACTGAGATGATTGAAACGGTGACGTCAATATTAGAGTGTTTATTGAAAGCGAATTAAGAACAGCATTTGCACATGTTGCCAAGTAAAAAATAAAGAGTAAAATAAGTTTTTTGGAAAACAAGAAGCAAAAAAAAATGTTTCGGACATCATCCCGCAATCGCTAATGTTTGCAGGGTTGCATCTGCGGGCCGTGTACATCTGTCGAAATTTAACGGTCCCGGATTGGCGTGAGTTCGCAAACCATCTGCCACTCGTTTCGATTTCATACCGAGATATGTGGATAACGACAGATGTAAAAATATTCGAAACAGAATAAATACAAGCAAATTGTAAAGTCACATTGAGAGTTCGTGCGCTTACAGCTACCTATACATATAGAATTAACATAACAACAATCAAAAGAGCTCCTAAGAACAGCAAAGTATGTACATTCTTCATAGAAATGATTTACTTAGACTTCGAAGCATTGATAAGATATCGCACTTTGAACTTACTATTTATAATAAGCCAGTTAGTAATAGAGACTGTCCCGGATAACTACGTGTTCTAATTTGGTTGAATAACCACAATACGGTATGAAATAAATCAAGCGTTTGATGTGTAAACCGAGGAAGGAATGCCATTGTGGTATCAAAAACGCATTAACGCGTGCAATACAACCGAGCACGTGCATGATAAGTAAAATAACTGTTTACACACGATATTGATAAAATTAATAGTGGTGATTGTTTAGTATCTAAAACTATACTTATAATATATTTCGTTTTTGTTTTTAAACGCGCTAATCTTTAGAGCTACGGTCGAGTCGGGTTGGAAAAAATATTTCTGTATGGGATAGCCAAATTCATGGTGTATAGTTATAGGCCATAATTATAACATCACGCTATGATGACCCAAGGATGATGGATGGATGTGTGGTGTGACGAGAATGGATAAAGTGAGAAATGTGTATATTAGGGTAAGTTTGAAAGTGGCGCCAGTAACTGAAAAGTTGAAAGGGAATCGTTTGTCTTGGTATGGTCATGGGAAGAGGAGGGATGAAACGCATCTTACTAAAAGAGTTATGAGTTTACATGTAAATGGATGGAGAGGGAGACCAAAGAAAAGATGGATGGATTGTGTTAGAAGTGATATGAAAGAAAAGGAAGTTAGTGATAGCGTGACGAGTGACAGGACAGAATGGAAGAAAAAAACGTGTTGCGCCGACCCCAAATAAAACGGGACAAGGGCAGGAAGATGATGATGCTATGATGACCCATGAAAGCGGAGCAGTAACCAAAAGACGCGTATGTATTTACATTTAAAACTGTGCACTTATAAGTTCATATTAGTACGGCTGGCCTCGCAGAGTGCTCTTGTACTCAGCGTAGCGTTCTGGCTGACGGTTTTTGCTTTGAAAGCCCGATGAATGTACAAAATAAAATGGTGTGTCATCCTTTATGTAAGTAAAGTCTGTGGATACAACAGCAAGTGTGTTTATGTTGACGCGCATATCAATTAAAAGCAGTAGGCGTAATATAATGAGACTTTCTCCGTTAATGTTCTCAAGGCCTTCTGCTATCATTGTTTTGGGTAGAAAGTTAGTTGTTCAAAGTTGGTAAAAGGTTTGTACCTAGTTGTGAAATCGAGATAACAACGAGAGCCTGACTCTTGTTTTTGTTTTATCATATAATAATTAATTCAAAGTTGAAAACTTTGGCAGAAAAACAGACCGTTATGTACAGATAAGAAAATGAATACAGGAACTCGGCACATAGCACCAATTTCTAAAATAAGTAGATCGGAAATTGATCCCTCGGAGATTCTAGTCAACAACAGCTGTATTGTGGGAAAATTAAATCAAATATTCAACAAAGTAAATAGACCTTGAATGTTAACAAGGTCAGAAAGGACCGTAGGCGTGGCGATCCCATTGTGATCTAAAATTCAATAAATTGAAACGGGGATCCAATCGACCCGTATTATGTTTGTCGAAGGGATAGCTATTGATAACCACCACGGATATCTATGATAACCACATTTATCACGACGTCACCCGTATAAATGTATTATTAATTAAAGGGGAATTTGTCATGTCATATACATCAATTTTCATTTAGTAGTCCCCTTTTAGTAGTTAAACGGGACGTTTTCATGCTTAACATAATTGATTAAAAGCTGTTTCAAGTTCAATGTAGACGATGCGTACTAATAAAGCAATAAGAGAAAGCATTGACAATTAAAGAAGCATAAAATCGGGCTACGGAAATGTTCGAAAGAGTTGCCGTGGCCATATAACCCAAAAGACAACTGAAGGAACACAGGCGAGTTTGAGTCAGTAAAAGTCTGACACACCTGAAGAAGTTACTTAATGATTTCCCACCCCACCTCAAAGAGAAAAAAAAAACACAAAAGCACAGAGACTGAATGGAAACAGACTACTCAAGCAACTGCGATATGCTTTTAACCCTATATGCTTTGAACGTAATAAACAACGAACAAGACATTCTTCTTAGTGCCAGACGAAGTGACCGAAGCAATTTCCGACTGGACCGGATTAGACTATTTCTACCGTGCATCTATCATCGAGTTACGTCCTTCCTTTTGACCCAATATACTGACTGTATTCGCTGCCTGACGACTAATCGAAGTATATTTCCAACTTCCAGTTTACCAATATAGTCTTCGTATTCGAAAACAAATGCTGTTCTACTAACGAAGCAAACAATAACCATACAAGCGCGTGCGCAATACTGAAGTATGTTTAGTGTGTTGCATGAAGAAACAGGTGTTCGTAGTATTGGCTGGTTAGCCAAATTTCCACAGAAAACGTAAAAGAAGTTGTGTCGATAGTGATTTCTTTTAAGAAATCACTATCGATACAACTTCTTTTACGTTTACCAAAGGTAGCTCGTAAGTTTATAACCCAAGTATACTCGTATTTTCACCGTCTGGACTAGCGTTAACCTATTGGCTTAGGGTATGATTTTTGTCATAATTATATAATTTGTCATAATAGGTATTTTTATTCTGTACTGTATTGAACATGTCTGGGTACTTAATAAAACATATTGGTCCCGATTCAAATTGATCATCTCCATTCGTACCTACATCATACATGCGTCTGTCACATTCATATATGATACATCAATGAATGTTCAAGTGTTTACCGAGGTCATTGAAACAGGGCCATAGGGACTGATGGAATTCTGACTCATTCATCCATACTAATATTATAAATGAGAAAGTAACTCTTTCTGTCTGTTACATCTTCACGTCGTGAACTTCCTGGAACTTTTTATCCCGGGAGTATGTTTCTTTAAGACAATTTTCTATTTTAATGTGGGCAAATCCGCTGGCCGAAGTCTGTTAATCAAAAGTTCATTACGAACATGATTTGATGATTAATACGTCGTGTCTACGAAGAATAAATCTTGTTTTCCTCAATTAGCGCTGGCGTCAATAGCAGGACTACACTTATATTGGTATTAATTTTGATGCATTTTGTGTTGTTCATTTTTTTAATCTCTTCTGATTCAATTATTTGCAGACTATAAGATATCCATATATATTCAGTCTATATGTTTTGCTTTAAAGCACGGAGGAATTAAAAAATTATGGAATTAGTTTGAACCGGTTCCATTCTTTTCATGTGCAATCCGAGCTGAATAAAAATCATTGTCTTATCTTATCAGCACTTAAATAGTGGCAAAAGAATTCCACATCAAATCGTGCCAGTGCTCATTCCATGTCTTTAGCAAGCCGACTAAGTTTTAATTGCTTTACGTGTTAAGCTTCTCATAAAGGCTCTTCAGGACGCACATACAGTCCCAGTGAGCCACAATCTGAGTTCTGCGTTAGATCATGACAAGGTTTAAATTACTGCCGGTATTTCGCAAAGTTATTAACAAATATTTCATGGATATTTGATAGTGTTTAGTCATTGCATGGTAGATGCGAAGATTGCCATTCGTTCCCCTGAACGCATTAAATTGATGGTTTGTTTTCTAATAAAAGGTAAGGTATTGTGTTAGTGGCTCTGACCTATAAAAAACAAAACACTGCGAAAGGAGGTCACTTCGGGCTATCACTTATCGCCATTTTCTAGCCTTTGACCAAAAACTTCTGAAAGTCGGACAATATAGGCTGATATAAGACTTTATTGGGTACACATTCAATTTCAAATTACAATATTATAGTCGGACTAGCTTCTGCCAGCGGCTTCGCCCGCGTAAACATAGGTTTCCCCATACATACTTTGGACCCCCGTTTCATCCCCTTAGGGGATGAATTTTGGAAAATCCTCTCTTAGTGCTCGCTTACATCATAAAAGGAACCCTTGTGCAAAATTTCATACTCCTTGGCCCTGTAGTTTCAGCTGTGGGTTGATATGTCAGTCAGTCAGTTACTCCTTTTATGTATATATAGATATAAAGCAAATCCCTAACCAGATTATATTGACGATTTACTTACACAAATTAAAAATCGTCGCTGTTCGACTGTGCGTGTGTGGTTGTGTGTGTGTGTGTGGCTGTGCGTCTTGCATGTAACCCTCAAACGTACAACGCTCCGGGGAGTCATCGCTTTCCTCTCGACACAATGTTGGGTTCCTAAACACTCAAAAACGTTTGCTTCCTTCCATTGCGAGGGCAATTATACCGCTTCCTCTAAACACAATAGAATGTAAAAGCCACTTGCCGTAACGAAGCAACAATTATTAAGAAGTGAAGGTGACACAACTGGATTCTATGACGAAATCTTCTAAATGAAGTTTCTGCCTGTTTTCATGTCACCAAGAGTTAAATGTGTTATGAATACCGTATCTCTCGTAACTGTTACCTCATTCATTTTAATAAATTCAGGTCTCTATTGTATATTTTTCACGAGTTTGTTATCTGTAACGATATCCATTATTCAACACTGACTCTCTTTCATGTGGCAATATTTCTAAGATTTACTACCCGTGTAGCACTTTATTTTATAATAACAAACGTCAACTCGTGCGCACATGTAGTTCAATGTTGTTGAATATAAAAAAAACATTATTTGATTAGTTTGAAATACTTAATGTCAGTAAAGGAAATCCTGAATCGAACTAGACCTGATACAATCTCTCGTCGTTTCACCTTGAAATAGTTCTGATTTTTTCTTTCAATAATGACGTAACAAGCTTTGTTTCAAACGTAAGTAAAAGCAAATGATAGAAGGATAGTAAAAACGTCACTTGGCAATCAAAGTCTGAGTCATAAATCTATCTGGAGATATAAAACTGTGGTTTATCTAACGAAGATATAAATAGGTGTCTTAGTGCCAAAGATTGATAAAATAAAATAGATAGAAATTATCTATTACGCAATCAAAGAAAGACAATATGCCTACAAAGAAATACAATTTGTTTATTGGATCAGCAGGAGTATAAGTAGTTTGTGACGTGAACAAAAGAAAGGATTTGACCGTAGAGATGATGAAAAGCTCCGCTATCAAAGACAAAGAAAGGTCCTGAGGCAAATGCAAAATTATCAGGTAAATAATTTCTACATTTTCTACCAACGACAAGTAGATACATAATTACATATTATAAAATGCAGAACCGGCTACCAGATATCTGGCGATGACATCATACTACGCTCACCAATGCGCCTACAAAGCACGGTGGCCATTTCAGTGTCTAGGGGCAAGGCAAGCCCATATTCAACATTCACCAGTTCTATCAGACATTGTACAGGCTGTTATGTAACAAAATGAATGAGATCCACGCCCAGATTCAACTCAGATTATTGTCCTCCAAGTAGAGACAATAGGCTTAAAGATTTTTGTCATAAAATTTAATTAATCAAACCTTTGCAATTCGGTTGATGGTTCGAGAAAACCCGCATATAATCAAGTCTAGTTAGAATACAATAAATCCATTAGGGCGATGTTTCACGACGACGACGTCTCGCAGACACCCACGTCAAGCAGTAATGTATTACTAGCTACTCGTTTCTTAGTGGCCTCATTGTTATTTTATTGGCTACAGAAAGCCTGCCTTTTACCCAGTAGACGTAAGTAATCACTGTAATACAGAAAATACAGTTACGTGGCGCTGCTGATCGTGAATAAAACCCTGATACTCCATTACCTAATCACAACAATAGATTATTTCTTGAAATCACAACTGTACGCAACGGATAAATTTTGTTTATTCGTTCCGCTCACTTCCCGTCATGCTGATAATATTAGCAATTACCACAATTTTAGTTTCTATTTTAACGCCTGAATTTCAAACAAAAGATTAATAATTCTACTCTAAACATTGTTTTAGATATTCATTGCATAATGGATCGTTTGCCGAGCTAATATTTAGTCACTATTTATGGTCAATTACTGGGTAAACCAATCGCGTAAGAAACCACATGCCTACATTTTACTTCTAAGTATATCATTCATGCGGTTGGCGATTCTATTATCAAGCTCCGTCCTGAGTAAGAAGATCGATTTACTTATAACGCGTTCCATAATAGTTATAACAAGTAATATTTTGTTAATAAACTGAATTAAACCCACGCTCAAGCAGTCCGCTTAATTTTTACGATAGTATCGACCTTGTAACGTGCAAGGCGAGTTAAACCTATGAATTGCTACTTCCGAACTAAGCGAACGAGGCCGACCGCCGAATTATCCGAACATGCTCCAATTGAAACCAGCGAGACACTAAACAGTTAGTCATTAGTATTTATCCCGAATGGAATCGTTATCAGCTTATTCAGTGCTGAAAACATTTTTCCAAGGATTTCCCCGGACAATGTTTTGGTAGTCGGTTACCAAAACAACCGTGACTAACCGTGGCATGGAAAATCGTCTGCCAATTTCTTGCAATTTGCAACCGTGACTGAACACAGGGATTTATTCTAATATTTGTATGACACATTCGAATGATTTTAGCTTTTCACTGAATTAAAAGAGTAGCGTGCTGTTATTTCTGTTATTGACTTCTAAAGTCATGAAATATTATTATGGATGCTGTAAACCGTAAAAAGAAATACTCCCAAAAGAACCTTCACTTTATGGTTAACCAAAGTAGTAGCTCGAAACTTTTGTTCGTTCGACCTTCATAAATGTTTTCCTAATCTACATCCAGCAGACAAGATGACTAATTTATGTACATAGCGTCCGAGTCCCTTGACCCGTGAGATTACGTAGATTGAATCATCATGCTTGAGACACACTAGAGGGGGCAGTTGCATTGGACTGTGGGCGACCATTACACCAATGTCCCTCTCGTGGGTGAGGGCCCCTGATTGATCGTTTCCGTCCATTGTGTCACTCCCTTTTATACACCCCACAGGCCTATAATACTCGGCTCGTTCAGCGCTCACCGTAACAAATGTCATCGAAATAGATTATCATGTACTGACGTAAGGTCCTTGTGTTACTATAAATATCTGACGTCTTGTTAACGTTTGGAGAATTGTTCTTCAGATACAAATAAAATAAATTGGTTTCAATACCAGAGGATGATTAGTTAAACTTAATTGTATACTAGCTACATTATGGAAGGTTAATTAAAATCAAATCAATACAAATAACGATACGACCTACACCGGTGGTAGTAACATCGTTTGAGATATTATGTAGGGGTGTGTTCAAATATCATGTGTATAATAACCTATTTCAGGGTTTCTGGGGCGTCCCCATTTCGCAGGGTCAATGTACAGTTCTTCCCATATATTATATCCAAATTTATTTACCGCATCGTTAACTACAACGTTAACAAAGGAATATGATGGAGACTTTAATGTGGGGAAAGGGAAATGACGTCATATTTTAAATTAAATCTGTTTTGAGTATGGCATCAGCATTTCACCGCACACTGAGCAATCGCAGACGAAATAAAAAGTAACTAACACAGACTTTAGAAGAGCTTGGGTGAGTCAACGTGCAAAATATAAAACACGACGTAAGATAGCGACTAACAGGAAATTATACATCTAATATTTGCGTAGATTAGTTGACATAACCACTCATGTTTTGATAAACTGGCCTGATGATATCGTAGATGTGGGAAATAGTGTTAACAAATTCGTAAAAGCTGCAACGCAAAAAGAATTACGGATGCTGTTGCTGACATCTTTAATATAGCCATATTTTCTGAAACTAAATAACAAACACGAGGTGAGGTTGAAGTACTTAGAAAATCATAGTTTATACGTACTGTGCGTAGTAGAGATTTACAATCTTCATGACCGACATCTCTTCAATGCCAACATCGATCGTTCTAGGAATTATTTTCTCTCTGACATAAAACAATCTGTCTGTCTACATTAAGCTGACTTGATTGCTTCCGAAGCTGTTTTTGCTATTATCTATCTAGCTGACCTAAACTTGGAAAAGGTCAAATTAATGCTGTATAACGGAATAGAGGAATAGAATCGAGAGTGAAAAGATAAAATAAATTAAAAAAAAAAACCAAATTGAAAATGAAATTAGTTTAATTTAAAGATGTTCAACTAAAGTTTGCAAAATACTTAAATGCAGGATATATGAGAGAGAAAAACGAGAAACGGACTAGAATAATATCACAGTGGTAAACCAGGGAAGGCAAAAAAAAAGTAAAGGTCGATAAATAAAACATTGGGGAGAGGACCTTAAAAGAGCTGGCGATCCAAAATGGATCAGAATTGCAAGAAACAGATAGGTGGAAATCTTTGGAGGAGACCTTTGTCGAAGGACAAACTGTTATTGAAAAAACCGATCGTCAGTATGTATTGTAAATGGTAAAACAGCAATAAAGGTTTATTTTATTTATTTAACACACTTCAGCTATTATTAGGGATGCCTCTCAAGTCTCCTTATCCCAATACTTTCATTTCATCTTCGCAGGTCGTCGCGCCAGTGCCATTAACTTTTATCCCCCATTCTATGTGGAAGAACAAAATAATATTTTCGCAACGACACGGCGTCACTCAGTGATATTCACATTCACAAGATCACAACTTTTAAGATTTCGTTTTGAAAATGCGTCATCTGACTAAAAGCAGATCAGACGACTGTATTTTTAATCATCTCGACTAATGGTAAGCAACTGAATCTTTATATCAAACCCGTGGGCGTATTAGGACTACAGCACACTGTGGAAATATCTTGCAATATCTAGTAACGCCAGCAGTTGATAACATAGTGAAGCAGTAGATGTTTCATATGTAACGGTTAAATTGTAAACAATTGGATTCTCTGTGACAAATTAGCACACAATGAAATATTGAACGTGTATTGTTGGTCTGACACAATTTTTTTTTGTGAGTAGGGATCATCAAATAACTTCTGCTCTGAGGGGAGTGACTAGGAGTGACAGAGTTTTACAGAACTAAACCCATCTATGTTCTTTCAGTTGCCCTTTGATATCCTGGGCCGCAGTAAGTCTTTCGAACAATCCCGCAAGTCTGACACTAACCTATATTGTACCAACCACATACTCGCTCAATATCGTGTGAACTCTTTCAGTTCTGGTTATTTGATGACGGCACTCTGGCGGCTATGTTATAGACACTTTAAATCGATCGTGTGTTACAGCCTTAGTCCGACCTCGATAAGAATCCGTGGGAAGACACATTATGGTCGCTCTTGTCTCACAATGGAGTCTGTGTTGTCTTTACGTCGGGTCCGTTACAGATCCCATGAGATTGCTAATGCGATGCCATCCGTTATGATTGCATCCAATAAACACTTGACTTGAGCTGTGAAGAGAAATTGGCTCAAGTTACTGTTTCAAGTTAAAATAAAACAAGCTGTTGTAGGCTTTCCATCAAAACGGAAGCCATCTAAATGTTTGCCTTTTACATCTTTTTTCATAAGTTGTTTATGCCTTCAAGCAATATGGCTATGGGTAACACAATTTGATGTTGCCTCTCACTGCTTGTCGCACGCTTTTCATCCGATTTCTTGTGTGGCCATTAAATCCATTCATTTGGCTGCCAGTCTGTATTGTCAAACATTCACAAGCAATTCAGACGTCTAGCGTAGTTAAGGATTGTCTTATACGATTACTAAGATCGGTTATAGTTATACAGTATTAGTTTTGCTCTGGATCGCAAGTGGTTGAACAAAACCACAAGAATGTTTTCGTTAAATATAACCCCATTATGACGTAGTTACTTATTTCCTGTTGTTTCTAACTTATTTTCTTTGATTTTCCTCTCAATCTCAATTTGTTATTGTATTAAATTAATTTTCTGTCCATCGTCAAGTACTTGCGTACTTACCTGTAGCGAATATTGCGTCAGGTAAATAAATAGCTTTAGCAGTGAACAGTTTTCCTCTTTTTAGAACTTGTTCTGAAAATAAGTAGGTGCAACTTTATAACAATTACGATGTGTGAATTGTTCAAAGTTGAACATTAATAGAATCCTTTATCAATTCTTGGAACTGGCACAAATCAAAACTGCTCCAGAGAATTTGCGGTGAAGTGACGTAACGCTATATTTAGCATTGTTCCTTTAACTCAGCTTGATAACGAACACATTAGTGAAACGCTGGCCATTAACAAGAGGCGTAAACAAGAAATAAAATGATTCATAACATAACATGTACGGAACTGGGCACCGTGTTCAACTTGGACTTCAGAACAGTGTAATAAAAGATTGTAAGCAGCACAGTGTCATATTATCTTCATTCATCGACGCGAAGACATATTTCCAAACATTCTTTTACATATCAAACTCTGGGAAACGTAATACAAGAGGTTTAGTATACAATTTCAATTGTGCAGTTGTATTAAATTTCGTTCGGGTTGATTTCATGGAACAATTGGGTTACTTGTAATTGCAACTTACAAGAGCTATGTTGGCTTCTGAATTCGACGGATTTTTTATTGTTGTGTGGATAAAAGTACAATACACAAATAAATTGGTTTAAGATAATGATTACCTAGTTTTTATCATATACAGTGGAATTACAAAATATCCACAATTTTCCCAGAACTAGTTGAAAACAATAGCAAAATTAACTATTATCTTTATTAATAAACCAAGCATCAACAACAGGAAAAACCTGACGGACGGAATTTCAAGTCAAATTAAATCTGTGTATTCTTCATTACCATAAATACCTAGGATGTTAATTAGGCTAAATTATGTGAGACTCGAAGTTTACAATAAGAAGGATTAAACAGAACTCAACACGAACGCATTGGCCGCCACGTGATTGCGGTAACATTCTTCGGTGCACGTGTACCGAGTCGAAGAGTACAAACTCATGACTTATTAGACGTGTTTCGAGATTTTTTTCGTTGATAGACGCTATAGCGGTGACGATGACGTGATGATACAATTCTGACTCAGCGCCAAAAGGTAGGTTCCAATCAAATAAAAATTATATATAACTTCTACTTGTATGATCACCCTGTAATAAAAAAAGATGCTAGGCAAAAATAAACACTATAATTTGTGTTTATTTTACTTGAATGAGGTCTTGATGATAACAGTATTATACAGTCTCTTAATATGCGTATTCCAAGTCACCTTTAAAGTCGCTAAAGGAAATTGTCTGTTATAATAATATATTATGTACTGAAAAGCAACTATTAAGCCTTACAACACTATCTTATCTCTACATTTCGCCAGCTCTATTTGCACAATTTTAATTAGGTATATTCAAAGCCGTAAACAATTACATACGGGTAAAAAATGCATGAAGCCATACCGTTCTAATAATTAGTACTCATATCATATACCGACGAACGCAATCGTGTCACGGATTGACTACAAAAAATGCTTATGATAAATCAGGACCATAATTTTATGAGCTCTACAGAGACATGGCTGCCTTGGAACATTTAATCTTAGTATCATTTGAAGAGTATTGTGTTTCCAATAGAATAGAATTATGTTGGAGGGGTCTAGTTAATTTGGACGATAACAATAAACCAGCTCGTTTATTAATCGCGGGCGTCTTGGTCAGTAGCATGTCGCATTCCTGGAGCGCCGATGTTGATTGGCAACAATGAAGGGTCAACATAATAAGCGTGGTAATTGGCTAAGTAGTTACACTAGTTACACTCGAATTCTGAAGGGAGACACTAGATAACGATATTAACGTGGGCGCCAAATGACTCATTGGACGAAGGTTATTGATACCATGATTGTCCATGATGCATAATAAAATTGATCATTTGAACCCAGACAGCACTTTTACGCATGCATCGAGTAGATAGCAGCGTGCGTGGAGTACAATAAAAAGTTGTTCTGCTGTAGGAAAGTTAGCGCAACTAACTTTTGCTTTTATCTATTTTTTGCTTCGATTTCAGTTCGCTAGCAAAAAGTTTGGCTAGCGATGTGGTAACTTCCAATTTCCGCTCATAGCTGCTGGAGATTAAGTTATGATCCCCATTCAGCTGAGTATGTTGATAATTTCACTGGCCACAGCACTAGGATTACAGCCTTGTAATGCTTTTATGGGCGGGTCGCGTGACCGTCTCCTTCCACAAAGGCACAAACTAATTGACACAGTACACAAAACCAGTGCTACTGTTGGCTTTGAAGCGACAAAAACAAGGTTATATTCAACACATTCTACATTACTATCAATTGTTCTAAATCAAATGATCGATTACGGTCGAACAAAACGCTTTTGTTTCAAGCGTAACATGAACAAAAAGCAAATTAATCATTGGTCCAGGCCGTTGATTAATCCATTCAAAATTGTTAACTGAATTGACGTTTTCATGAATATTTACGATCAGAGAGAAATATGAAACAGCGTTGAAGCTCTATTGTTCAATGAAACGTCTCGTTTAATTCTGCTTGCGTATTCCGTAGCACGGATGAGCAGCGCAGTTGAGGTTTCGGAGAGGAAAAACAAAATCAAGGAAATCATTAAAGCATGACAAAAAGGTAAAGCTTCATTGCTGAACAAAAGGAATTTACATTATAAATTACGGATCGTGAAGATTGACGACAATTTGCCAACCTTGTGTTGTATTGGTTGCGAATGTCACCGAGATGACGAAAATAGCTTGTACTTTACACCTACTTACATGGTGAGATGCTTCGTTACTTGCAAATTATACATTTTGAGTGGTTCTTTTTTAGTGATAAGCAGATATTTAAATAAAAAAAGAAAATGTTACTTATGATTAAATTTTAACTTATCAGATCACACTGATATTATAAAGGCGAAAGTTTGTGAGTACCTATGTTTGTTACTTCTTTACGCTCAAACAGCTGAACGGATTACGATGAAACTTGGCAAACGGGTAGACCATGACCTGTATTAGCACATAGGATACTTTTTATCCCGGGACTATGTTCCCTTTGCTGCGCGGTATCTTCTCGGCCAACATACCAGTGTCTCAAGACGAAATTCTATGACCAGTGCGTGTTGCCAGTGATGACATATGGCTCCGAAACGTGGTCGCTCACAATGGGCGTTCACCCAGAGGGCAATGGAAAGGGTTTTGCTCGGAGTTTCCTTGCGTGATCGAATTAGGAAAGAAGATATCCGCAGGAGAACCAAGGTTACCGACATAGCATGAAGAATCTCGAAACTTAGGTGGCAATGGGCAGGACACATTGCTCGCAGAACAGATGGTCATTGGGGCCGAAAGGTTCTGAAGTGGCGACCGCGTACCGGAGGAAGCACTGTTGGAGGCCTCCTACAAGGTGGACCGATGACCTGGTACGGGTTGTGGGAATCCGATAGATGCGAGACGCACAGGACCGATCATTGAGGCGAAACTTGGACGTGGACGTCTTTCGGCTGAAATGATAATGATGATGATGTTCCCTTCGGATAATTTTTTACTATCATGCGGGGAAAGCCGCTGGCAGCAACTAGTAAGATTTATATAAACGAATATTTCAATCTAGATTCTATCAAATATGGCTCCAATAATTCTTCGCTTAATATAAAGTCGCTTTCCGCGTCTATCTGTTTATGCGCTAACTCCTGAAACGCAATCAATTTCGATTCGGTTTTCACTAATAGAAATAGTGTTATACGAGAAAGACTTATTGTGCATAGTTTGCACATGTGCGAAGCTGGGACAAGTCGCTAGTTTAAAAATAATCAATACATTTGCAGTAGACGCAAATACAGAACAAAAAAAAAGTTAAATGTTATTCTGACATGGCATGCTTACCGTGTGAAATGGAGAAATCAATAGAAAACCAGGTACTTATGAATCGGTCATGAGGGCAACAGACAAGCTAATGATCATAATATATTATCATGGCTTTGCTTTAGCAATCTCTTTTTACTAGCCTAGCAACTTAATAGAAAATCTAATACCTAAATGGATTATTTTTATTCAGTTATTAAATGAAATGATGATGATGATTCAGTTATTAGGTTGTAGTGTTCAACTAAAGTTCTTGCAACTACAGAAAGGTATATTTTTAGCACCTCATTAGCGACATTCAATGAAAGATGAGTACTACAACTCCTACGCATATCTCACTAGTATCTTAATATGTAATAATAATTTCATTCTGTACTGAACTCATTCAGCTTTGAGCTTACTTCAGTATTCCCAAGCCGAAATCTATCCTTAAAACATAAATAAAGAGCAGCTTTGAGAGAAATTAATTACAAGCTCTAGTTGGCTCAGAAAATATTAATTTTCGAGAATTTAAATTATATTATGGAAGTATTCCTTGGAGCCTCGAATTTTGCGAAACGCCTACGACGAATAAGTTCATCTTACAATCATTAAAATTTCTATGTTTTTCCTAATGAATTCACGTATGAAATCTAATAAGTTCTTGAATTGAATTTATATCGGTAGTGGATAATCTATGAGCATGTTTTACGGTTTAATGTAGGTATGTTTACTTTAATGTCAAGGGTTCTACGAGTAAATCCGAGGTAAAGACATGGCGTGTTGAGGTGAGAACATAGGAAATCAAGGTAGGTAACCGCTTTCCGTAGTAGACTCGAGACGCTGACCACTTTTACTTTCGCCTCCGTACATTCACCTGGGCTGAGAGCTGCGGTCAAAGACGCCCTACATTCCGTTCGATGTTTACTGTAGGTATCTTTTTTTTGAGGTAGAAAATCATCCAATAGCATCTCCCGAGTGGGGCGAGAGGGTGTGTCAGACTTTTACTAAGGGCTCCCACAAAACTGCGATGCGATATGACGATTTCGTGCGGCAAACCTTCGGTTCAAGTGAGCATACAATGTGCGATGCAAATCAATTCGCAAGTTTTTGCGATGCGTCGGGCGAGCTCAGTTTTTACGATGCGACATCGCATCGCAGTTTTGTCTTTGGGCCCTAAAATCACACTGTGTCCACAGTGTGCCACATGTAGACACATGTGCCAGTTGTGATTTTAGGTCGGTCGATTAGTGTGCCACATTTCGCCACTCACTTCTCACACTTCGCCACTTTTTCCAGTCATGAAATGAGCATAAGCACCCATGAGGTTTTCTAAAAGCCGGCGCCCCTGCCGTAGAGTCAAGAGCGGTGCGGATCTGGTCAGACCAACGTATTGGGGCTGCGCCCGCGAGGTTATTCCCATCCACTTTACTAGTCACAATGAGCCTTTCAAGACTGCCACCGTCTTTCCTTGCAATATGACCGAACTATTGCAGAACCTTGCGAAGACACTCGGACGACAGCCGTGAGGAGATTTTGAGTTCTTGCAAAATGGACACGTTGGTCCGAAATGCTGTCCAAGGGATACGGAGCATCCTTCTCCAGCACCACATCTCGGTGTCGATGCGTTTGCGGTCTGCAGCTTTTAGCGACCAAGTCTCAGCGCCATACGAAAAGATCGAGAAGACTAGTGTCTGTACCAGTTTGGTTTTGGTCTTTACGGAGATGTTGCGATCTCTCCAGACTTTATAAAGCTGAGACATGGCGCTCTTAGCCAAACAATTCTCCTGCAAACTTCCCTCTCGCACGACCCATCGTTACCAGGCCTGGCGCACTTCTAACTATAGGTATAGAAATATGCCTACGCCCGCGGCCTCTCTTGCGAGGCTAAATTCGGTAGAGTGTCACACGCGTGTTCGATTTTCCGCTTGACCCGCGCTAACAAAAATTATTTTCGAATTTTTTATCGAGTTTTATTTCAAGTATTTGCGACATTTTTCACGTAAACGAGTCAATGACCTTAAAGATCTTTCAATATAAGTAGACCTTCCAGTAATAGTGACTACCTTACTAATGCAAGGTCAACATAGACTGGAATTATATCTTACAAAATGTTAATTATTATGTATAATAACGTCATAAACGACCTACCTTTTAAAAATTATATATGAACGCAAAGCTAACGACATACAAAACCAACAAAGTTATATACACTTCATTTTAATTACCTATTTTATTTGTTTAGATACCTAACTAAATGTAAACAATCTCTTGACACTTCTTTAAGATGACTTATAAAAATATGTTTTAAAATATGGATTTATGTAAATAGGTAGAAATCAATAAGGTACCTATCTACCATATAATTTTAGAAAATCTGATTATATTTTATGTAGTAAAACGTAAGTAAGTACCTATTTCACATTTTTCAAAAACACACAAGTCCTAACCCTATAACAAGAGCGGCCTGTTCAAAGGCGCATAATGGGCATAATAAAAGAGACTCTCGTCGCGCGGACTTACGGTGCATTTTGATTCGTTACGAGCGCCACTGGATCTGGTAGGCTAATAAAATCAAGGTCGTGTTCGTGCCGTGCAATGTATTATGAACATTAGCGCTGTTATTAGTAGGTTTAAATTCGTATGTTTGCTATCAATGAGTGCAATTTCTGTACTTGTACTATTTCTTATTCTGTGTCGTTACTAACATTACGTTGCCAGAAGACTAGTTATACATATTGTGACAGATTTAATCTTGGATGTAAGAAGTATTTTCGGGATTGTTCGTAACAGTTAGCGCCCGACTGGAACGCAAAGGACATCTGAAAGAACACAGGTGGGTTTTAGTCAGAAAAAGCCTGACACTCCCTCTCGATCCACCCAGAGCGTGAGGGAGTGATGTGAGAAATTTAAAAAATAAATACATATTCTCAGACGAATAAAAAATTGGTCTGAGTACATATTTTGATCGATGTTAATACAGTTTTAAAAGCCAACAGAAATTGCAATTTAAACAGTACTTAAATAAATATTTTAACAGGTTGCTGTCATCAAGCATTCATTATTTTATAATATAGCATAATCAGCCTTATAATGTTCCCACTGCTGGGACTCAGGCCTCCTCTCTCTAGGAGAGGGAATGGGCCGTAATCCACCACGCGGGCCCAGTGCGAGTTGGTGGATGTCATATGTCTTTGAATTTTTGTTTCTAGGACATGCCAGTTTCCTCACGATGTTTTCCTTCACCGTTTTGAGAGCAGTGGTGATGATATAAATTACACAAAGTAATGCACCTGGCTGGGTTTGAACCCGCGACCTACAACTCGTAAGTCGGGGCCGTTACCACTCGGCCACCACTGCTCATTCGGCCACCACTGCTCTGCATTCATATTAATGCAACTATAATAGCTTACTGCATATTAAAAGATTTTTTCCACTGGCAACTATTTTTCATAGCATACTAATAAAAATCAGTAACAGGTGTTCAACAAGTTACCAGAGCAGAACATACCTTATGTGTGATTATAAGTAGAGGCAACACTGGAATGCCAGTTAAAAAGGAAACAAGAAATCACTAATGAGCAAGATCCCAAGGCTGGTTATTGTAATGTAATGCTTAAATATTAACATAATAAATGTTAATTAAGTTATTAAAATTTACACCCTGGTCATAAAATTTCAATATTTACGAGATTCAAGTATGTTTTCGTAAAGGTACTTAGAAAGTATTTTTAGCTATTTGTATTTAGCTAAATATGCAGATCAGAGAATGACTTATGAAAGTTTTTACATAAAAAGAAATCATATTGCATTTAACACAGTAAACTGGTCCATGTCTAATCTGGCATCCCTTATAATTCATATTATTGTTCAATTAACTTTAGGTAAATTGATTTATTTGTTCTGGTAAAAAAAAATAATTGTAGAACAATATTTTAGAACCTTTTAATCCAGTATTATAGAATAAAACCTGTTTAAAAATTGGTTCCATTTTGGTCTACTTATTAGTTGTTTATTTTGAAATTGAGAAACAATATGTATTTTTTTTTATTAATATATACTAGTGCTTGGCTGCAATTCCACCTGATGGCAAGCAGCAATGCAATTGTTGATGTTGAGGTGCACTAATGTAGGTGCCAGATAAACTTTGAAAAACAGTCATTGACTCTCCTACATTTGTTGACATTCTTAAATTAAAAAATGCAAATAAAGACATAAAGCTGTCTTGAATCGACCTCTATCGCAATCCTTTACATTTTCTTGTAATGAAAAACATTTAATTGGTTGTTTTTAGGGTATCTACGCAGAGATATTAGGAAAAGGTCAATGTACTTTATTCCATGTTTATCTGTTGCCTTGTATAGTTTATACATAGTATCTAATTTATTGACTGTATATTTGCTCCTTTAAATGATACAGCTAGCAGACAGAAATACTTAGATCCCAATCACCTAGTTTCATAATTTATTTTAGATTTAATTTTGAAGTTAAAACAATTCCACTTTTAGGTGCCTATTAATTGTTGAAGAGTGCCTTTTTGTACCCTCTTTCACAAATTTATTTATGAGGATATTCAAATGCATTACGTGACTCAGTCAATTTTTGATAAGATATAAGTAATTAATTAGATATGATATGAACAATCTCCTGAAGTTTCAAAAGTGCCTAACTTTTTTGTTATCATTTTTATTTCAGTAACACTAATGACTGATAATAGTTTAAATTTAAATTGAAAACATGTGTTTACACATGTTAGAACATTAGGTGCAAGACTGATAGACAATAATTATATGACATATTTTTGTAGTAGGACAAAAACATTGTACAGGAGTCCATGTGAACTACTGAAGAATCATATGCTGACTAAACTAAACAAATAATAAAATAAAAAGAACAATTTTTAAAAGTTATCTGTGGCAGTACAGTAGTACAAATTATATCACGTCATAGACTATTCATATCAGAAAATTAAAATGTTTTCTGTGGAACAAGGCACAGGAATAAAATCACAGGGTAAATCTAGTATTTCATTAATGTAGAAATGATAAATCATTCTTCACACAATTAGTTGTGTTTGAGTTTTTACTCTTTAAAGTTTTCAGTTCAAAAGAACAAATCTATATAGATAAGTTAGTTTCGAACAAGCCTAATAGTATTGTGTACCATTTCGTTCACATATGCCCAGTATGTATTTCAAAACACATGTGATATTGGGAGCATGTTTTTTGTTGCATACTTTAGCCAAAGCATGTACGCAGACCATAAAATCAGCTAATAAATTACAATCTATATTTTTATGGCCCATAAAATATTAAATAGAATACTTTAATTATGAAGCTATAGTTTTATACACAAATAACACCCCATATGTTTCACAGTGACTATTGTAGAGCATATTTATGGAGAACAATGAATAATAACAAACATCACACCTCTGTTTAACCAGAGGAACAGGCAGAGGTGTACCTCTAGTTTAAGAAAAAAAAAAAATTGTTTTGTGTATTGTATAAAGTAATAATAGTTTCTATTGACCAAGTAATAAGGTAATCTATTGAATAATAAGGATCAATTTAATTACTAGCAACATTTATTTCATAAATACTGTGTAAGGAAAGTTTGTTGTGGTTTTTAACCTCAAGGCGAATTCTTTTGATGGAATATGTTGTTGTTTTCCTTATAGTTTGAACTTATGTTAAGTTACAGAAGGTAGGTATTATTAGATATGTTATTTAAATTTTATGAAAAACTTGTTTAAATTTAAAATATCAAAGAAGTTTTATCCTTATTGATTATCTGTATCAAGATATCAGTATCAAAACGTGCATTTAGATACTATTGAAACATAACTCCTGAGCCTGAAAAGCTTAATACCTTTGCCAAGACAGGCAGACTTTGTTGATGACTAATAATGAAAAGGTAAACAATACCATATCTTTTTGTTGAGTTTCTGTGTTTACCAATCTCTATGACACGAGGCAAAGAAACGTGATGATATTAACGTGACGACAAAACTCCCATCAAGAAACATTCGTGTCTTGTTATCAAATAGTGAACGGAACTTAGAAATTAACATACCTGAAATCCAGACTGAGGTTTCTCTGATGAGTCGTGGCTTTGGGGGATCGGACGTCGCTCCGACTTCCGTGGACGGGTACATCCTCTAACATTCTCACACACGCGATGCAGCGGCACAACACAATATACCCATAGCACTAATTCCCCGTACTAAAATCACAAAGTAAATAACAACATGGCGTCCGTAGCGAATACTACAAACGCAGCAGACACCACTTGCTCTTACTCTTTTACCCCAATTTCCAACAAAACTATCTAATCACAGCCGATGATATACCATCAATCTATATTGCTATGCAAAACAATATTGAAACAAGCAAAGTTGGTACGTAAACCTTTGAATACCCCATAAACTATTTCTACACGTAACCCAGCGATTTGTGGGGAAAAAAAAACAAACAACGAAAAACACTAAAAAGATTTTCAAATAAAAATCAACGGTAGGCGTAGTAAAAGTAACAAATTCTTCAAAATTAAAGAAATCGATGACGCTCCAACCGAGACGACATCCTATTATTTTTGATTTTGTGGGTTTTTTTTTCGTAGGCAGTCACTGAATATTAATTTTTAACTCTTGCAACAATAATAACAATACTAGCGATGGGCAGCCTAGCATTTTGACAACTCGAGTTGAAATGGTGGCGGACTCGAGTCAAATCGACTCGGTGGGTTAAAGTTTCTCTTTTAGTTAGTCTGTGAGCCAAGCTCGGTCAGCCGTGTTCGTTCGTTAACCAGTTAATGAGCGTCGATCAAACCCACAAGTCGAATCAACTCGAACCGAACTGAGTTGATAGGTTGCCGATACATTTGTAACTTATTGTAGAAAATAATTTACAAGAAACTGTTTTATCGTTATTTTTTTAGGAAAACACACGTCACACTTTAATTTCCAAGTGGTATATTAGTTATTAAGTTAGCATAGCAAATTACAACATTCAAACTTAAACTTAATTCAAGCAAGTTGCTCGCTGCTATCACACAATAAAGTAGGTACGTGGTGACTATGTCGAGTTTCAACTGTCGCCATCTAGCTCGCATTGCCCAAAATGAAACGAGGCACCGTCGACAGACTCCTTTCTAGCGAGTTGACATGTGAGGTCTCGCCGCGAATCAACTCGGTAGAACTCGAGTGGACTCGTTTCTTGCTTGTCTCGAGTAACTCGGATAAAATAATTCGACTCGCCCATTGCTACAATATAGATAATAAACCAGATAAGTTAAAACTAAATACAGTACACACAGTATTTTTGTATAGGCGGTGAAAGACCGGACTAACTTCAATTTTGGTTTATTCACTTTATTGATTAATTTGCAGCTGCAAAATCAGCTTGCTTTTATAAATTTTCAGCACAGATATCCTCAAGAATGTATATAGATAGATACAAGTACAAATGTATTTTGAAGCTATGTGATGAAGACAATACCAAAATTATCATTGCTGCTAGATTTGTGAACATTCTTGATACTACTATTCTGTAATTTCCAAGTTTGTCAGAGGGCTGTGTGCTTGCTAGCTAGCTACACCCTAAAAAAGAATAAAACATAACCAAATGGCTGGTTCATATAACATCAAACTTATATTTTACTATCAAAATACTTGATTATTCAGTGAAAGCATTAAATAAATATAAAATCTTAACATAGTGCATTACAAGCTACAAATTAGTAAGAATTAATATAATACAGCAGTAATTTACATTATTATGGTTATTCTTATGGTTTTGGTGAAGATTCTTGAGATTGTCTCGTAGAAGGCTGTCTTTTATGAACATTAGGTTTCCTTAGCCTGTGGTAATTAGGCATGACTTTGCTCAAAAAGTCTAGCTGCAAAAGTTGTGATGGCTGCTTCTCGAGTGCTTCTCTAATATGATGGTCAGATCCCCATATCACAGTATTGTCGACTAGAGTTTGTGGTGCTGTTAGACGACATGCTGCACCTGAAATAAAATAAAAAAGTTAATTACCAGCTGCTCCTGAATTAAGTTGTTGCAATTTATAGCAGTTCAATACAGTTCTTTAAATAGATAATCTTGCAAGTCTTTACAATAATGTGGATGTTGTTATTTAATTATACAATGGGCAAAAGTTCACTCTTTTAACATTTTTACCCCTAAAATTATGTTCCTTTTAATGTTACCTTCCTTTCTTATAAGCAAAGCTGTTTTCAATTCTGAAATGTAAAAAATATAACTAGGTTACCAATAACGCATCCGCTTCCTATCTTGACGTCTACTCCAACATAGGACCTGCATTCAAACACATTACTCTCCCCAATATGGCCACACGGTGATTCCAACTTACAGCCCACCTCAAAAACATTGTGAGCTCCAATGAACAAAGGTTTAGGGGGATTCTCTTGTTTGTCGCTTTTTCTGTAAAGTAGTAGATTTATAATTAAATTCAAATATTCAAATATTTGGTGCAAGATAGATTAAGTATTGTAATGATAACTTTTTGTATAATATAGAACTTTTTGGCATTGCAGGTCTGCTTGCTTACTTGTGAATAATAGTAGAGTACTCTTCAATAATGCAGTACTCGGCAATTATTATAGGGCCTCCCTCAGCAATGATAGTCACCCTTGGGTGAATAACTGTACCTCCGCCAATTGTTATATCTCCTTCTAGAGTACAATCCTCGCAAACTGTAGCACCGGGAAGAATTTTAACGCTGAAAAGAGATGCACATTGAATAATTTTTCTTTCTCTAAATGAAAGCCAATAGTGTATTTAGATCCAATATGTTACATACTTATGAGACATGTTATAAAGTTACGAAACTTCCAATCTTATAATAACTATTTAATAAAGTAAAAAATGAGTAAATAAAACAAATGGTAAAATATTCCGAGATAATTTACGAAAATTCAGTCGATTGACATTTCGATTCGTCACCAGTCTGACAGTGACATCAGACATCAACAGTAATCGCTAGGGCTTTTTTAAAACCGACTATTTCCGCATTAAATCTGAAAAGTTTGCGAAAAAAGCAATGTGTCTTGTACTATTTTTACTAAGCATACTTTGACTAAGTTCTGCTAGAAAAAGGCCTCTCCCGTATCTTTCCAGCTCTCTGTGTCAAGAACGAGTCCCGATTATCATGCTACCCAAAGAGATGCTACCGTTTTTTAGGCCTACCTCGGTGACAACGACACCCGTCTTAAGGTACCCACACTGTGTGACGTGTGACAGACATTTGATCTGTGTTTGTAGCGATAATGTCATCCATTGTTCAATGTAATAAACACCGAAACTTTAAACTACAAGGCAAAAAAACTAAGTATCCAGGCAAAAAAGTTAAACTGTCAAGTGTCATAAATGTCAGTCAAAATCATCTGATGCGACGAAGAAGTATGGCGCGAAGTCTGCGCGAAATTACTCAAATTACCATTTTTTTATTTGTATAAACGAGATTGTTATTGTTTGGTTTAATTTAGAAGTCGTGATTTACAGAAAATAACACTGAAGTGTATTATACCATAATGGAAGTTAAATTCCCATTTCCTTTCATACCATATGAAATTCAAGAAAAGTTTATGAGAGAACTTTATTTAACTTTGGAAGAACAAAAACTTGGAATATTTGAGAGCCCTACTGGAACCGTAAGCTATATAATGTTGATTATGTTACCCTTTTTCAACTGAAGAACATATATCACACCATAATAACCAATTAGAAAGCAGTTTGGTTTATACTCATTACCTGGAAAATGCAAGTATAGCTAACTGGAAAGAATATTATAAAAAATCCTTTGATAATTCAGTTCACTTGATTAGAAATATCTAGTTGATTTTTCAACTATACTATATTAAATAAAAATAACACCAAAACAGACCACAGTATGTCTGTAACTAAAATATTGTCCTCTGGAGACCTTAAAATAAAGAATTATAATTAGCAATCAGTGTCAGTGATTTTAAACAAATCAAGCAGGTAGAGCCCGAGGGATTCCATTAAAGCAGAGCTGGGCGGACACTGTTTCCACTTATTAGTGGAGATTTTGAGCACTGTCATTGACCAAATGTCACAGTCCACTCTACACCTCTCTGCCCAAAAAATAATTTACTATTTTAATTGGTTTTGTTTATTATTATAATATTTTGTATTATTATTTTAGGGTAAATCTCTTAGCATCTGCTGTGGAGCTCTGAAATGGCTGCAGGATTGTAATAAAAAAATATTAGAAGACCTAGAAAAAGAAGTTGCTCAATTAAAAGCAGAAATATCAAATAATACAGGTAAAAATACTTTCAATGTAACTATGTTAATAAAAATCTTTCTAATTTTTTCAAGTATTTATATTTTATAAATAAATAAAAAATACTGGTGATTATATATACTGTTTCTTTATGTAGCGCTTAAGTATAATACCTAAATGTAATAGTAAAAGTCATTCACAGTCAGAACTAGGTGGACTTTGAGGCAATACAATCACTTTAAGATCAATAAAGTGAAATGTCTGATTTTAGCAAATACTATTTCCTTGACTAAATAATGCTAAGCCCATACACTAAAACAAAACAGACTAAAAATGTTTCCATCTACCAAAAACATGGCCACTCCTCTTTCCTCTTTTGTTACAAACCCTAACTTCAATCTGTATTCTCCATTCTAGCTTCTGATGATTGGCTAACAGAAGAATATGAAAATATCAAGAAAAAACAGACACTTGTAACATTACAACTTAAACTAGACAAAATTATAAAACGAAAAGATCTATTCAATGAAATGAAAGTCCGAGTATCCAAACTAAAAAGTAATCCTGCAAATAAGACTATTCAATTATATTTTAATAAGAAAGATAAAAGTGAGAATGTTGAAGTAGATAAAGAGAATGTTCTAGAAGAGAAAGCAGATATGGAAGAAGACAGAGATCTTATTCTGGAAGAATGTGAAGAAAAAGAAGATGGAGATTCTGAAGGTGAAGAAATTTTAGAAGAAGATGACCAAAGAACAAAAGTAAGAATTTCAATGCCTTTCTGAATATTTTGTTAATAACATTAGCATTTTTTAGGTGAAACTGTTCTTTTTTAAGGGTGTAAATCATCCAATGACTTGAGGCGAGAGAGCGGGAGGGCGTGTCAGACTTTTAATGACGAAAACCACACCTTTGTCCTTCACTTACCCTTTGCGTTCTAGGACTACGGGTTTCCTTTTTAGAAACTCCCTGCAGTCCTAGCGGGCACCAGCCCTGCTGGGCTGAAACTTCAACTTTTCAAAATTGGCATGTGCGGATGCAAAAACCAGGATGTCATAAAAGTGCATAAACTTAATAAAAAAAACAGTTTTTCCATAATTTTATGTAAATGTAAATTTTTGACATAATTGTTTTTGCCGAGGAGTCTTCTTAGTAGTAATACCATTAAGAAGCATATTCGACTGTACATACATAGAATCCTAAACATAAAAATATGTTTTTCAGATATACATAAGCAGCAGGACTCACAGTCAATTGTCCCAGTTCATTGGAGAAATCAAAAGGACAGTGTTCAAAGAAGACACAAGAGTGGTCACACTTGCTTCCAGACAACACTACTGCATTAATTCTGATGTTACCAGGCTAAAGAATGCTAATCTTATTAATGAAAGGTAAGATTGTTTTTTTTTGGAAATACAAGGAAATACAACCCCTAAGGTTGGATGCCAAGTTTGAATTGACCTATACTTTAGCACCCAGTAACCACCACCACCCACACCCACTAAGTCATCTATAGATTGCCATTGCAATACTAATTAAGTTGGTTAAATTACTCACATGTTTTATGAAATGAACTAACTTGCCTGGATTTTCCTACAGCAGTTCAAAACCCTCGATACTATCCTTCCACTTCTCTCCATTTACAACTTTGTCAACCAATTGTTTCCTACAGATGCCTAGACATGCAAAAATCAAAAACGAAATCCACCTCCATAGGAGAAGAAGGGAAAGTCCTTAAAAAGACAAAGACAAAATCATGTACTGCTTGTCCATATTACAATCAGACGAACATCAATCGTTTGAAGGAACGGATGCTTGTAGATATTATGGACATGGAAGATCTAGTCAAGTGTGGCAAGGAGTTGAAGGCCTGTCCATATTATGCGTCTAGAATGGCTATGGATGATGCTGAGGTAACTTAAAATCGATATTTTTTCTTCTAGTACATACAATATTCCTTTTGATATGGGATTTGAACTTGGGAATTAGAAAAGGCTAGGTAGATGATAATAACGGGAATTAAAAAGGAGAGGGGGGACATCTGTAAACTGTAAGGTCATTTTGTTAACCCCTTGAGCACCTATTCCTTATATCCTCCAAATGCAAAAAACAAAACAAGCCATTTTGAACCTACTGCTCATGAAACTACGCCGGTACTCGTTGACATTTCGAGCGTTGTCTTTTATGAACTTAAGAAGTATCATGTGACATTTGAGGGGTTAACAAAATATCAATTACTTCTCCATATTAATTTATAGAAGCATAAATACGTCAATAAGAGAAACTTCTTATCATTTTTATGTAACTGCTGCTGAGTGGGTCGCACACACGTTGGATGTTAATTTGAAATGATAGTCACTGATAGTCAAAGAAGCCACTGATACCACGTAACTTATAATAAACTAGCTTTTGCCCGCGGCTTCGTCCGCGTACATAAAATTCAGGAATAAAACAGCTTTCTATTGGTGAAAAATTTTTAACGATCGGACCAGCCCCCTAGCCAAGTTACGACCGTTTCGTTTCGATTCTCTTTTCGTCGATCGCCTCGAGTCGGCCACGCCTCTGATCCCTTTGTTCTGACGTCACCTCAACGCTCAGTCACGTGGTCAGAACAAAGGAATAGGAGGCGTGGCCGACTCGAGGCGATCAACTAAAAGAGAATCGAAACGAAACGGTTGTAACTTGGCTAGGGGGGCTGTACTTTCAGAGATTACCTCCTACAAACAAAAAAAAACAAACTACCTCTTTATAATATTAGTGTAGATGAATGTAGCGTGAATGATCGCTAATGTGTACAGCCGTCTGTGTATGCTAATTGTGTATTATCGCTTTACAATATAATTCGTGCAAGGCGGCGAAATAATGCTGAACTGCAATACGCGACGGCCATGTATGACACGTGAATCATACAGTTTTTTTTTAACCAGAAATTGGTGCACCTTCCATCATACTTATTTTTAGTAGCATCAAAAAAAGTTTTAACACATTTTCATTAAAGATTTTGTTGACCAAATCCCCAAATTTCCAGGTAGTCCTGATAAGCCATGCTGGCATAGTGAGCTCAGGGGCCCGTTCCGGCATCTCCCTAAAATTACAGAACAACATACTAATACTGGATGAGGCTCACGGTCTGACCACTGCCTTAGAGAATGCTCACTCAGCCCCTGTGACCGGGAAACAACTGAGTTCAGTGAAGACGTTCTTGCAGTTTTATATCAATAAGTACAGGACGAGACTGAGTAGTAGGAACTTGTTGACGCTGAACCAGATTAGTTATGTTGTGGGGAAACTTTTAGGTAAGTTCTCTAGATTTTTTTTTTTTAATATCGTGCGGTTTCGATCACGCATGTGGGATTGCTCCGCACGCGTAACCCCCGCAAATGTCCATTTTATACAAGTATTTATTTTAATGCGTGGAACACGAACGCGGGACGCGTTTTTTTGCATTTAGAAATTGTTTGCATGTGGGGCAAACCCGCATGCGTGATGAAATCCGCACGATAATAAAAACACACTAAATGAGTTTTTTTTAAATAGGCATTTTTAAAACTCATAATTTATTTCCATTCCAGGCATGATCAAACCCAAACAACCTAACGAAAAACAAGATGAAACAACAATATTCACCCTTGAGGACTTTGTAATAAAGGCTGAAATAGATCACATGAACTTGCGGCCTTTAGTGGAATTCTGTAGAAAAACAAGACTAGCGCCTAAACTCCACGGTTTCTCTATGAGATACAGTCAGCAAGTTTTGGAAGAAGAGATGAAAAAAAGTACTGTCAGCAAAAAGAGTTCGTTTGAAACGTTCATGAGTAATATTGCTAAGAAAAAGGGTGGGGAGGAGGTTGAAACTGAAGTGAAGGAAAACACGCCTGTTCAAGTTAATGTAGGTATCTCTTATTTTAATTTCTGTATTAAAGACTTTCTGTAAAGGTTCTGATCTTCTGGTTAAATTGTTGGTTTTAGATTCTTTGAATTTCAAATTGTTTATGAATAAATGAAATGAAATTATTTAGGGTGTTAGGGAAAAAACGGAACCCTTATAGGTTCACTTTGTTGTCCGTCCATTTGTCTGTCTGTCAAGACCCTTTATCTCGGGAACGTGTGGAGGTATCGAGTTGAAATTAAAGTCATATACCCAGATCTGCGGACCCCTGAAGCTGTGAAAAAATCAAACTTCTGAATTAACGAGAAAAAAAGATACGGCCGTTTAGGTCGCAAAAAACATATATTTCGACATTCAAGGGAATCAAAATTTATAGGGTATTTCCCGTTGACCTAGAATCCTGAAATATGGCATGAAGCAAGGTCTCATAGCACAAGTATAGGAATAATCTGAAACTGTAAATTTCGCAACAAAAACAAAAAAAAACTTTTGCGATTCGGCTCCTATTGTAATTTTTGATGTTGCACAATAAAGAATATTAACAGTCTTAGATAGACTGTTAATATTCTTTATTGTGCACATTTTTTTTTTTTGGCACCATATAGGAACTAAAATCTACGAAATCCTGCTTCAGGCAATTAGAGTTCTCCGAGCGATTTGAACATATAAATCAGCCCGAAATCATCTATCGGGCAGTTGCCAGAACCAGACACATAACACCCGTCTGTTCGGGTGATCCTCCCTTTTCAATTGAGGTTTTCGAGACTTCACTTTCTGTTCCGTTTACCTCTAAATCTCATTTTGAAAGGTTAATATTTTCAGGTGCCAACAGAAACATCAGCAGGAAGCGGATTATACGCGGTACTAGATTTCCTAGAAATGCTCTGCGACCGCAGTGAGAATGGCCGAGTGTTAGCGCAGAAGGGGCAGACAGGATTGCTGAAGTATTTGTTGCTAAACCCTGCAGAGCATTTCAGTGAGGTCGTGAAGGAGTGTCGATCTGTGAGTAACATTAATTATTTTATTACGACACAAAGATTAAGTATCTTAATAAAAAAACTGCAAATACAGTGAGAAAATTGACTATCTGATTATCATCTTCCTGCCTATGTCCCGTGTTATTTGGGGTCGGTGCAACGCGTTTTTTTCTTCCATTCTGTCCTGTGAACCGTCACGGTTTCATTAATTTCCTTTTCTTTCATATCACTTCTCACACAATCCATCCATCTTTTCTTTGGCCTCCCTCTCCATCCATCTCCAAATCCTCATAACTCTTTTAGTAACATGCGTGTTTCACCCCTCTTTTCACGTGGCTATAATAAGACAAACGACTCTTCTTCAACACTGGCGACTCCCTTCATCACTGGCGCCATTTTTAAAATTTCTCTAATATTCATTTCTTATTTTATCTTTTTTTGTTACGCATCCATCTCAAAATTCTTAACTGTTTCTCAAGATAAGCCGGTAGTAAAGAACTTTCACTCGTGAAATTAGTAATTATCATGCAAAATATGTATTATAGATATTTTTTGATGTTGTTAAATTCCTACTGCTCAAGTCTGAACAGCTAAAGACTAAAATGAGCCACAAAAACAAAGTCCTGTGACTAAACTACACTCAGGGGCACATTTAACCGTCCACTCATCTCGAACTGCTTAACGTTTGTTTATATTAACTTACGCTTTGCGTACTAGGCGTTACTTCTTAAGTGGGTATATCTGAAATAAATAAATCAATCATACCCGCGTTTTGTTTACTTTTGTGGTTTTTATTCAACAATAATCAGTTTAATCGTAATTTGACAGTCTCGCCCCATGTTTTATGTGACGGATACATTTGATTTAAAACGTTGTGATACCATTTCTTCGAATAAAACCTAGGTATTGGCCTGCCGTGATTTCATTTACACCAAAAAAATGCCACTGGACGCAGCTGGGGCAGCTAGGGCTGTAGCACTTGCAGACGCTGGGTTTAGCCAGCGTCGGATTGGACGGATGCTTGGATATCCACGATCCACAATTCAAGATGCTATCCGGCGTTACAGAGAGACTGGTTCCTACACAAGAAGGCCAGGGCAAGGTCGTAGAAGGTGTACATCAGAGAGAGATGATCGTTACATCGTCTCGAACGTTCTTCGGAATCGGTTTACAACTGCTCCTGAGGCTCGTAACCGCTTGTTTGAGGTACGAAATGTAAGTGTGAGCCTAAGAACAATAAGAAGAAGGTTAGCTGAGAGGGATCTGAGAGCATTTCGACCAGTTCGAGACCCAGCGCTGACCGCAACTCACAGAAGAGCGAGACTTGCATTTGCTCGAGAACATTTAAATTGGACTTCGGAACAATGGAAGGCAGTTCTCTTCTCGGATGAATCAAGAATAGCTTTACGAGGTCCTGATGGACGTCAGCGCGTGTATAGACGCCGTGGTGAAAGGTTTGCTGAATGTGCTGTGGTTGAAACAGTAGGCTACGAGGGAGGCTCTATAGTGGTGTGGGGTGGCATTTGTTATGACGCCCGTACAGAATTGGTCATCTTCGATAGAGGCAGCGTTAATGCTCACAGGTACGTGACAGAAGTTTTAGAACCACACGTGATGCCTTTTGCCCCATTCATTGGCGATAATTTTGTTTTAATGCACGATAATGCTCGTGCACACACCGCGAGAATTGTCAGCGATTACTTGGACGCCGTCGATATTCAGCGATTACCATGGCCAGCTCGCAGCCCTGACCTGAACCCAATAGAGCATGTATGGGACAACCTAAAAAGACGAATTCGGGGTCGTACACCAGCTCCTACCACCATCAGTGAGCTAAAAACTGCAGCTGTTGAGGAGTGGCAGAACATTCCCCAAAGCGACATCCAAGACATAATTGACGGGCTTTCTAATCGATTGCAGGAGGTCATTAGGGCCAGAGGAGGAAATACACATTATTAATCCGGTAATTTAGAGCACACTTTTTTTTAAATTGACATTTTGCTAATTTTTATTTTTTGTAAGAAAAGTGCATATTCTATTTTTTTTTAATTTTGTCTTAATTAAACCATTTCACAACATACACATGTTTCATTTATTTTCGTGGAGGTTCACCCAATGTGACATTATAACAAAATTAATTAAATTACCATAGAATTTTGAAGAAATCTACAAAATATAGGTGGCCGGTTAAATGTGCCCTTGAGTGTATTAGAAGATCGGACATAACGTTGGAAGGCCAGAAGGTGGACCGACGACCTGGTGAGTCACGAGAAAACGATAGATGTGAGACGCACAAGACTGGTCATTGTAGCGACACTTGGGAGAAGTCTATGTCCAGCATTGGACGTGTTTCGGCTGAACTATTGTATAAATTTTCTGAGCAATTTATGCTTTCTGACGTTCATCTCCTTTCTTTTTTTGACAATTTCAAAGCTAAATACGAATTTACCTTTGAAATTGTGCCTAAAAATGACTTATCAATTGCTTCTATCTGCTTACCATCATGAGAATATTGCTTATTCCATAAGTTAAAAGATTTAAAAAATTTAAGGTTTACCATCCCCTCCGATATCCAGTCTGGAGACGAAATCAGCATCCAAGTGGCTTAATGAATGCCGTCCATCAATCAACTTTTGTTCCAGGTAATCGTAGCAGGAGGAACAATGGAGCCTATAGCAGAATTCCAAGCATTATTAACAAGCAACTCCACTAACAATGATATAGTGAACGTAGTAAGATGTGAACATGTGGTACCTTCAGATAATGTGTTAGGAGTATGTATGTCGAGGGGACCGACCAGCGTTAGTCTGAATTTTTCGTTCGAACACCGGATGTCTAATGAGTTGGTAAGTGATATGTATAGGTAGACTTTTACTGACTAAAACCACCAGCCACATTCATTTGCCTTTTCCATTGTAGGGTTACGGTAACTCATTCAAACCTTCCCCCAAATAACTATCTGTAGGCCATACATTTATTTGCTCCATGCGGGATTCGAACCAGCAACACGCAACACATGCTTGCAGCCAATCGCTTAATCACTGCGCCAACCGTGCTACGACCAGATGCCGCCATTGTAGACAGATAAAATTATACTTTATTAGAGTTTAGATATTGAAGTTTGAAAAGTTATATGTTAGTGCATTGCAGATCATAAACCTTCCTCTTTGGACAGACATATTGAAATGTGACATAAATTTTATAATCAAAAGACCAAATTATCACGCAGAGAGTTTGAAACAGCAATGGTTGGGAGATTTATTATAGAGCTGTTTGACTACGTCTGAGAGTGGCCAAAGTTACTTGGGTGAAGGTTTGAAAGTAACCCTAGAATGGATAAGGCAAATAAAAGAACATATGTGTATAAGTCTACCACCCTGGGGCGAGAGGACGTATCACTCTCGCCCCAGGGTACATACATACATACATATTCAGCCTTTTAATGTTCCCACTGCTGGGACTCAGGCCTCCTCTCTCTAGGAGAGGGGATGGGCCGTAATCCACCACGCGGGCCCAGTGCGGGTTGGTGGATGTCACATGTCTTCGAATTTTTGGTTCTAGGACATGCCGGTTTCCTCACGATGTTTTCCTTCACCGTTTTGAGAGCAGTGGTGATGAAATAAATTACACAAAGTAATGCGTCTGGCTGGATTTGAACCCGCGACCTACAATTCGTAAGTCGGGGCCGTTACCACTCGGCCACCACTGCGCCCCAGGGTGGTAGAAGTCATTTGGCGATTCCTAAAAATCAGTTAGTTTTTCAGGGTCTGGTGTTTTGTGTACGTGAATTTACATTATAATATAATTCATAGTGTGGGGCAACGTATTCTTTTTTTTTAAGCTATTGCATAGCTTCTATCGAGGGCCTTGAGCGCGGGAACCGAATCCAGAAATTCCGTAACGAAAAAAACCTCACGCTCCCCACTCCGACGGGCACGGAGGTGTGGCTTGAAGGCCGACAGAGACCGAACACCTATTTTATTTAGAAAAGTCGTTAACGACCTGTGTGGCGCATTGGTACAGCGTTCTACCTTCAAATCTCGGTCAAACAAAATAGTCTTTTTGTATTATAATAGATTATAGTAATGTTCTATGATAACAACTGAACATACTTGTAGCAATTTATGAAGTAAACAAGAAAGAAAAAAATTTGTTTTCTTATCGGTCACCACGCTCAAAAAGTGTAACTTGAATTATATCAAAGAAAAAGAAATACTGCATAAATAAAATAAATAAATAATTATAATTGCATAAGTTGATACAAAATGCTATGCAATAGCTTTACCGCGGCAGTCCCCGAGTGCCACACTTATTTTTTGTCTCTATTTTACAAGTCTACAAAATTGTTTCAGCTAAGTGAAGTAGGTCGAATACTAAGAAACATCTGCAGTATAGTACCAGGCGGGGTCGTATGCTTCCTACCGTCATATTCTTACGAACAGACAGTATACGAACACCTACAGAAAAACAAAGTTATTGAAGCTATCACTAAGAAGAAGACCATATTCCGTGAGCCTAAATCTGCGTCTGACGTTGATCAAGTAAGCTGTTGAATTTTGAGTCTTATAAACTGACATAATAGCATCCATTTTTGTTCTCCTGTCTTTTATAATGTTGCAGTTGTACTGTTTTTTATAATGTTGTACTGTTTTTTTTAGGTGCTAAATAAGTTTGCGTCAGCAGTTAAAAGTAAAGATGGAGATAAAACAGGAGCTTTATTACTGAGTGTTGTTGGTGGAAAACTTAGTGAAGGCTTGAATTTCAGGTAATTTTACTACTATCATAGTAGATTCCGGTTCTGTTACCACTCGAATCATGTAACCGGTAGCGGGTAGTATAGAATCGCTACTGGATGTTTACACAACACTTAAAATCCTTCACTTATCTAAACATTATCATTGAGACAAGTGAAGGATTTATACGTGAGGCTTACTACTTTGCTAGCTACTATTCTCTATCAAATTGAAAGAGTTACCATGGCACTGGAACGCAAAAGGTAAGTAAGTCCTACTATCCAAGGACGCGTAGCTTCATAGACGCGTATTCGTCATTATACGCTTGGTGTACGCCTGCTCACAGCTACATACAAAACTAAGCAACGCAAAGTACAACGACAACGTGGTGCTCGCGTCGCTGCACGCGCTTCATGACGCATGCCGTACCACATGTCATACGTCGGCGTCAGGGCGTACTTTTATTTTTGTAAAAAATGGCGGGAATGTCTTTGTTGTCCGACGGCATGATCACAAATGATTGAAAACGTACGCGTCTAATAGGTACGCCAGATGGACAGGGTCCAGTACGCTGTGCTGCTCAAGCTGCCTGGCGTATTTTAAAGCGTCAATGAAGCTATGCGTCCGTTAGCAGTAGGCCTAAAGAAACAGGTGGATTTTAGTAAGATTTAAAAAATATATATTGTATCAACTTTCAGTGACGAACTTGGACGATGTGTTATGGTGGTTGGCATGCCTTACCCAAATGTGAAATCACCAGAGCTACAGGAAAAGATGAACTATCTGAACAGAACCGTGGGCGGGAGTGCCGGCAACATTTACTATGAGAGTCTCTGTATGAAAGCTGTGAATCAATGCATTGGTGAGTAACATTCATTTCTTGACATTTACACTGCATAGGTATACATCATCATCATCTTCCTGACCTTGTCCCGTTTTATTTGGGGTCGGCACAACACGTTTTTTTCTTCCATTCTGTCTTGTCTCTCGTCACGCTATCACTAACTCTCTTTTCTTTCATATCACTTCTCACACAATCCATCCATCTTTTCTTTGGTCTCCCTCTCCCTCTCCATCCATCCACATGTAAACCCATAACTCTTTTAGTAACATGCGTTTCATCCCTCCTCTTTACATGACCATACCAAGACAAACGATTCCCTTTCAGTCACTGGCGCCACTTTCAAACTTCCCCTAATATATCTACTAATTTCTCATTTAATCCATTCTCGTTTTCATTCATTTACACTGCATATACAAACGGTAAAAAATTGGGAACTAATATTCAAGACTGTGTGACTTGACCAAAAGTATTTCAGAAAACGGACAGTTGAATAATAAACCTTATTATTAGTGAGCTAAAGTACAAAAGAAGCCGTTTGACGATGCTTTCCTATTGGCAAATGTTAATTTTTGAATGACAATAAAATCATCTACTACACTACAATTGCTTTATGATGGTGCGGATGACAGCTGTCGGATTCATATAATGTAGCTACCTATCCTTTTCTCTCATCTTAAAGATTCATATTTTCGTTCTGCTGTCAACCTGCCCATGCTATGTAAGACTTTTTTTTTCGGTGGGAAAATCATCTTATGACATCCCCTGCTCTTAGGCGGACGAGAGATAGTGTCAGACTTTTACTGACTAAAAACCCACTCCTGTTCCTTCGTTGCCTTTCGTACCAGGGCCGAGTCTTCCATTCAAAATCAGACCCTTGGCCCTAGTAGGCTTCGACCCTGCTGGGCCCTTACGGTTGCTGACATCTCCTTGAGGCGCTTGGGCTCGGTCCGGACGTTCGAACGGCGAGCTACCCATTGCTCGCCGTCCGCAAGCCCGCGCCTACGGTGACCGGAAATCGGTATCGTAATCCCGGCGGCGGTTGGGGCGTGAGGACCGTTGCCTCACGCGATCGGCCGCCTCCTTTGCTAGCATTACTGCTTCGCAGAAGGAGGCGACCGCCTGCCACTCCTCCTCGCTCCGGACCATGGCCTGTACCAAGAAAGACCTTACACGCACGTATTTGGTCCCCACTCCACTGATATCAACTTTGTAGGTCACACCGGAGAAACTACAGTATAAATATTTACTTTTTTAATGTTAAAAAACATATAATGTTATAGGTAGAGCAGTACGACATGCCAACGATTACGCTTGCGTCTTACTGGTTGACGAGAGATACTCCAGACCTCAAACTATGGCTGCTTTACCTTCGTTTGTACAGGTAAATATAATTTAAATAGTAAAATTTAAAAACAAGCGACTACAACAGCCTAATGATTATATCGTCTACTTAACTTCTTTAGGAGACGATTTTTTTTAACGAGCAACTCATTTCCCCAAAGCAAAACAGCGTAAAGCTGTTTTGTCGCTTAACTGTCAGTAAATGAAAGAAAAGTAGATGTAAAATAAGTTCGCTAATGATATGCTTCATAACTTCATATGGGCGAGCACATTGCTCGCAAAACAGATGGTCGATAAGGCCGAAAGGTTCTGGAGTGGCGATACAGTACCGGAAGACGCAGCGTTGGAAGTCCTCAACATGGTGGACCGATATCCCGGTGAGGGTCGCGGGAATTCGATGGATGCGAGACATACAGGACCGGTCGTTGTTTCGATACTTGGGGGGGCCTATGGGCCAACGCTGCGTTAAGCGGGTGCACGCGCGGGCACCCGTCGCGTGACGTCGGGAGTGTTTCATGTGCGACGGTTCCCGTACCGGGAACCGGATTATTACCTGCGCAGTGTCGCTATTTCAACTTTAACGGTGTGCATGTAGTCGTGTCGATGGAGAACTTTAATGTGTTATTACGTAGCAAAACGGGCGCGGGTCACCGCGACAGAGCACTTTTGTAAGGGACCGCGCGGGCGCCCGCTTAACGCAGCGTCGGCCCTATGTCCAGCTGTGGACGTCTTTCGGCTGAAATGATGATGATGCTTCGTAACTACTCCAATAAGATGTTTTAATTTTTTTTCTTTCCTTACAGAAATCGTTGATATCAAATTGCAATTTCGGAATGACGATTGGGAATGTTGCCAAGTTCTTTGCGAGACATAAAGAAAAACAACAGACAAGTGTTTAAAATAAGCTATTTATTGCTAGAACAAATTGTAATAAATTAATTATTTTTTTACATATTTACATTGATCTTTTACCCTTTAACCCTATTGGTATCCTTATTATTTACCAACATCTTCATAAAATTAATTTGATATCCTAATTCTAAATAGGTTTTATTTCCAACCACTATCACAGACATTCCATAAAGCCTTTGCCACCAATTTAATCTTGCCTAAAAAGCAGTCACGCTTGGCACGTCAGTTATTCTAATCAGCCAAAGCCACTGGTAGAGTGGTACCACAAGGTCCTTCAAAGTAAAAGTGAAAGTCTGATGTAGCTGGCGTAGGTTCTAAGTTGAACTCTGCTACGATGGCACCTCTTTCGGCCGCTTGGGGTGCGAACATAGCCGCAGGGTAAACGACCGACGACGTTCCTACCACTAGGCATACGTCACAGGTGTGCATTGCTGCTTCTGGAATTGAGAAAATTATTGTTAAGATACAAGAAGATTTTGTCTCTCCACCTCCACTGTTTTCTGTTGTGATATCTTTCTCTAGGCTAGATAAACGAAATGAAACAAAATGAGTAAGGATTGGAGCAGTATTCTGTAGTTCCTGAATATACCCCCATGAGAGAAAAACGTGCGTATATGCATCAATGTTTAAAATGTCGGGAGTCGCAGGGCGATTTCTGGTCACCGTAGGCGCGTGCTTCGGGATGGTGAGCTGGCCGTCTCCGTGAAAGACCAAGCGCGGGTAGGTGGCGCGTTGTGTTCTGCGCGTGTCTCAAAGAGATGTCAGTAAGATTGACAAGGCCCGTTATGGCTGCTGGATTGTTCGAAAAAGTTATTGTGGCCATGTCATCATTAAGGTTACAGCAACTACAACCAAACCCAATCAACCAATTAATCTGCACTGGGCCTGTGTGGTGGAGCAGATTACTCCTCCTAGAGATGAGGACTGAGCCCCAACAGGGGGAACATTATAAGGATATGTAACTACAAAACCTGAATCTTAATGTTTTTAAGAGTATAATCAATCCATTATCAGATTTCCAGTCAGATATGAAAGAACATTTTTAAATAGTTTTGCTGACATTGGTTGATGTTGAAATGATTTTATTATTGGTATGATTTGGAACAACTAATAATAGTGTAGAAGAATTTTAACTTACGAGCTTTTTCTAACACAGCAGAATCCAAACTCTCTCCAAACCAAACTATGTGAGGTCGTAGTAAACCACCACAATTACCCTTCTTGCAGTGCGGCAATGACTTCACAGGGATATCAGAACCTCGCACATTTACATCTGGAGCTCCTCTGCCTTCTAAAGCCTGAAATATGAAACAAAAGAAGACTATTATTAATAAAAGCTATGGTAAAAGATGTTACCTTTATTATATATTTTAAAATTTGATTTTTAGACAATTATACATAGTTAGTTGTAAACCGTCAACATAATCTGACAAAATAGTTAAAAAAAGTAATCATTATAATTATGCAGTTAGTAGCTTTTGCTAGAGGCATTGCATACATTAAATTATTACTATTAAATTCATTGAGATATAAAATTATTCTGATCTGTGTTGCTAAGCCAAAAAATGTTGTTTACATAATTTTCTAGTTCAAATCCAACGATTGATTGTTAGTAGGATTATCATTATCTTCCATTTTTTTTTTGCAGTCAGTGCATAAGTCTTTTTTGTTTATATCTTTATCAGCAGTTATCTTGGTATTCACATTATTTACCCATTTTCAAGACTTTCTTTCACATCTATTTACACTTTTGGAGCACAGCCTGCTTCCAAAGTTATTGTTACTTAATTCATTAACGCTCAGGCGGTAGCCGGCGTCCGCAAGCCATTGTCTTACTATTGTGTCTCTAATTACGCACGTCAAAAGGTTAATAATAATAATAATCTTTATTTGTTTAAAACATGACTATTGTAAATTTGTGATTTTTAAATTGTCTTTGGTAATAAAAGCTGAAGTGTGTGTGTGAAGATGTGCTTTCTTCTTGGTCAATTCTATATAATATATTTTGCAAACACCATCTTTCTTGGTTAACTTACCTCACAAATAGGACTATCATTGTTGACCAATACTTCTTTACATTTAGTGCACCTAGTTTTATACAGATTGCCATGGAGCTCAATCAAGTTTTTAGTCCCAGCTCTGACATGTAGACCATCCACATTTTGGGTGATCACTGTTATTTTTTTATCTGTTCCGTGCTTGGCTTCATATTGAGCTATGGCTTTGTGACCCTGGAATTAGAAAAAGAAAATTTATTTTCATTGTCATTCTCCAAAAAAAATCTTATAGCATATTGTCATCTCTTTGTGTTCTAAAAGATTATTAAAAGAGTATATCCAAAAACCCTCTAGCTAGTTACTAGAAACTAGTAAAGAAGATTTTATTGAAGATTTTATACTAAGTAGCGGTCTTTGTTCAGAACTGGAAAACCATGACCAAGGTGGTAATAATACTGGTAAAACTGTACTATACCGGACAACGAAATAATGGGTTTTTTGGGGTGAGGGGGGGAGGGGGGAGTGTCCCCTCCCCCCCGAACCCCCTCCCGAATCTAGGAAACACATACTTTTGGAGATATTCAAGATTCAAATTTTGAGGTTAGGAATCACAAAATCGTACATTTTATGCATTTTTGGGGCAGATTTGGGGGTTTTAGGGAAGAGAATCACCCTAAACCCCTTGGACTATACCCCCACAGTAGCAATTGTATACTTACATGTGTTAAAAAATGAAAAAAATAAATTTTGTTGTCGGGGAGCGCTCTACCATTGTTTACAAATATTTGTGCACTGAAACCAAAATTGCTTAAAAGGCATAGTCGACGGAGCCCCGCTACGCGGGGCTCCTACTTCTGGGTGGTTTAAAAAAAAATAACCTCGAAGGAGGTGGCGGGGTCTGTGTTCGCTCGCTTCGCTCGCTCACTACGACCCCGCCACCTCCTTCTAACCTAAATCTATCCAAGTCGGGGTGCCCCCATGTCTTGAGCTCGCTTCGCTCGCTCTAGTAATAACCTTTTGTACTCGCATATGATCAGTGGAATTACTAACTTTCTTCTAAACAGGATATCTAAGATGATATAAAAACAAATAAAATACAATACATTAATTTAAAATCTAGTTTTCTTAAATATTCATTGTGGCTAGCCAGTATACTATAGTAGTCTTTGATTGTGGCTGTATGAACTAATACCTTTGTCATAATATTACAAACAAACCCCGTGTTCCGAATTGCGATAAAAGTAAATATATCGCGAATCCGACCAAATTTAATAGTCAGAGTCACAAAACATAAGGGCCAGGTACCTATTGAGTAACAATTGTGACGTTGCGCGTTGGTCGGATTCGCGATATTATCGCTTTTGACGCAATTCGGAACGCAGGGAAATTAGAAAGTGAACGAAATCTGTCAAAATGGCGTCAAATATTACGAAAAATTATCGATTTTCATTATTTTTTTTCTCAAAAACCATATGTTTCCTAACATTGTGACTTTGCATAATTAGTTTTTAGACATAAACCTTTCCAATAAAAAATTATGAGCGTAAAACTCGTTGTCCGGTATAGTACAGTTTAGCCATAATACTTTTTATTTTTATTCTAGTTCTAAGATGACCCTTTGACCAAATTTTATTTACGAAAACTATAAGAACTCACTGCATTGGGCTCAGCCTTCGCTGCAACTTCGCGCCTATAATGATAGAACTCCCAAACCAAACTTGGGCTGTCCCTAAAAGCTCCAGGTGTGGCCAAAGATGCTGCTTGGTACTTCCTCCAGTATCCTCCTGCACCTCGAAACGTCGGTATACCAGATTCTGCGCTAATACCGGCGCCAGATAGGATCACAACGTCTTTTGCAGATTTTAAGGCTTCCCTAAACTTTGCCATATCACTTGACTGTCGCGAAGCCATGATTTTAGGAAAACTACAAATCACTATTGTTCTACGTATTGAACTTATCAAACTAATGCACATAATTAATATGATAATACGAGTTTTTACAAAGATACGAAGTTCAAAATCAAAATGTAAATATTTTCTTGAATGCCGGTGTAGGGATGGGCGAATTGACAATCTGAAATCGATTTGATTTATCGAAAAATTGTTTTATAAGGCAAGAAAATCGATTTACGTTAGAAAATTATTCTTATACAATGGATTGATCTCAGAAACTTTAAAACGATAGGTATTTGTTTTTTTTTTTTCCACTGAAGTATGCAACCATATTATTTCTTTAAAATCGTCCAATACACCTATTTTCCTCAAGCTAATTTTTATGTAAATGTTATACATTTATTATAGAATCGATATGAAAATTGATCTCTAGGAAGAATCAGAAGAATCGCCATCCCTAATGACATGTCAATGATAGATTTGACAGCCCTGCGTTCAAAAATAACCAGAGTAGGGTAGGGTCGTTACTCTAACCGTTCAAAAATGTTTCGAGTTGTTGCAAGTTGCAACCGAAATTCGTAATCAATTGACATTGTATCTTTCGTTCAAAAATTGGTGGATCAGGGGCAGAAAAAAGTTTATAGTTGTATGATTTGTAATTAGAATAATTTATTAATTTTTTGTAGCAATTTTAACACTTCACTGCTTCTAGTAACAACTAAGCATTCTGAATAATTGGGCCAATCTTTCTCAAGTCCTAAACCATATGCAATCCACTCTATAGGCCTAGAGCCTCAGGAACTGTTCTGCTGCAAGGGCCATCAAAGAAGTAATGTAATTCAATATTGTTACTGGGACTTGTGTTGAATTCTGCTACAATCGCTCCTCTTTTAATGGCGTCAGAGGCATAAATGGCTCCAGGGAACATTGAGGCAGCTGATCGAACTAGTAGGCATACTTCACAATTTGACATTGCTTCCTCTGTAATAAAATACAAAAATTGTGATGTAATAAGAAAAAATATGAAAGACTGAAGAACACTTTGTTTTTGGATTATCTATCCAAAAACAAAGTGTTCTTCATGTGGTAGTGCATTCTTTCCAAACACTAACACACAATTTCTTTTACTTTTTTCACCTAATATAGACTTCTACTGGTTCCTTCCTCATATCATTACCAGGTAGGATATTTTGATAAGAAAACAAAAATCTCTCGGTAGGTCAATACAATACTAGTTATTTACCTGCTTTTTCAACTACAGATGGCTCTAGAGATTCTCCAAACCAGACTATGTGTGGTCTGAGTAGACCACTACAGCTGGGCTTATTGCAATGTGGTAATAACTTCTCAGGGATATCAGAATGAGTATCTTGGACATCAGGAGAACCTTTGTTGGCTAATACCTGGAAAAATTATTATATTATGATTCATCATTTCCCTAGCCCTTTCCTAACTTTTAGAACTTTTTTAGTTCATTAAACCCCCAGTGAATGCCGGTTTTCGCTCGGTCATTGTCTTTCTATTGTGTCTCTAATTACGGTACTCAAAAGGTTAAATAGACAACTGCAAATATGATAAAGTGAGCTATAAGCATGAGAGGTTACTTCAAAATGGCTATCAAAAAAAAAATTTGGTAATTCCAAAATTATCTCTTAACATACCTCACAAATTGGGCTATCATTGTTTGTCAGGACATCATTACATTTGATACACCTAGTTTTAAAAAGACTGCCATGCAGTTCTATGAGTTTCTTGGTGCCAGCTCTAGAATGTAGGCCGTCAATACTCTGTGTGATTACTGTTATTGACTTGTCTGATCCGTACTTCTCTTCAAACTGAGCTATAGCTTTGTGAGCCTGAAATAAGACCATTACTTAATTAATGAGTAAAAACTTTGAATAAAAAAATACTTACTTAGAAATAAGTTAGAAATTTAGACGAAGTTTAAAATTTTGGCTAATGATGGTAAGTCACAAACCACCATTTATCAGGTAACTGGATTTAAATAGTGACCATTTGGCAAAATCAATATTTGGGTTTGGATTCGAATGTGGTCAGGCATAGAATTACATTAATAAAATAATATAGCTAACAATGCTACACTAGGTACCTCCATACTTTTAAAATTTGCATTTTTCCTACCTCATTAGGCTGTGCTCGAGTTGCTATTTCTCGTCTATGGTGATAGAACTCCCAAACTAAACTGGGAAAGGTCAGAAAGGCCCCAGAAGTTGCTAATGACGCAGCTTGGTACTTTCTCCAGTGTCCATTGGAGCCATATGTCGGGAGACCGGATTCTGAGCTTATATCTTCACCAGAGATAATAACCACATTTTTTGCCGCATGCAAAGACTCTTTAAACGAAGATAAATGGCTCGAATGCCTTATAGTCGTCGTTTTAGACACGCTACATACAACTGAAGTCCAGCGAATGGTGTTTATAAAGCGCATTTTTGTAAATTATAGTAAATAATGAAAGCTAAGACAAATGCAGTTTTCAGTAAATATAGTAATTGTATCGAGTTATTATTTCAGTAAATAATGCTAAAACCGACACGACAATATTCTTCTAATTCTTGATGAAAATGAAAATAATAAATAACCTGAGAAAATGTTGTGTTGATTTATTTGACAACTGACATCTAGCAGAACAGCTGTTGTGTTGACACTGTACTTAACGTTCCGAATTTCAGTTTCGGAAATCATGGAGGATGAATGAAATAAACTTTTTCCTGTCATCCATACTAATATTATAAATGCGAAAGTAACTCTGTCTGTCTGTCTGTCTGTCTGTCTGTCTGTTACGCTTTCACGCTTATACCGCTGAACCAATTTTGATGAAATTTGGTACAAAGATAGAATAGAGCTTGAGAAAGGACATAGGCTATAAATTATCCATACTAATATTATAAATGCGAAAGTAACTCTGTCTGTCTGTCTGTCTGTCTGTCTGTCTGTTACGCTTTCACGCTTATACCGCTGAACCAATTTTGATGAAATTTGGTACAAAGATAGAATAGAGCTTGAGAAAGGACATAGGCTATAAATTATCACGCTATTTGCTATGGGGGGTGAGCAATATTCCAAAATGTCGTTATTGAACGATTTGCCGTGACTTCGATCCTCAGTTATAGTAATAATTTTTGTGAGTATTTTGTCGTCTTTTTTGTATATAATATGCGATGTTACTTCGATTACAATAATAATAGGACTTTTAGCATATTTTTAATACATCTTAGACATTTTTACTCCATATTTTTGTAAAAAGTAATCAAACATGTAATAAAATCTAAGTGGAAAAAGGAAATTAATATTTCTTTTTTTCATTTAGCTACAAATTTAATATCTGAGATGAAAATCATCACGCTATCATCGACAAAGGGTTAAGCAGACAATGATGACGTTTATATAAGAACACCTATTTTACACAAAAGTCAACGAACACCGTAGTGCAGTCGTGTCTGGATTAGATCGGCACGTAAGGGGATAGTGGTTCAAAACTCAGTTTATTTTTTGTGATAGTTTTGTTTTATTTTACTGTAAACAAGAAATTTTTACATATTTTTGCGTTCTTACTATTATTTTTATCGACAGTCTGGTTTCTACATCAGCACTTTCGAAGCAGTTTGGCAGATTATACTGACCTTCACTATACAAGACAGAAATCCAGCGGTTATGCATTCAAACGTCTACAAAGAGATCTAAAGAGATACAATAGAGCGGCTATCAGAAAAAATGTCTTAGAAAAACTGTCATCCTATGACTCAGTGACGCCATCTGGCTTTGAATAGCAAACACACGAATTAAATTTGTCAAACTATTTATTTAACTATCGCTCGGTAGGTGGCCAGGGGCCTTACCATGATAATGTCAAAATGTCAGACGTACGAGCGAAAAAGAGTGATGGAGCTATACACCCTATATAGCTCCATCCCTTTAACAGTCCGGTTTAGGTCGTAAAATGGATCACGTTATGAGCTCGTGGTAGAGCCTCAGTGTGTGATAAAGGTAAGGTTAAGCTTTTCAGCAATAGATGGCGTTATCATGAAATCAGCAAATGTTTCTAAACCTATTTATAAAAATTATTGAATTCTAATTAATTGCTTCGTAAATGCCAAAAATATTTACGAAAATAAACCGCAGTTAGGTCCAGTCATTTGTAATAGTGTAAAGCGCGGTGGGCCTTGGGCGCGGTCGCCTCCTTCTGCGAAGCAGTAATGCTAGCAAGGAGGCGGCCGCACGCGCGAGACAATAACCCTCGCGACCCAGCCGATCCGAACCGAGGGGTTCCGATCTCGATTTCCGGCCACCGTAGGCGCGGGCTTGTGGACGGCGAGCAATGGGTAGCTCACCGTCCTTCCGTCCGGTAACCGTCCGGACCGAGCCCAAGTCGTTGACGGCGCGTAGTGTTCCACGCGCGCCTCAAGGAGGTGTCAGCAACCGTAGGGGCCCAGCAAGGTCGAAGCCTATTGGGGCCATGGGTGATACGAAAGAGATTCCCGGGACCCTGGAACAATGGCAAAGAAGGAACAGGAGTGGGTTTTATGTATGTTTCTTTCTGGTTTATGTTATGATAAAACAACGCTGTATGATTTTAAAATTATTGGTTCATTAGATATACTAAAAGTATATTATACCGTAGAATTATCTTTTTTACAACACTAAATAAATGTTATTTAACGTAGGCTATCAAAAAAAAAAGTGGATAAAGTAGTTTTCAGTTGCCAAAATGTATAAATAGTCTGAGTCACGGAGTTGATACTGAGGTCGATACCCACAGTTTTTAGTGTGTGCACCTTTTGCTTTTAGGTAATTAATCATCAAATACCTTCCCCCGCTCTGGGTAAAGCGAGAGGTAGTACCAGACTTTTACTGACTGAAACCCACCTGTGTTCCTTTACTTGCCCTTAGCGTTCCAGGGCTATGGTAACTTGCACGCCACAATTGCGGCAGCAAATACCTTCTTTGAGGAAAGTCTAAAAGGGCTCTCTTTCCGCCTGACGCAGGTCTTCATCGAACGTAGATGTTTCGGAAGGACCCCCAAAAAACCAGCAAATATAGGTAAGTACTTAATCACAGAAAGATGCTTCTTGAGCAGTTCGTGAAGGTTACCAGTACTTCAAGTAGTCTCTCCCTCGGACTTGACCACAACCTACTGTTTGGAACAAGTACCTAATTTCAAAGATTCCAAAAATTGAAGATCATTAAGAATTTCATGAAAAACCCATGAAGACATATTTCACACAAGGCCTCGACGTGGTTTGCGTTCCTGAAGATAGTTTGATTACGTATGATGTATCCTACATTACTTGCAGCCCTAAGTCGACAACTGGACGTTACCTCCTTAAGAGTGGTCAGTGAGTGGTGATCAACACTGGGACAACATTCTGACGGATGCCAGAGTCAGTCACAGCCCCAATTGGTTGCGACATTTGTTCGCTGTCATTTTATAGTTTTGTGGAGTCACAAACACGGAGTAATGAGGGGTATTAGGGTGTTTCGAGAGGTTTCTGTTTCAAATTCGACGTGATGTAAGTCAACATCAAACTGCATCAATTTTTTTCACAAATTCTTTATAAGTACAGTTGTGGAGCAAGATGACATCGTAGGTTACTCTGTAGTATTTTAATAATCGCTAGCAGTAGTGGATAGTCCACTACTGTACACAGTGCACGTTATCCAGCTGAAGATGGGCTGAAGCCGATTATGCTCCTTCGAAATTCACCTCCGCCAAAGTTGCATAACGGACCCGGCTAAAAGTCTGCAGAGAAATATCATCGAGGCAAATTCTTACGGGAGGTAATTCTTTCGAAAAATCTCATAGCTCCAGCAGGCATTGGCCCTAGAGATCTTCGTCAGGCGAAAAGAGAGGACGCTGTGGTGTCTTTAGAAAGACACCACAGCGTCCTCTCTTTTCCTCAAAGAAGGAAGATTTGCCGCCGCGTGCAAGTTACCGTAGCTCTAGAACACTAAGGGCAATTAAAGGAACACAGGTCGGTTTCAGTCTGTAAAAGTCTGGCACAAACTCTCGCTTTACCCAGAGCGGGGGAAGGTATTTGATGATTTTCTTCCTAAAAGTAAAACGTGCAGACACTAAAAACTGTGGGTATTGACCTCAGAACAAGATCCGTACAGACTCTTTATACATTTTAGCAACATTTAACATTTTGAAAACTACTTTATCCACTTTTTTTATAGCCTACGTTAAATAACATTTATTTAGTGTTGTTAAAAGAAAACAACGGTTTAATACACTTTTAGTCTATTATAATGAACCAATCATATTAAAATCATACAGCGTTGTTTCATCATAGAATAAACCAAAAACAAACTTAAACCACCACCTTTTCCTTTTAGGGGTAGGCAGAACCACGGTTTATCAACTACTTCGACCTCAACATGTCTGTTTCTGTTTATTGATGATGATAAGTAATTTATTTGATGTATATCATGAACGAGTATTCTATTACTGGTGAGCCAAATAAATAAAATAAATTATGTACCTATCTGGACATAAGAAATACATTTTACATAATATATTTACTGAAATTAATTTCCGTTATTTGAATTAGATGTTTTTAGCACGAATCACAAGCACAGAATTATTAATTACGTTTGTGCATTTTTACTAACTTGACGCAGACAAAGTCGCGGGTAACAGCTAGTATATTATACATACATTTTTCTTATAAGACTGTCTGAAACTCTTCCACTATTTGTCTTCTTCGTCTTCTACTAAACTGTAACTGGGTAATGAGGTACCTACGAACGACATGGTTCTTCTCAGTAAGACTAAGGTTTTTGACTCCTCGTATCGTCTGCTAAAGGTGTGTCTACTCTAGAGGAGCCAAGCATGAGCGGAGAACGAGCCGAGCATAAATTCGTATAGTCTCAGTCGTGCTCGGTTCCTCTAGAATCGGTCCACACTACACGAATTTGATCTCAGCTCGTGCTCCGATTGTGGTCGGCTCCTCTAGCGTAGACCCACTTTAAAGATTTACGGATGTTAGCAGGGGCCGACGTCATAACAATGTTTTTTGAGGCAGGGTCTCGTGACTTATGACTTAAACTATGAAGTTCATGGTATATATCCACTGCTGACCAGATGCAGGGGCCGAAACTGCTCGCGATGAACGGGCAGTCGCCTGACAAAGCGCGTGTGTCATTGGTGTGTGGCGTCGGGGACCCATCCCTGACGCGGAAACCGGATTATTAACTGCGCAGTGTCGCTAGTTCAGCTTTAACGGTGTGCATATAGTCATGTCGATGGAGAACTTAATATTTATTAAGGAAACCTAAGGAAACTTAAGCACCTATAAATTAAATCCAAACTCAATTCCCGCTGATAATTGCTCAGAAAATTTAGGAAGTTATGTAGATTATCTAAGTAGGTAGATAATAAGTATTAACTGAGTAAGTACCTAAGTACTTTACTCCCTCAGTGTTGTGCTAGAATAGGTGTTGCACAAAGGTGGTTCCGGATTGGTATTTTTAAGGTCACGGAGCGTTCCATGGGCGGATGGCGATCACAAGAGTGGTTTAAGTGAGGTAAAAATCCCACATTCCGTGGTCTTTTTCCTAAAAGTTCAGGCGATTTTGAAAATTTTCCACTGAAAAAAAAACCGGTCACGTGCGAGTCGGACAAGCGCACGAAAGGTTCCGTACCGTCCGTAACTTTTGCTAACGGCAAAAAAATCTCGTTCACAATTCCAATTAATCCAAACACTGAAGTTCCCGTATCCACCTTCCACCTTCCGGCTCCATCATCAGATTATTTCGATAGTACCTTATAGCCAAAGTGCATCTCATTACAATTCTAATAAGCCCAAACACGGCTAGGATACATTGATTAATTATGGAGTTCCGGTTACTATCTTCTGGATCCATTACCATAATCAGATCACTTTGATGATACCATTTTCAACATAACTATTTAGAGCCATTTATTTATTTGTATTGTCATAGTCGCTTAACTATCTTCATTGTGTTATCTATGTGAGTATGAAATGAAGTTCTGTTGGCCATTTCTGGTCTTCTTTATCAGTTCCACTTCATCAAATGTTACTTTTTGACTGTAAATGCTTAAGTTCTCGATAAAAATACTAAAATCATTATATAGTTGCCTAGAATATTTGAGGAGTTCCCTCGATTCCTTATGGATCCCATCATCAGAACTGGATTTTGAAAAAAATAGGACGATCTGAAAGCATATCCTATTAGGAAAAAAAAATGTTGCAAGTCGGTCCATAAACGACGGAGTTCTGAGGTAACAAACGTAGAATCAAGTTATTTACCGCAACCGCTATTGCCTGCATTTTAAATCTGTAATATCTTCGAAAATATTCATTTAAATTACACGCTGTAAAGGGCTATATTGATCTATATTAAATGCACATTTTATTTAAGGTACTTAATTGGATAAAGATTAATGCTGTATTGCTTAAAATTTGTTTCGTAAATAAGCCATTATTTCTCGTAAAAAGTAAAGGATAAAAAATGGTTATTGTGGGTTATCCCTAAGAGATGGACATATACCATCGCGGACTATTTTGTAGATCTTTTTAAGATGAACAATACTGTAGTACAGTTTTGATATATCTCGTAGAGTTCAGCCAGCGATTGCAAGGTAAGCACAAAAAAATTTGTTTATTTACGACATCACATTAGAAACATCTAAAATTATCAGTGTTTCTCTTCTTTATTATGCATGCATTATATACATAAGCCTTCCTCTTGAATCATTCTATCTATTAATAAAAACCGCATCAAAATCCGTTGCGTAGTTTTAAAGATCTAAGCATACATAGGGACAAACAGACACGAAAAGCGACTTTGTTTTATACTATGTAGTGATGATACACTCAATGAAATCACAATACAATACACAGTAATATTAAATCAAAGCTAACAAGTGGATATTTATTTGTAATATAATATTCAAGTGGGTAGTTACTCAGCAAAATGAAAAAAATGCAGGTAAACAGTAGACAAAAGGCACTATTAAAAAATAATATGTTTATTATTTCTTACAATTTCTTAATCAAATTTAACAATCACCGTTTATTAATCACCGAATAAGATTATAATCCATACTAATATTATAAATGCGAAAGTAACTCTGTCTGTCTGTCTGTCTGTCTGTCTGTCTGTTACGCTTTCACGCTTATACCGCTGAACCAATTTCCATACTAATATTATAAATGCGAAAGTAACTCTGTCTGTCTGTCTGTCTGTCTGTCTGTCTGTTACGCTTTCACGCTTATACCGCTGAACCAATTTTGATGAAATTTGGTACAAAGATAGAATAGAGCTTGAGAAAGGACATAGGCTATAAATTATCACGCTATTTGCTATGGGGGGTGAGCAATATTCCAAAATGTCGTTATTGAACGATTTGCCGTGACTTCGATCCTCAGTTATAGTAATAATTTTTGTGAGTATTTTGTCGTCTTTTTTGTATATAATATGCGATGTTACTTCGATTACAATAATAATAGGACTTTTAGCATATTTTTAATACATCTTAGACATTTTTACTCCATATTTTTGTAAAAAGTAATCAAACATGTAATAAAATCTAAGTGGAAAAAGGAAATTAATATTTCTTTTTTTCATTTAGCTACAAATTTAATATCTGAGATGAAAATCATCACGCTATCATCGACAAAGGGTTAAGCAGACAATGATGACGTTTATATAAGAACACCTATTTTACACAAAAGTCAACGAACACCGTAGTGCAGTCGTGTCTGGATTAGATCGGCACGTAAGGGGATAGTGGTTCAAAACTCAGTTTATTTTTTGTGATAGTTTTGTTTTATTTTACTGTAAACAAGAAATTTTTACATATTTTTGCGTTCTTACTATTATTTTTATCGACAGTCTGGTTTCTACATCAGCACTTTCGAAGCAGTTTGGCAGATTATACTGACCTTCACTATACAAGACAGAAATCCAGCGGTTATGCATTCAAACGTCTACAAAGAGATCTAAAGAGATACAATAGAGCGGCTATCAGAAAAAATGTCTTAGAAAAACTGTCATCCTATGACTCAGTGACGCCATCTGGCTTTGAATAGCAAACACACGAATTAAATTTGTCAAACTATTTATTTAACTATCGCTCGGTAGGTGGCCAGGGGCCTTACCATGATAATGTCAAAATGTCAGACGTACGAGCGAAAAAGAGTGATGGAGCTATACACCCTATATAGCTCCATCCCTTTAACAGTCCGGTTTAGGTCGTAAAATGGATCACGTTATGAGCTCGTGGTAGAGCCTCAGTGTGTGATAAAGGTAAGGTTAAGCTTTTCAGCAATAGATGGCGTTATCATGAAATCAGCAAATGTTTCTAGACCTATTTATAAAAATTATTGAATTCTAATTAATTGCTTCGTAAATGCCAAAAATATTTACGAAAATAAACCGCAGTTAGGTCCAGTCATTTGTAATAGTGTAAAGCGCGGTGGGCCTTGGGCGCGGTCGCCTCCTTCTGCGAAGCAGTAATGCTAGCAAGGAGGCGGCCGCACGCGCGAGACAATAACCCTCGCGACCCAGCCGATCCGAACCGAGGGGTTCCGATCTCGATTTCCGGCCACCGTAGGCGCGGGCTTGTGGACGGCGAGCAATGGGTAGCTCACCGTCCTTCCGTCCGGTAACCGTCCGGACCGAGCCCAAGTCGTTGACGGCGCGTAGTGTTCCACGCGCGCCTCAAGGAGGTGTCAGCAACCGTAGGGGCCCAGCAAGGTCGAAGCCTATTGGGGCCATGGGTGATACGAAAGAGATTCCCGGGACCCTGGAACAATGGCAAAGAAGGAACAGGAGTGGGTTTTATGTATGTTTCTTTCTGGTTTATGTTATGATAAAACAACGCTGTATGATTTTAAAATTATTGGTTCATTAGATATACTAAAAGTATATTATACCGTAGAATTATCTTTTTTACAACACTAAATAAATGTTATTTAACGTAGGCTATCAAAAAAAAAAGTGGATAAAGTAGTTTTCAGTTGCCAAAATGTATAAATAGTCTGAGTCACGGAGTTGATACTGAGGTCGATACCCACAGTTTTTAGTGTGTGCACCTTTTGCTTTTAGGTAATTAATCATCAAATACCTTCCCCCGCTCTGGGTAAAGCGAGAGGTAGTACCAGACTTTTACTGACTGAAACCCACCTGTGTTCCTTTACTTGCCCTTAGCGTTCCAGGGCTATGGTAACTTGCACGCCACAATTGCGGCAGCAAATACCTTCTTTGAGGAAAGTCTAAAAGGGCTCTCTTTCCGCCTGACGCAGGTCTTCATCGAACGTAGATGTTTCGGAAGGACCCCCAAAAAACCAGCAAATATAGGTAAGTACTTAATCACAGAAAGATGCTTCTTGAGCAATTCGTGAAGGTTACCAGTACTTCAAGTAGTCTCTCCCTCGGACTTGACCACAACCTACTGTTTGGAACAAGTACCTAATTTCAAAGATTCCAAAAATTGAAGATCATTAAGAATTTCATGAAAAACCCATGAAGACATATTTCACACTAGCTGTTACCCGCGACTTTGTCTGCGTCAAGTTAGTAAAAATGCACAAACGTAATTAATAATTCTGTGCTTGTGATTCGTGCTAAAAACATCTAATTCAAATAACGGAAATTAATTTCAGTAAATATATTATGTAAAATGTATTTCTTATGTCCAGATAGGTACATAATTTATTTTATTTATTTGGCTCACCAGTAATAGAATACTCGTTCATGATATACATCAAATAAATTACTTATCATCATCAATAAACAGAAACAGACATGTTGAGGTCGAAGTAGTTGATAAACCGTGGTTCTGCCTACCCCTAAAAGGAAAAGGTGGTAGTTTAAGTTTGTTTTTGGTTTATTCTATGATGAAACAACGCTGTATGATTTTAATATGATTGGTTCATTATAATAGACTAAAAGTGTATTAAACCGTTGTTTTCTTTTAACAACACTAAATAAATGTTATTTAACGTAGGCTATAAAAAAAGTGGATAAAGTAGTTTTCAAAATGTTAAATGTTGCTAAAATGTATAAAGAGTCTGTACGGATCTTGTTCTGAGGTCAATACCCACAGTTTTTAGTGTCTGCACGTTTTACTTTTAGGAAGAA